>VWZE01011243.1:41213-54252 GCA_013396675.1 Eubucco bourcierii
GCACCCAGCTTGTATTTGTGCTTGGAATTGTGCCTACCCAGGTGCAGGACCTTACACTTGGCCTTGTTGAATTTCATGAGATTGGCCTGGGCCCACCTCTCCAGCCTGTCTAGGTCCCTCTGGATGGATCCCTGCCCTCTAGCAAGTCGACTGTGCCACACAGCTTGGTGTCATCTGCAAACTTGCTGAGGGTGCACTCCATTCCTCTGTCCATGTCACTGACAAAGATGTTAAACAGCACTGGTCCCAGCACTGACCCCTGAGGGACACCACTTGTCACTGGTCTCCAGGTGGACATTGTGCCCTTGACCACCACTCTGTGTGTGCAACCACCCAGCCAATTCCTTATCCAGCAGTACTCCACCCATCAAGTCCATGTTTTTCCAGTTTGGTGACCAGGATGTCATGTGGGACAGAGTCAAATGCCTTACTCAGGTCCAGGTAGATGACATCAGCTGCCCTTCCCTTGTCCACTGTTGCTGTGACTTCATCATAAAAAACCACTAAATTTGTCAGGCAAGATCTGCCCTTGGTGAAAGCATTGCTGGTTCACACCAATCACATCTGGTTTTCCATTTGCCTTAGCAGAACTTTCAACAGGATCTGCTCCATGATCTTGCCAGGCACAGAGGTGAGGCTGACTGCTCTGTAGTTTCCAGGGTCATCGTTTTTTCCCTTCTTGAAGATGGGTGTTATGTTTGCCCTTCTCCAGTCGGCAGGAACTTCACCAGTCTACCATGACCTTTCCAATATGATGGGCAGTGGTTTGGCAACTTCATCTGCCAGTTCCCTCAGGACCCGTGGGTGGATCTCATCAGGCCCCATGGACTTGTGCACATTCAGGTTTCTGTTCAAATATCTGTTGTAAACTCAAAATTTGGGTATGCTAATAAGAGCTGTAGCAGGAAGTCAAGGGAGGTTCTCCTCTCCCTCTTCTTTGCAGTAGTAAGGCCAGATCTGGAGTATACTGTTCAGTTCTGGGCTGCCCAGTTCAAGAGACATGGAACTGCTGGAGAGAGTCAGCAGAGGTTATAGGGATGCTGAGAGGTCTGGAACCTCTCTGTGAGGAGGAAAGGCTGAGAGACACGCGCTGTTGAGCCTGGAGAAGAGCAACCTGAGAGGGCATCTGATCAATGCTCAGCAAGAGCTAAAGGGTGTGAGCAGGAGGATGGAGACATACTCTTGTCAGTGATGTCCAATGACAGGACAAGGGACAGTGGGCAAAAACTGAAACCCAGGATGTTCCGTCTGAACAGGAGGAGAAACTCCTTTGCTGTGAGGGTGCCAGAGACCTGGAGTAGACTGCCCAGAGAGGTTGTGGGGTCTCCCTGTCTGGACAGATTCCAAACCTTCCTGGATATTGTGCTTCTGTGCATGCCGCTGTGGGTGCACTTACCTTAGCAGGGGGATTGAGCAGATGATCTCCAGAGGTCCCTTCCATCCACAAGGATTCTCCAATTCTGTGACTGTATCAAATCTTGGGTTTGTTGTGGGTTTTTTGTTTGTTTTTGTTTTGTTTTTTGTTTTTCTTATTTTTCTCCTCCAAGCATCTTTGATTCCTTTAACACTTCCCACATTTGCATGAAAATGCATCTAAGAGTTTGATGTATTCGGTTTATTTTTCACTTTCATTCACCTTCTTCTCTTTTAGCCATCACAGTTGTTTACTTTAGGAGTACTTTAGATATCACAGAAAAGCATTATGGCTCTGGGAGAGAGTTAAACAGCATGAATAGGAGAGTTATTTGTAGCAAAGATGCCTGTTATGCAAACTTTCTTTAGAAAAACAAGACAGGAGTTGTTCAGGAAGTGTGACAGGAGGAAACTACTTTGTAAGGTTTTCTGCATACCAAGATCTTTTGCAATGATTTCTTAAGCTTTGGAAGAGCTGTTTTTCCTGTGCTGGTGCCACATGCAGCAACAGCAAAGCTGTCCTGCACATACATCATCTGTCACCAAAGATGTCTAGAAATGTTTAATTAACTTACAAGTCTGTATCCACAGGTGTTTGGAGTAGTCAAAATAACAGAACTGCTCAGCATTCTGCTGCAATTAAACACTGTTCACCTATATTTAGTTGTAATTTATCGAGTTATAATAAGTTGTAGAGAAGCATGAATAGTTACAGCAAAAGAGTTGTACTGGTTTGAGGCTAATTAGAATATTTTAATAGAAAAAATTATACTATAGACTGTGAAAGGAAAACATCATGATGTCTACTTCACTCGTACGCTTGCTGGAGAATTGTTTGGGAACACTAACCAAAACAATAGATAAGTTAGTTACTCTCTGTCGCTTGCTTGAGCAGGAGCTGCTGGTGGGATCTAGCAGCTTCTGGGCTCTGGCTCCTTTGCTGATTAATCCTCACTAACCACTTTTCTTCTAACCCTCCTGACTGATCCTTTTAATTTGCCTTGCACGTAAGGCAAACCTTGGGGTAAGGTACAGGGGTGGGGAGAAGGTGGAAGGGTGGTTGGGAGCCCCTCCTGGGGTCTCTGATTTCTGGGAGGGGAGTTGTGTTGCTGTATTACCTTTTACNATGGGGAGCTACTGGAAACAGTCCAGCAGAGGATATAAAGATGCCAAGGAGCCTACAGCATCTCTGTGAGGAAAGGCTGAGAGATCTGGAGCTGCTGAGGCTGGAGAAGAGCAGCCTGAGAGGGGATCTTCTCAGTGCTCAGCAAGAGTTAAAGGGTGAGGGACAGGAGGATGGGGTCTTTTCAACAGTGCCCAGCAGCAGGACAAGTGGTAACAAGAGGCACAAACTGGAACCTGGGAGGAAAAGAAACTTCTTTGGTGTGAGTGTGCTGGAGCCCTGGAACAGGATGCCCAGAGAGGTTGTGGAGTCTCCTTCTCTGGAGAGATTCCAAACCCATTCGGGCATTGTAATCCCAGACACGTTGCTTTGAGAGACCCTGTTTGAGCAGTAGAGTTGGACTGGATAATGTCCACAGGTCTCTTTCACTCCCACCATACTGGGATTCTGTGATTTTATCTGCCACTTACCTAAGCTGCTAACATTGTTTTGTTTGTGTTAGTACATTAGAAACTGGTTCAGTCCTTGCTTCTAGAAAGCTACATCAACTGAGATAGTATTTTTTTTGCCTTTTCTTTAATAGGCATGGAAAACAGTTCCATTTGTAAAGGGAAAATGGTCTGCTCAACCAGACTGTAGAGTAAACTGAAAGATTGCGATGGTAGCAGGACAGCTGGGAGCCAGTATGCTAAACCCTTTCTCTCAGAGATGTTCCTCAAGAAAGAATGCAAAGCAGATATGATGGGGAAACATCAGCAATATATCTACCTGATTGCCCACAGAAGGCTTATGTAGTAGGAACAGTGAGAATTCTAGAACTGCTGAGCAGCAGGAAGCAGCTGCCTTCAAATATTTATCACCTGAGACCACTGCACCATCCCATTTTTCTGGATTAGAAAAAAAAAGCCTGGAGGCAAATTCAGGTGACGGAAAAGGTCTGGGGAACTGCTCACTTGCCTCAATAGTCTACGACAGAATGCAGGAATTAAGAAACTATTAATCTGATGAAAAGAGCCCTTTGAAGGGAGAAGAAAATGGGTCTGAAAATGGCTAAGGTCGGGAAAGTTGAACCTGTCCCAGGTCTTAGATTTGGCTTCCAATGAAGATATTGGACATCGAAGGTGTGGTTGAGAATACTAAGACACAAGATGGCATCCAGAGAGACCTAGACAGGCTGGAGAAGTGGGCTCAGGAGAATGTCATGACATTCAAAAAGATGAAGTGCAAGGTACTGCAGCAGGGTGGGAACAATCCTCATTATCAACAGAGAACAGATTTCAAGCTCTTTATTTATAGAGTCCAGTGACTGGAGCTGGGAAATGAAAGATGGATTGAGTGCTGAAACCGCTTAGCAATACAAAATTCCCTCTAAAGAGAAGAAAGGTATCACTGTGTTGGACTCAACCTTCATTTATTCTATTTTTGTTTTACAGTCCAGTTTTCATTTTTATTATTTTTATTATTTTTTTAATCCCCCTTCTCCTTTGTCTACCTTCTTTCCTCTCCATCTATTTTTCCCATCTTTCTCCTTTTCTTTTCATCTTCTTCCTTTCCTCTTCATCTTCTTTCCCTCCATCTTCCTCCTTTCCATCCCTTCATTTCCCCCATCTTCCTCTTTTCATCTCCATTCTTTTCCTCTCCATCTCTTTCCTTTTAGCACCACCTCCCCTCTCCCACCCCACACTGCATTTTCCCCTTTTATGTTCCCAAACCCAGAGCACCTGGGTGAGTCCCCATGGTTTACACTGGGTGAATGGGAGTGAGATCTAAAGGTCAGGGGCCCACCAGGCCCCCTGGTTAGGCAAGACAGAGACTTGATGGTCACTCAAACATCACCCATGGGTCCTGACTGGGCCTTCTTACTTAAACTGAGCTCCTCTCTGTTTAGCTGTTTCTTTCTGCTCACTTATGCCTTACGTACTTGGCTGAACTGGAAGCTCGTGGGGAAGTAGTATTGTGCTGCCATAGAATTGTTTCATTTGGAAAATCCCTCTAAGATCATCAAGCCCAACCTTCAACACAACACCACCATGGCCACTAAACCAAGTGCCAAAGCAACAGGGCCACACATTGCTCAAACACCACCAGGGATGGCAACTCCAGCACCTCCCTGGGCAGCCTGCTCCAATCCAGCATTTATTTCAGCATGAAGAAGTTATTTGCTTGTTAAGCCTCATGCAGATGGGTTTTTTATCAGTCTTACTAAGCAGGATAATGGTGTCATGGCCATGATCCAAAAGCTGCAGGAGTGAGTGAAACTTGAGGCTCAAAGAGCATGGGAAAGGGAAGAGAAGGGGACTGTTTCAGTTGGATATTAATATGATTGATGTTTAGCTCAGTCAAGCTTAACTAGGATCAAGCAGGCTGTGTTCCAAAGGTATGAAGCTCTGACTACAGGCAGGTGTAGAATTTTCTGACTTTGACAGGTTAAGTCTGGATTTGATAGAGAAATCTTTTTATCACCCACTGTTCCTTCCAGCCATAAAGTCATGGACCATAAGGAAACAAATGGGAAGTGTTTTCTGTTTATCACTGGTATGTCATAGACCGCAAACTTCATAATCAAAGTTTCATTTCTCACTGATACTTTTTGGACTTTACCCTCTGTCACAGATGCTGTGCAACCTTCAGCAGGTTATTTATTTTCTCTCTGTTTTAGTTTTGTTAATGTAATATTGAGGGCAAGGCATTAATATGTATCTGGAATAGCTAGATCAGTCCACAGCTATAAGATTTCAACCATGTGGAGCAGTAGAATTAGAGTGAGGTGTAAATGATCAGAGAAGTGCATAGCCCTAAAGAGACATCTAAGAGCAGTGTGTTCACCAACCTAATGGTAAAATATCAATGTGGTGGTAAACCTGGAAATGATTAAATGAGGGGCTGAAGGGAACTTTCAACCACTTAATCTAACCTTTTCCTTTACGTAGCAAGGATCAGAGCTGTCCTGGTCACCATACAAGTGCCAGAGGCACTCTGTGAAGCTCTCTATCTTCCCAAATGTAGGAAAATGGAAGAAGGGGGAGAGCTTGATGCTGTGGGAAAGAAACAACCAGCTAGGATGGAAAGAACAACAATCCTGTGGTTCTACTCTGGCAGGGGGGTTGCACTCGATCTATGGAGGTCCCTTCCAACCCCTAACATCCTGTGATCCCATGAAACAGAGACAAAGAGGCAGAAAAGTAGAGTCATCCCAACCCTTGATGGCAATGACACCACTATTGGAACAATTGATGTCGAGGACAGGCACTGGGCAAGTCCCAGACTGAACTCAGAAGCAGATCGAAACCAGATTCAGGATCTGGGTTCTGGCACTGGATTCCAGAACATGCAGTTCAGGATCAAAGGCAGAAGGGACAGAGTTTTCCTGGGACACCAGCCATTGAAGAAGGGGCTTGACCACAGTGATCTCTCAGCTTTCTCCTGAAGATGCCGTCCTTGGGCTGCAATCCCTTGTCGGGCAGTCTGGGGTCACCTGTCCTGTCTGCTCCTCCTCACAGATGCCACCTCTGCCTTCCTGCCCTGCAAGGTGAGGCACAAACTGTGGCAGTGCCTTTGCTATGGCCAGGAGTAAGTCTCAGCCAGAGGCTTTCTGCAGCTCAGTCCTTGGCAGTGACTCTGTCCATCAGTTTCTATCTGCCACAATCGTCGCTTTGCTATGCAAACTTGCCCTGAACTTCAGAAAGCACCTCACTGAGCAAACTGAGCTGGGAAGTCAAATCCTGAACAGAATCAGTTCTGGTCTAGCTCACACACGTTTTATACAGTGAACAAACAGATTTTCCTGTAGACTTTGAGATGATTTGATTATATATCTTTGAAATACCATCCCTAATGGTGCGAGAAATAGTTTCCTAGTTATTGGATTTAGAAAACAATCCTACTTAATGTAGTCATGTCCCAGCTTAGTAAGAATATCAAGAGATTTATTTAGAGGGTTTTTATTTGCAGAAACTAGTCTGTGTATTAGAATAAAAGAGGGGAAGAATCATGTTTCTGCAGCTTGAATCTGAAGGGAAAAAAACCCCTTGTTTACTTTAGTGCTTTATTTATTTACCATTTCTCTATCCTTTGAGTGTGAAATTTCACACAAATATCTGTAAACTCTGAAATAGAGTGAAATTCGGAAGAAATTCTTCACAGTGAGGGTGGGGAGACACAGGAACATGTTGCCCAGGGAGGTTGTGGATGCGCTCTCCTTGAAGGTATTCAAGACCAGTAGCAAGGCAACTGTAGCACAGCTCACCCCGAAATGGGGCTGTTTACAAGTAGCTTGCAACAGGCTATGGTACACATCTGCCACAACAATCACCACATGATTTCTGTTTGCCACCCAAACAGAGTAGAATCATAGAATCATACAATTGTTTGGGTTGGAGGAGTTTAAGCTCAATGTACCCAACCATTAACACAGCACTACCAAGTCCAGAAGAGTGAGAATGGAGAGCTGATGTCAACAGATGAGGAGAAGGCTGAGGTATTCAATAGCTTTTTTTTGCCTCAGTTCACTAGCAATCCTGCAGGTCTACGGAGGTTCTTCTCCTCTACTCTACCCTGGTCTGACCACACCTGGAGTATTGTGTCCAGTTTTGGGGTCCCTAATTCAAGAGAGACAGGGAAGACTGGGAGAGGATCTGATCAATGTCTATAAATATCTGAGGGGTAGGTGTCAAGTGGATGAGGCCAATCTCTTTTTGGTGGTGCACAGTAATAAGACAAGGAACAATGGATACCAAACTTGAACATAGAAGGTTTCACCTTAACATGACGAGAAACTTCTTTACGGTGAGAATGGCAGAGGACTAGAATGGGCTGCCCCGAGAGGTTGTGGAGTCTCCTTCTCTGGAGGCATTCAAAACCCACCTTGATGCATTCCTGTGCAGAATCCTAGAGGATTCTGCTTTTGACAGGTGGGTTGGGCTTGATGATCTCTGGAGGTCCCTTTCCACCTCTAACATTCTGTGAGTCTGTGATTCCATCCCCCTTCCAAGTTGATAGACCACTAGGTGCAGACCAGTGGGGTAATGTCTCTCCTACAGTAGGGGAAGATCGAGTTCAAGAACACCTGAGGAACTTCAACATACATAAATCTATGGGACCTGATGTGATGTATTCCAGATGCATCTGATGGAGTTGCAAAGACACTCTCCATGATGTTTGAAACATCCTGGCAGTCAGGTGAAGGTCATGAGATTGAGACACCCTCAGCAAGTTTGCAGTTGCTACCAAGCTGAGTGGTGCAGTTGATGAGTCAGAAGGATGCAATACCAGATTACTAATTTGGAGGAAATACAATTCTGAGTACAAGAATAGGGAGAATTCAGTAAAATTGTTAGGCAACAGATTGAAAAAAGTCATAAAGGTGTACCTGTCACATGCAAAAGTACTTCTGGTGACTCTGCTGGTTTTGGCTGAGGTGGAGTTCTTCACTGTGAGGGCAGTGGGACCCTGAAACACATTGCCCAGGGAGGCGGTGGGAGACCCATCCCTGGAAGTATTTAAGACCAGACTGGATGGACCTCTGAGGAACCTGTTGCCCCTGCCCATGGCAGGGGGTTTAGAACTGTATGATCTTTGAGGTCCCTTCCAAATCTGACAATTTTGTGATTCTGTGAGTTTTTTGTCCTATACAGCTACCATGGAGCTGCATTTTGGATGCATGCAGGAAACAGCATTGGTCACACAGGGATGGGTTGGTTACCGCAGCACAGAGCTGACACAGAGTCAGGGCCTTTTTTTGCTCCTCACCCCAGCAGTGAGCAGGCTGGGGCTGCACAAAGAGGTGTGAGGGGCACAACTGTGACAGCTGACCCCAACTGACCAAGGGAATTTTCCAGGCTATGTGATGTCAAGGTCAACACATCAACTGGAAGGATGAATGTTGTTGGGGGCTACCATTGCTCAAAAACTGACTAGGCATCAATCTGTTGGTGGTGAGAAATTGTTTTCTTTTTTATCACTTGCTTTTATTCTTGGGTTTTATTTTCCTTTTTTTTTTTTTTTCCCCCCCCTCAATTTTTTGGTACAATCATCAGTAAATACGCAGCAGTGGCTCCATTATATTGTCTACTCACACCTCATTTAGAAGATGAGTGTGGAAAGCTAACAGTTTTGCACTTGTAGTGTTGATGTTAATAATGTGTAACAATTAACTGTTAGCATGAAACACCTTGTGAGGGAATGAATCCAGTGAAGTTTGATAGAGAGCTTAAAAGTGGTCAGATCTGTCATTCTTTCAAATGCTCCCACCACAGTAATCCCAAATTTCCTCCTGATGCAGCACATCACACTTCTGAAGTGCAAAGACCATTAGAAAAGAAACATTCTGACTGAAGTAACAAGGCTGGGTGACATTTGAAAGGCCTGAAAATGAGGCAGCTGTTTCCCACCATTTTTCACTGATGTGCAGCAAATTATCACCTCTCTGAGCTTTTCAAAGGAGTGCAACATCCTGATACTTCCCTGTTTTATCCTGCACTGAGATGTGCTGAAGGAACTTTCTAAATTTATCCACAGGAGTTCAATTGTTTTGCTAATAATCAGCTTCTAATTAACTTTATTTGATATGAGAAAAAAAATCTTCTCTTTGGAAATGTGGTCTTACTTTAATTTTCAGCAATTTACAATTAATTTATCATTCTTTAACTGATTGATAATATGCCAGTAAGATCATAAAGACATGACTTAGGGGATGTAAGGCACCTCCAGAGATCATTGAGTCCAACTGCCCTGCCAAAGTAGGATCACCTAAGGCAGGTTACAAGGGAACACAGAATCACTATGGTTGGGAAAGAACTTTAAGATCAAGTCCAACCATTATCCAGCTCTACTAGGACTGCTAGTATGCCATATCCTGGAAAACCATATCTAGATGACTTTTACATACATCCAGGGAGGCATATTTGACCACCTCCCTGGGCAGCCTGTCCCAGACCATTAGAACTAGAACAGGTTGCCCAGGGAGGTTGTGGATGCTCCCTCCCTGGAGGTGTTCAAGGCCAGGTTGGATGAGTCCTTGAGTGACCTGTACTAGTGGGAGGTGTCCCTGCCTATGGCAGGGGGTTGGAACTGGATGATCTTTGAGGTCCCTTCCAACCTTACCATTCTATGATTCTATGACTTAAAGTGGTGTTTGAAACCTGGGAGACCTCCTAGAGTCTGTGAGTGCAGCAATCGGAGTGTAGAGGCACACAAGATATATAAGAAATAAATTAAAAAGGAAAAAATACTTTCTCAGATGGTTCTCCTGATTCTCCTATGAATGGCCTGCACCCTTTTTTGTTGTCAAACACCTCACGAGTTTTGCTTATGTGCAAAGTGAGTCTTGCTTTCTAAATATAGGTAAACAGCACCAAAAAATATTAGAATCTACTTCATACAGAATCCAAGGACCATCCACAACTACAGTGAGGCATTTGGGTCTGGGAAATCCTAAGCACAAATACAGACTGGGCAGAGAATGGCTTGAAAGTGGTCTTGAGGAGAAGGACTTGGGGGTGTCAATTGACGAAAACTTCACCATGAGCCAGCAATGTTTGCTGGTAGCCGTGCACTGGGCTGCATCAAGAGCAGTGAGAGCAACTGGACAAGGAGGGGATTCTGGTCTAGTTGAGAGGTGTCTCTGCCTATGGCAGGGAAGTTGAAGTAAATAATCAATAAGGTCCCTTCCACTCTGAGCCATTCTGTGATTCAGTGACTCTATGAGTATTATAAGGGTCAAAGGTACATCAGAGGAGGCTTTGTTCACCAAGGAAACATGGCCTTTGACTCTGGGGAAGAAGTGCTGGTATTCCTCATATACTACACAGGAGAAGCACTATGGGCTTGCTCCAGACTAACACTAAATTGCAATCAGGATGAAGTACCTCCTCCAGGCTGAGCAATTTTGGAGTTTCAGACAAGACAAACTGAGTTAAATTGGTCTCCCTCATGAATCACTGCTTTTGTAAACATATCTTCTCCCCCCCATCCTGGTTATTTCCAATGACAAATTTGATTCAAAACTTTGGTCTTTAGGTAGGATGGGAGATAGGAAGGAAATGAAACTTTATGAATGATTAATATAAGCCCCATCTATTTAGCTCTGCAAAGTAGCTGTCAATTTTGTAGTCTGTGCTTTCTCCTTGTTCATCTGTTTTAAAAAACTTCATACTTTAGAATTCTGCCAGCTCCTTCCAGTAAAGAAAATCTGTCTTTTTTTCTGTCAGTTATGAAGAAAGTGACAATAATTTTATGAGGCTGATTTATTACATTAGAAAGCAAGACAAAGATGAGGGAATTAATCAAACAATGCCAAACCAATATTAGATAAACTATGACATTTTTGAGTTCTACATTTTTAGTAAATAGGATATGTCTGGAAGTAAACTAGACCATATCTGATTAGATTAAAAAATAATAGCCATGACTATTTCTTGGTAATTGTCACCTAAAGCAAATGAATTCAAGACCCCACAAAGCACAGATAACCTAATAACACTGCTGTATTATGAAACCCTTCAAACCATGGCTTTCCTTTCTATTAGAACAGTTACAAATATTATTTACTTACTACATATTGCTGGTTATAGACTACATGGAAGATGTGTAGGAACTCATTGTTAACAAATGAGGGCTCCAGAAAGGTCTGAACAGAATCTGCAGTTAGGCAATGGGGAAGCTCATGAAGTTTAACAAGGACAAGTGTCCCTACCCTATTGACACTTGTTGTTTAGCTCCTGCTGAGCATTGAGAAAATTCCCTCTCAGGCTGCTCTTCTCCAGGCTAAACAGTCTCAAGTCTCAGCCTTTCCTCCTCGCAGAGATGCTCCAGGCCCCTCAGCATCTTTGTAGCCTGCACTGGAATCTCTCCATGAGTTCCCTGTCTCTCTTGAACTGGGGAGCCCAGAACTGGACACAGGTGTGGCCTCACTAGGGCAGAGTAGAGGGGCAGGACAACCTCTCTGTTGTGATGTGGCCACACACACCTTAATGCATCTGCAGGAGACCATTGTTCTTCATGACCAATAGGGCACAATGCTGGCTCTTTGT
The DNA here is from genome assembly GCA_013396675.1 of Eubucco bourcierii. NCBI lineage: Eukaryota > Metazoa > Chordata > Aves > Piciformes > Ramphastidae > Eubucco > Eubucco bourcierii. The sequence continues at coordinate 52,779 of VWZE01011243.1, forward strand.
AAACTTGTTCAACAGTACTCCCACGTCCTTCTTTGTAGAGCTGCTTTCCAGCAGGTCACCCCTCACCTGTACTGGTGCGGGAGGTTATTCCCCTTCAGGTGCAGGACCCTACACTTGCCCTTGTTGGACTTCACAAGGTTCCACTCTGCCCAGCTCTCCAGCCTGTCCAGGTCTCACTGAATGGCAGCATGAGGTGGCTGGGTGTCAGTCACTCCTCTCAGTTTGATATCTCCAGTAAGCTGCCTGCCTCAGGGTTCACTCCATTCCTTTTTCCATATCTTTGATGAACAAGTGCAAGAAGAAGAGGTTTAACCTCTTTCAACTCTACAGATTAAAATAAAAAACCTCTTAATATTCCAAAAAGTGTACCAGGCTTTGTTACAGAAATGTGTGGATCAGTGTTTTTTTCTACCCAATTTATTGATCTTCATTTTGCTTTCTTTTTGCTGCAGACTTTTTTCCCAGTACTATGTATTTTTGGAGATGCCTAAGTACCTCAGATTGTGTTTGTTTTAAAAGAGTGGAAGAACATATTCCCAGAAGCTGTTTACTGTTTTGGTTGTTTGACTGGTGTGCCATGCAGCTCCTCTGGCAGTGAGACCACTGGGTAAATAATTATCCCCCTCAGGACTTTGAAGGCAGCATGTTTCCACAGACTATGTTAGCAGTGTTGTAGCTGGAAGGTTTTGTTTCTCAGTGAACCTCATGCATATTCCTCATTTCCAATGCACTTCCCTGACTGAAACTTCCTTTTCTGTCTTCTAAAAAACAATACAGCTGTTTTCTTGGGTTGGTGTTCCGATTAATTTTTTTTTTCATAGAATCATAGAATGGTAAGGTTTGAAGTGACCTCAAAGACCATTTAGTTCCAAACCCCTGCCATAGGCAGGGACACCTCCCACTAGTACAGCTCACTCAAGGCCTCGTCCAACCTGGCCTTGAACACCTCCAGGGAGGGAGCAAACACAACCTCCCTGGGCAACCTGTTCCTGTGCCTCACCACCCTCACTGTAAAAAACTTCCTCCTAACATCCAGTCTAAATCTCCCCTCTGCCAGTTTAAACCCATTGCCCCTTGTCCTGTCATCGCAAGACCTTGTCAATAGTCCCTCCCCAGCATTCCTATATGCCCCTTTCAGATACTGGAAGGCTACTCTAAGGTCTGCTCGAAACCTTCTCTTCTCCAGGCTGCAGAGCCCCAACTCTCTCAACCTGTCCTCATAGGAGAGCTGCTGCACCCCTCTGAGCATCTTTGTGGCCTTTTCGTTTTTGTTTTTGATTTTCTTCTTTCAATTTTATTTTTGAAATTAAACTGGTTCAGTGACTGCCAGGCCGGCAGTGGAACATTAGAATCATAGAATCATAGAATGGTAAGGTTGGAAGGGACCTCAAGGATCATCTAGTTCCAACCCCCTGCCATAGTCAGGGACACCTCCCCCTAGTACAGGTTACTCAAGGCCTCATCCAACCTGGCC
>VWZE01011243.1:54851-77351 GCA_013396675.1 Eubucco bourcierii
TCCAGCCTGTCCAGGTCCCTCTGGATGGCATCCCTGCCCTCTAGCAAGTTGACTGTGCCACACAGCTTGGTGTCATCTGCAAACTTGCTGAGGGTGCACTCCATTCCTCTGTCCATGTCACTGACAAAGATGTTAAACAGCACTGGTGCCAGCACTGACCCCTGAGGGACACCACTTGTCACTGGTCTCCAGGTGGACATTGTGCCCTTGATCACCACTCTCTGGGTTCGACCATCCAGCCAATTCCTTATCCAGCGAGTGGTCCATCCATCAAGTCCATGTTTTTCCAGTTTGGTGACCAGGATGTCATGTGGGACAGAGTCAAATGCCTTACTCAGGTCCAGGTAGATGACATCAGCTGCCCTTCCCTTGTCCACTGTCACTGTGACTTCAAAACCAATTTAGGAACCTGTGTAAAGGATAGTTTTTATTATTATAATTTTTGTTCTCTTTTTTTCTGTTCCTGACAGAAGCTGGATCAGAGCACTGTGGTTATCTGCTGTCACATGGTGTGGAATTGTCAACACAAGAAGGACATAGACCTGTTGGAGTGGATTCAGAGCAGGGCCATGAAAATGCCTGGGGAGCTGGGGTTGTTCAACCTGGAGAACATTCCAGGGGGACTTTAGAGCAACCTTCCAGTAACTGAAGAGGACCTGTGAGAAAGTTGGGAAAGGACTTTTTGCAAAGGCTCATAGTGATAGGATGAGAGGCAACAGCTTTGAGCAGGAAGACAGGAGATTACACTGGAGATTAGGAAGAAATTCTTTCAGTGAGGGTAGAGAGACACTGGAACAGCTCACCTAGGGAGTCTGTGGCTGTCCCCTTGTCCCATTTTGGGGTGATGAGCTACCCGGGACTGGAGGACAGAAGTGACATTTATTCCTTTTAAAGAGCAAGAATGAAGATACTGCACAATGATTGGAAGCTTAAAGGGAGATTTTATTTACAGGTGCATATATGCAAAACAGGTTCAGGTAGAAAGAATACATGCACAAGTTAGACCAAGTCTATCAGCCTAAAGCCATCTAGATTCCTTCACCCTCTCCACCCTCAGCAGGCCTGAGAGTAGTCCAGACCTGTGCTCCCCAGCTTAGGGCTACAAGGCCTCAGCAAGCTGCATGGCACAGCTCGAAATTCCCTGCCAGCTCAAAACCATCTGCGCCACACAAACCATGAGATAGGAAGGGATGCTGCTCTTCCTGGAGGGACAGTTGAGGGGAAGAGAGGAGAGATATCAGCAAGGCACTGCCTTGTAAGCTATGATACCAGAAAGCAGAACAGAATAACAATATCACAACATTCTGGAATGACCAAGTCTGTCCCCTGGCAAGGGACTTTGCCTCTGTTGATTTCTTAAGGGAACCTGGGACCACTCAAACTACCACACCCCTCCCTGTAGGTGTTCAAGACCAGATTGAATGAGGCCTTGAACAATTTGGTTTAGTGGGAGGTGTCCCTGCCTGTAGCAAGGGGTTGGAACTAAATGATCTTTAAGGTCTCTTCTGATGCAGATCAATCTATGAATCTTTGTATTTAACGATCAGCTCATGGGGGAACAATCAGCAACGACAGTTAAACTATTAAGAAATGTGGCACTAAGGACACTGTGAAATTGTGCATTATATATCTAATATAACCTGCTAAAATACAACTGCTAGATACTTATGGTGACATAAACATCAGATGAATCAAACTGATTCAAAACACCTATAAAGTGCAATGAAGTTTGCCCAGCATGCTCCAATTAAAGTACCCAGCACTTTTGCTGACACATCCAGCAATCTGCTAGGCTGTGAACGCTTTCTGTGGTGCTGTGGTGTGATTGTGCTTGCAGTGCCTGGGTCAGGTGGCTGCTCTTGGAAGCTGGAGGATTGAAGTTCGCATTGCTTCAACACATGGTCTCCGGGGAAATGTGTGTTTGTAGGTGAGGAGTTTCTGCATGACACATCCAATTTGGCTGAGCATTATTCACTGTTTTGTCGACACTTCCTTTGAGTGTTTGAAGAAGTTATTTAAGAACTGCAGGAGTGGGGGGAAGAAAAATGTTTATTTGAAACATAATGGATGTGTGGAGAAGAAAACAAAAAGTGGTGTGGATGACGGGTTTTTTTATTGCTAAAGAATGAATAATGTTTTAATCCTTTACACAGGAGAAGGGGTGAGGGAATAAAATAAATCTCTTAAAGGTCACAGGTGGTGCTTTGTCTTCATAATAAAAAAGTTTAGCTTCACAGTTTATAAAGAGCCTTATTATTCTCCTTCTTCTGCTTTCTGTAATATGACTTCCAGTCTTATTACTTTCTTCTTTGTGTTATTTAAACTGCTTAGGAAACTATTTTCTTTGTCAGCTTTTAGCATAGTGAACTATTTTATACGGAGCCATTCTAGTGCTGGTGGCTTGGGAACAGCAGAGTTTGCAGCAGCAGTAATATCAATACCCTTTCCATTCTTTGTTTCACTTGGCTAAAACATCTGCTTCTTCAATAATAGTATTAAGATCATCAACTAGAAAGGTTCAAATTAATGAAAATAAAGGAAAATTGATAAAGACATTGGACAAACAAGCACAGAGAGCTTGACATCAGCGTTGTGTTTCCTGATTAAAAGGAATCACAGAAATATTCAGGTTGGAAAAGAGCCCCAGGATCATCATGTCCAACTGTTATCCTTGCTCTACAATGTTCACCCTTAAGCCATATCCTCAAGAATCACATCGAAATTACTTTTAAACACCACCAGGGATGGTGACTCAACCACCTTCCTGAGCAGCCCATTTCCATGCCTGACCACTCTTGCTGGGGAAAAAAGGTTTCCTAGTGTCCAGTCTAAACCTCCCCAGTTGCAGCTTGAGACCATTGCCTCTTGTTCTACTACCACTATTTATCTGCAAGAAAAACCCAGCAGCAACCTCTCCACAACATCCTTTCAGGTAGCTGTAAACAGTGATGAGGTCTCCTCTCAGCCTTCTCTTCTACAAACTAAACAGCCCCAGTTCCCCCAGTCACTCCTGATAAGATTTATTTTCTTGATAAGGTTTATTTTCCTGGCTCTGGAGGAAAATCATGGAATCATGAAATCACAGTACCATAGATATGTTGAGATTGAAAGAGGACTTTGAGATCATCAAGTCCAACCACATCTGTAGAGCTCATAAACCACTATCATTAAGCTATGTCCCTCAGCACCACATCCATGTCTCTTTTAAATATTTTTAAGGACACTGACTCCACTACCTCTCTGGGCAACCTGTTACAGTGCCTGTGAATACTTTCAGGGAAGAAATTGTTTCCCTGATATCCAATCTGAACTTCCCTTGACATAATTTGAGGCTACTTCATCTTGTCCTGTCACTTGTTGAAATACACAGAGTTTCAGCCCCAAATCACCAACAATTAATATGTAGAGAGGTGTCATCTTTTCAGTTCATGCACTAAGGTTCTTTTTACAATTAGTGGTGACTTCTTGTCAGGTTTGGATTCCTGGAGCAGAAGATTGATGCTTTGTACAAATTTTGTCTGCCCTGAAGGAGTTTTCTCTCTATCTTGGAAGAAATTTCAAATTTGTTATGCATGTTTCACCCATGAGAAAAAAGCTTAAGAAATGTGTGATTGTAATGCTTGGAATTAGATTTGTTTTAAAAAGCCCCAACTTTATGTTTGAAAAGGTAGAAAAAAATGTACAAATGCTGAGAGTCAGGACTGGGCTGGCCACTAGATGAGTGTAAGAGCCTCTCCATGAACTGCTTTGTATTCTCTGGATTCATTGAATGGTTTAGGTTTGGAGAGATATCAAAGATCACTTGGTTCCAACCCCCCTGCCATGGGCAGGGACACTTCCCAGTAGATCAGGTTGCTCAAGGTCTCATCCATCCTGGCCTTGAACATCTCCAGGGATGGAAGCATCTAGAGTCTCCTCAGGCAACAGTCTTTTCAGTAAACTCCCTCACTTTCATAATACTGCCTAAAACATCCCAATGATTAAACTACAACATCTCATCTCTGTTCCTTCTGAGACATTAAAGGTGTGTGGCTTCTCAGCACAATTGTTTTCTTGTTGTCCATGTAAAACAAGTTGTATAGCATCTCCCTACAGGAAATGCCATCTAGTGCAATGCTGTTTTCCTGTTTTGTTTATTTTAAAATATTCTTTTTATAGCTTTACTGTTTTGTTGTTGTTGTGAGGGTTTTGGTTTGTTTAGTTGTTTGGTTTGGGTTTTTTTCTGTGTGTTTGGTTGGGGATTTTTGTTTGTTTTGTTGTTGTTTAGAGCACTTTGTGTTATTCCTATTTTTAAGCAAACTTCATCACTGATTGCATTATATATTTTGCTTCAGCAAAATAAGGGTCTAGAACAACATCAAAATGGTGTAGGAAGAGCATGGAAATGGTGTAGCTCAGTTGTGTAGTAGGAGGTGTGAAATGCACATAAGACTCTGTTGGACACACAGTCCTGCCTCTTATCCATACAAGAAAGTGGCATTGGTGATCTTCCGATGTATTCCTGAAAAACTGAGCTTTTGCTTGTGATTTCTACTGCTATATTGGTGTCAACAGGCTCTTCAGGCTTCACTTTATGAGGCATTTAAGGGAGATTCTGCAAAACTCTTGTGCCGCGTAGGAAATTTTAGTAGGAAGCTTTAGCATTGGTGAAGTTAGCTAGATCCGTGTGCTGTTTACCTTGAAAGGCTAAAAGGAAATGAGAAAGAGGATGTGGTGCATGGATCTTATGGGAATGACTACAGATATTTTGGGATTTTAAAGTTCTTATTCCAGTTTTTTATTATTGGAACAGTCTGCCCAGGGAGATGGGGAACTCACCATCGCTGGAGGGATTCAAGACACGGGCGGACATGGCCCTTTGGGACACAGTTTAATGAACACGGTGGTCTTAGGTGAATGGTTGGACTTGATGACCTTTAGAAGGCTTTTCCAACCCAAACAATTCTATGGTTTATGTCCTCTTTAGACTGTTTTAGCTCAACCCTCAATAAGCAGCTTGTTTTCTTTCTTGCTTTCTTTCTTTTGTTGTTGTTGTTGTTGTTGTCGTCTTGTATAACATAAGTGGTTTAGATGTGTTACAAAATCAGATTAATTTGTATGAAAACATCTCCTTGACATTTGCAAGAGCCTAAGCACTGACTTCCTGGGAACAAGGTTAATTTCCAAGTGCTTTTATCATGGGAACACAACCTGCAAAGCCCCAATAGCTCAACAAAGCTCCTTAAGTAACTACTTTAAATTGCTACTAAATTCTTTAGACAGGAGTTTGCTGTAATGGGAAATTTTGAATGTGCTGTGGAACTCAAGGGCATAAACTTCAGCTAGATCTGTCAAATGGAACTAGAACTCACCTTTAATTTTGTTTCAACATCAGAATAATGTAATTTTCTTTTTTTCTCTTAAGAAAATCCCAAAAGCATCATAAGAGTCAATTGTGCAAGAATTTGCATGAGCAGTCCAAGAAAAAAGTTGAAGGGAACATGTAGGAAGGCTGGAGAAGGACTTAACACAAGCATGTCTGGAGACAGGACAAGGGGGAACGGTTTGAAGCTGAGTAGGGTTAGACTGGATCTTAGGAAGAAGCACTTCAATACAAGGGTGGTGAGACTCTGATAAGGAAAACAAGATTAATTTCAAGTGGTATTCATGTAGTAGTAGTGCTTATAACATTCCAGAAGTACAGATGTTTTCAGATCACAAAGCAGGTCTCCAGTGATATTACCAGGAAGCATGTCAAAAGTTTAAAAAAAATTAAAAATTTAAAAATTTCACTATTCCAGATTAAATGCCAAATAAAATCATCATCTGATAGGTCATAAGGCAGGATAATAATGATATCCTGCTCCTCTAACTTACTTGGAGCAGTTGTACAGCCCAGTAGGCTTGTTCAGGGCCTAAACCACAATGCTGAAGACCAACAAAATTAATGTGGGAATTCAGAGAGGCCATTCTGAAGGTCTCTTTGGTTTGCAGCAGGTGTGCAGCTCATGCCTGGATGACTGCACAAGCAAGAGGAAGTTCTGCTCAGCCTGATTTCTTTCCTAGCCTTATGCTGTCACTGGACTGCAGCTCTCCCTTTCCTTTGACACAAGACTATTACATGTCTTTGTTAGATCACCCTCAAACTACTTCAAACGTCCTCCAAACTGAGCTGCTAAAAAGGCTTAGCAATTACCTCCAGCATGTGGAGGGTACAGTAGGGCAATTACTATGACGTTTGGGTGGAGGGGTTTTGATCCTTCCCACTGCTTTACTGTGCACAAACTGCTTGTTGGCGTTTTGATGGAGTTCAAGGGCCCAGTCTTCACATTTAAAGCCCTTAATAGAGTGGGTCACACGCTCTTGCTGGAATTCTGATCTGTAGGGATCTTTCATCTCGCCTTTGGAGATCTGAAGGAAAAGGTTAATCGTTGTGAGGTGTAGAAAGAAAGCTTCCATTTGGCTCACAGCTTCGTGGCTGTGCCTTCAGATCTGTCAAATGTCTTCCTTCAAGAGGAAGTGCTAGTATGGACTTGGGGTCTTGAAAGAGCCATACTTTCTTTCTCTTTGTGGATGTTGGGGAAGCACCTCTGATTCCTCTTGACATTTTTTCCTTGAGGCTAAAGGTTGAAATAGAAAGAGTTCAGCACAGCTGTAGCTACAGGCCTGTACTATCAGAATACGGTCTTAGCATGGGCTATACCACAGAATCACACACAGAATCAGAGAGTTGTTTCAGTTGGAAAAGACCTCTAAGACCATTGAGTCCAACCATCAACCCAACATCGCCACGACCATTAAACCATGTCCCAAAATGTCCCGTCCACATGTTTATTGAATACCTCCAAACATGAGGTTGGAAAGCACCCTCCAAAGTAACCTCATCCAATCCCCCTGCAGTCATCAGGGATATCTCCAACTAGATCAACTTCACCAGAGCCCCACCATTGGGCAACCTGTTCCAGTATTTTGCCACCCTCATAAAGAACTTCCTCCTGATGTCCAACCTGTATCTTCCCTGCTCCAGTTTGAAACCATTGTCCCTCATCCTATCACAACAGGCCTTTCTAAACAGTCCCTCCTCAGGCTTCCTGTAGGACCCCTTCAGATATTGAAATGCAGTTAGAAGGTCTCCCCAGAGTCTTCTCTTCTCAAGACTGAACAGATCCAACTCTTTCAACCTGTCCTTGTAGCAGAGGTGCTCCAGTCCCCTGATCAGCAAGCCCAGCAGGTCCATGTCCTTTTTTTTTCATTGGAGGCCCCATATCCAGATAGAGTATTGCAGGTGAAATCTCAGCAGAGCAGAACAGAGGGGCTGAACCACCTCTCTTGACCTGATGGCCACATTTCTTTTGGTTCAGCCCAGAATGACATTTGCCACCTGGTCTGCAAGTGCCCATTGCTGGCTCATGTCCAGCTTCTTACCCACCAGAACCTCCAAGGCCTTTTCTTTAGGACTGCTCTCAATCTCATCATCCCCCACACTGGTTTGATGTTGAGGATTGCCCCAGCCTTGGTGCAGGACCTTGCGCTTCGCCTTATTTAACCTCACAAGGTTCTACTCAGCCCACCTCTCTGGCCTGTCCAGGTCCCTCTGTGTTGTACCCATGTTGTCATTCAGTTTTATCTGCTGCAACTTGGTATCATTTGTGAACTTGCTGAGGGTGCCTCAGTCTCACTGAACAGAACCGTAGATATGATACTGTTCAGACAAAATTTCGTGGCAATTCTTCTCTAAGTCAGCAGTCGCTGCTAACAATTTCCTTACAGATATTGAGCATCATTGAAACTTCTTGTAGCTTAAAAAATTAGAAATTAATAATGCCTTTTGGGATGATTTCCTTTCCTTCTAATACAAACATTTTATTTACAAGTTATAATTCAATTATGACTTAAAATTCTCTAGGAGGCATAAAACATCTTGTGCCTGGACAGCATGAGGGGATTGCAGATGAGAACCTTGGGTAATAAGCCAGGATATAGGAATTACTCTTATTTATGCAAACGAGTATTTTATTGCAATGAGCACAATGTGTTTATATTCTGAGTGGCTTTAAAAATCAAATTCATTTCTGTGGGTATGAGGACATAATTGAAGGTTTACATGAAGCAGAAGATCAGTGTTCTCTTGCCTGTAGTAATAAGAGACTGTAAGTTTTGAAGGAATGGAAAACGAGCTGAGGAGAGAGTGAGATAAATTTACATCCTCTCCCCATTAAGCACCGTGGTAAGAGTGTGAAAGACACATTTCCAAACGATCATCATGCTCAGCACGGAGCCCAACATTACTGCTATTTATTCATGTATTTACCCAGTCTTGTGAGGAGCAGTTGAGAGAACTGGGGTTGTCCAACCTGGAGAAAAGGAAGGTGAGGGGAGACCCTCTTACTTTCTACAACTCCCTGAAAGGAGGTTTTAGGAAGGTAGGGTTTAGTCTCTTTTCCCAAGAAACAAATGACAGGACAAGAAGAAATGGATTCAAGTCCATTTAGCTTTAGGTTGAACATTAGGAAAAATTTATTTCCCAAAAGGGTTACCAAACCATGGACCAGGTTGCTCAAGGAAGCATTGAGTCCCTATCCCTGGAGGGATTTTAAAGCCATGTAGATGCTGTGCTGAGAGACAGAGTTCAGTGGTGACCTGGCAGTGCTAGGTTGACAGAATTGATGATTTTAAAGATCTCTTCCAATCAAAATAATTCTATGATCCTGTGATTTCATATACTTAAATGCCTAGGCACAGATGATGAAAGGAGTCATCTTAGAAATAATATTAATTAGTCTCTCTTGTTTAAATAACATTGCAAAAGCACTCCTAATCTTAATCACAATATATTTAGGGTTTGGAAATTTGTATTTGGTGAAACTTTACTCTGATAAGTTTTAAGCAGTGCTTGAATTAGTAAACTGAGAATTCATTATGTTACATGGTCAACACTTTAGAAGACTCTTTTCCTATCTTAGAAGAAAATAATACATTGGAATCTGGAAAAAGAGTGAACGATATAGGAACAGAAAGAAAAGCTTCTCTGATGTGAGAGTGCTGGAGCCGCGCAACAAACTGCTCAGAGAAGTTGGAGAGGTGTCAAAACCACCTGGACATTGTGATCCTGGGCAACTTCTTGTGGATGACCCTGTTTTAACAGAGAGTTGGACTACGGTATCCCCAGAGGTACTTTACAGCCCCTATTATGCTTGGATTCTCTGATATGGACTAATTTTGTTTCTCCAAATTAGTCTCAGAAATTATTTGATCAGTTATTGGCTTAAAGAAGTGATTCTGGATAGCAAAGCATATGAAACTGAGTGACTAGAAGCCAAAGCCTGTCAACCTCACCAGGGACATTTGATTAAAACTTCCAAGGGTGAATCACAGAATATATCTGGTGAGAAGAGACCTCCAAAATCATGCAGTCCAACCTTCAACTCAGCACTGAAGGACCAACACTAAATGATATCATTTGGCGACAGATCCACACACTGCTTGAGCATCCCCAGGGATGGTGACTCTACCATTGCCCTGGGCAGACCATTCCAATATTTGAGAACCCCATCAATGAAGAAATGTTTCCTAATATCCAGCCTGAGCCTCCCCTGATTCAGCTTGTAACTATTTCCTCTGGTCCTGTAGTCTGGCATCAAGGAGAAAGGCTGTCCCCATCATCGCGCCAACCTTCCTTCAGGCAGTTCTTAGAGAGCAATGATGTCTCCCCTCAGCTTTCTGTTCTCCAGGCTGAACAACCCCAGCTCCTTCAGCTGCTCTTCATAGACCAAGTGCTTCAGGCCCTTCACCAGCCTCACTGTCTTTCTCTGGACATGCTCCAGCCCCTCAATATCCTTCCTGTAGTGAGTGCCCCAGAAAAATATATCCATAAGATGGCAGCTTGATTGAGACTTGAAAGCAAAGACTTCTTAAATCTTCCAAAATATGCAAACTTTGTATGATATTTCTCTTGAAATTTTGAAATAAGTGAGTTTTATTATTGGGATAGAAGATAACATAAAACCAGGTTCCAGTGGAGATTTGCAAGAGAAAATGTATAATGTATCCTTTTAATATTTTATTTTGAAGGAAGTCATATTATTTTGACAGCTCCATAATGAACACATCTATTTAGATTTCAATCTCATAGGGGTTTGTATGAGACACTGAGGTAAAGCAGAATTGTAAGAAATACTTAAGGTAAGTTTTCTTAAAAGTGGTGAGAAACTAGGACAGGTTGCCCAGGGAGGTTGTGGGTGCCCCCTCCCTGCAGGTGTTAAAAGCTAGGTTGGATGAGGCCTTGAGTAACCTGGTCTAGTGGGAGGTTTCCTTGCCCATGGTGGTGGTGGGATGGAACCAGGTGATCTTTAAGGTCCCTTCCAACTCAAACTGTTCTGTGACTTATTTATTCTATGATAGAAGTTATTAGAAGAATTATCTGCAGTGATAATTACAGGAAGAAAAAGCAGTCCTAAAGAAAACAACCTACTTTACATGGAACCTGATTTGATATTTAAAGGCTTTGTCAAAAGTTGAGATCTGGCCTTTTCTAGTCGATTTTGAAAGACTCACAGACAACTGGCAAATTGTTTTCCCATCTGAAGTAACTTTTCTTGAAGATGGAGAAGAATGTAGCTGGTCAGAGTAACTTATTCACAATATTGTCGTGGTGGCATAGAATTAATGTGGCTGAGTCAGGAATTATAAAAATAGAATTATTTTATTTTCCTGAAAGCCCTGCCTCCAAACGATATACAAAACTAGTTCAGATTTATTTACAGGTTCTAACCTGATTGGGAATTCTTCAACAGGATGTTATGGACAAATTTAGAGATTTAGGAAGTCAGGAAATGGAAAAGACTAAGCTACAAACACAGCTTTACCCCACTATCAATCAGCCTGAGCAGAGAATTAAGGAAGCAGCAGACTATGCTCACAAAGGTGCGACAGGTATTTGGTGATGATCCCTTGATGGATTTCTCTGTGGCTTGGCTGTCTTCCGATGCTGCAAACAGTATCCGATAGTTTGGAGTCACACGACAGAAATCCAAGGTGGGTGGAAAAGCCTCCACAGTCAGAAGCATCTCGAAACATGACTGCCACAAGATGGATTCATGGAAGCGATGCTGCCTCAGCAGTGGCAGGGGAGAGTCAAACTGCTCGGGTCTCCCCAAATTGGAATAACAACCAGGAAACTGGCTGTAATATGGGCCAAGGGCAGCTGAGTCTGGGTGCCGCTGGCAGCTCTCTCAAATGGACCCCAGGACTTGCCAAGCTTTCAAATTTGCACAGAGTGGTGCAAAAGTGGGGAGAGGCATCCAAAGGCAGGGACGGTGCAAAACCCAGAGCTGGGTAAAAAGGTAGGAGCCGTCCAAAAGTGAGAATGATCCAAACTGAGAGCTCTGTCAAGGCAGGAACTCTTCTAAGGCAGGAACCTCGCACCTTCGCCCTTGCTTTATTTATCCTTTCTAGACAAAGTGTCCATTTGCTAATTTATACTGGGCATGAAAACCCAGCCAGCCACCAACCATATTCCCAGCATGAGCTGCCACACGGGACAGCACATGTGAGGAAAGGCCTTTTGCTGTTACCCCTTCAAGCCCACAGGGCTGGGAGGGGAAGTAGTTTTCACGACTTCTTCTCCTCCCCATTCAAATCTGCAGGGTAGGGGAGACGGAAGGAATTTGGAGTGCTCCAGAACAAATATACACTTGAATACATAATATTAACATAAGGTTCATGCTTTGATTTCATTGTTTACTTTGAGTGATGTGTGTTATTCTCAATGGGAAGGCAGTTTTCTTCCTTTTAGCCCTGATCATATGCATGATCCCCATCCAGTGTGCCAGCAGTGCTTCTCCTGCTGGAAACTGTGTGAGCAAACTGGTCTGTCTGAGAGCTAATGAGCCAGAGTACAAGTCCTGGGAAGAAAACACTCATTTCCTCAGCATCTCACAGCAACATCTGTCATGGTTTACCCCCAGCTAGCAACTCACAGTATCACACAGCTCCTTGCACACTCCTCCTGCCTCCCAGTGAGGTGAGGAGACCTGAGAAAATGTAAGACTTGTGGGCTGAGATGAGAGCAGTTTAAGAAATAACACAAAATGAAGTATAAGAAAACAATGTATACACATATAAAAATTAATTTTAATTCTAATAGCAACAATACTGTTACTATTGCTAGTAATATTACTAGTAATATCAATAGTAACAACAAGAACAATAACAATAGTGAAAAGGAGAATAAGTAGAGAGAAAAATCAAACCCAAGAAATACAAGTGGTGCACAATGCAATTGGTGGAGCATCAGTCAGCCCCTCCCAACCAATTACTCCCAGTTTATATACTGGGCATGACATCCTATAAATGGGAATAACCTTTTAACTACTTCCAATCAGCTGTCCTGACTCTCTCCCCTCTCAGTTTCTTGTGCACCTCCTTGATAGCAGAGCATGGGAAATTGAATAATCCTTGACTCGGGAGCACTACCGAGCAACAAGTTAACATCAGTGTTATCAGCATGATCACATAATCCCAGAATCAGAGCACAATGAGTGTTGGGAGGCACATCTGAGGATCAACCAATCCAAACCCTCCTGCTGCAGCAGGACCACCCACAGCAGCTTGCCCAGGATCACAAAGTCCAGGAAGGTTTGAAATCTCTCCAAAGGAGACTTCACAACCTCTCTGGGCAGTCTACTCCAGGGCTCTGGCACACTAACACCAAGAAGTTTCTCCTTATTACAATTCTCACACTAAATCCAAACACAGCACTGCACCAGTTAACAAGAAGAAAATTAACTCCAATCCAGCCAAAACCAGGACAAGACATCGCAGTACAATTGTTGCTAGGCAATGATTGATGCAGTTCTTAGCCTGCTTTTGCACATAAAGGATGTGTTTATACCTGACAATCACAGATATGCAGAATTCTTTGATGATTTCTTTCCAGTGTTTCTTTCAACATGTTAAACTTTCTGACTGGCACAGAAATTGTTTAAACTATCAGGATTTATATAAGAAAGTCAATAATTTTGTTTTAAAAATTAAACTCCAGAGGTTTGGGGCTTTTTTCCTATCAGAGGTTCCTTTGCATTAGGATTAGACCTCATTTTGAAAAGAGAGGAAAAACTTCTGATTGTTTTTTGGTTTTTAGTAATTCATTAAGAGGTCACGGGAAAATTTATTTACAAAGGTTAACTGTCTAGTTCTTGTGGAAGTAAGTGGAAATGGATTGAAGCTTGAGGAGGGTAGATTTAGACTGGAGGCTAGGAAGAGGGTGGTGGGATGCTGCAATGTAGTACTCAGAGAGGCCATGGATGCCCCTTCCCTGAAAGTGTTCAAGGCCAGATTGGATGAGGCTTTGAGCAACCTGGTCTAGTGGGAGGTGTCCCTGCCTATGACAGAGGATTGGTACTGGGTGATCTCCCAACCTAAACCTTTCTGTGAATCTATGAAAACTAATCCATGATTTGCCATGGAACAATATATTAGTGCAAAAAAAAAAAAAAAAATGGCTACAGCTTAAGGTCTGCCTCTGGAGCTGAACCCCTGAAACCTCTGGCATCAATACTAAACGAGACTTCTCTACCCACCATTGTTAATGGTATGTATTCAGTTTTTGTTCTCACTATTAACTCACAGAACTCAGGATTTAGGTTGTTTTTGAAGGATACATTTGATGATGAGAAACTAGTCCTAAACATTAGATTTTCATCATTTTAAACCATTGACTTGTAGTTGGCACATGAATAGTGCAATTGATTTCCCTTTAGCTAGGGTGGAATTTAGTCCTGGGTGATATTGAGTGGAGTGAGCAATGTAGAGCACGGTGAATCACCCTTCTGCTGCTCACTCTGTCTTGGGTGATGTGTGGGGAGATGGTGACTCCTTGGAAATAAAATTCCAGTGCTTCTCTTCACTCAGTTCACTGCAAGTACCATCTGGCAGAGTCACTAAGGGATGCTTTTAAGCAGAAGCAAGGGGTGAATGACCAGCCATAAAGCTTCCCTAATGAATTAAATTACAGCAGTGATACTTTCTTATTGTTCCAGACAGCAGTGCTTGATACTCACCAGCCCATGGGCACTAATAACGAGCCAGTAACACAATCTTAACTGATGTCAGTTATTGCTTTCCTATTCCTCCTATCAACCCAGGAATTTAGAGCCATAGATCGGAACTTCTGGTCTGAAACACATTGGAAGAGGTCAAGAGGTGTAATTGGGAATATTCTGGGATGGATTTTCTACTCCTATGAAAGATAGATCACATAAACCAATGCCTTATTTCATAAAATTTTTCCTTCTTTGACCATTCAAGAAAGGTTTTTAGCAGCTTCTGTCATGTTGTTGTCACAGTTTCCATTGCTGGGCTTTACTTGCATGGCACCAACACCGCATATGATGTGGATCTGCGTTCTGAGTTAGTGACTTTTACAGTTGTGTTTGTATTTTTGGTGTTCAATCTACTAAATTCAAGATTTTATCACATCATTTTGAGTTGACTTAAAACTGTACAGTGAAGCTCCCTTGTTTTTTCTTTAATTCAGTTAAACCTTGGATACAAGGAACCACAGAGTAATATTACTTTATGCTTTTTTTCCTCTCTTCTCCATTTTTTTTTTTTTTAATTTGGAGGGGGGAAATATGTATCTGTCTTAATTTATGTGAGTTTTTACTTTAGAAGTTTGTTTGACTTCCTTGATTGTTTGCATTTTTTTCTTCACTGTTTTGAATTCTTTTAAGATATACTGCTCTGAACATTGAGCTCTAGGTTTGATTGCGGGGGCTGGTTTTTTGGAAGACTGCTATTGAAATAAGGTGCTTCAACCCCCTGACCATTTTCATGGCTTTGATCTGGACTCACTTGTAATGACAAAGTAATTAATTGATCACAAGATGATATTTTCAAAATTAATATTGTTTATTCATTTTGCTATTTAGGAGTCTTGCCCTCCTGACCACTAAATTTAATATTAATTGGTTCTTTTGGTTCTTTTCATGGCCATGGAAACATTATAAAGATGATAATGTAGGATCTAGAACATTTAAGAAATAACTAGCAAAAATATATAAACTTTAAACTCAATTGAACTGCAAGAGAAGGTTCTGGAGGTCAGTAATACTGCTTGTCCACCAGATGGACTATCAGAAGGAGCTCCTTTCTGCTTATGGCGGGAGGTTTGGATTCAATTAGAGTCAATTACAGAATTTTGCTAAAGAAGCTTTGAGTATTTAGTCACAAAAATTAGTGTCCTGACTCTCGTGGTTAACTACAGCTTCAGACAGTACCCAAATGCTTTCATGGGGTTCTGTTGGTGTCTTGACAGCTGCTGAGGCTTCTGATTCTTCCCAGACTTCACAGGCTGCTGGGGAAAGGAGGCAAATGATCTCCAAGCTCATCCTGATTTCTCTGGATGATCTGTGTGTCCTTTCCAGGGCTCCTCATCTTGGCAGGTGAAGGCAGGATGCCATGCAATGTGCAGGTTTGGCATGGATGTCATGCTAGCTATGCAGGCCTATTGCGTAGAGGTATTTGGTGCCTATTCCTGGTAAACTCAAGGCAGGCAGTTTCCAAACAGTTCATCAGAGCTAACTTACAGCTTAGCAAAGTGTGATGCTGTAAGCATGGCAGGATGCAGTGAGGCAGAACACTGCCAGAAGCAGAGAGGAATGGCTGCAGGCAGCAGCAGCAAACAAGTGATCACGAATACAATGGCAGTGCACGTTGTGTTACCTGTTTATCTCTTCTTATCAATACAACCCGAGACTAACAGGCCTTTGGACACAGAACAGCCAATCAGAATGGCAGTCAGCCAAGCTTGACCATATTAGGTGAAACCATAGGCTTGCTTCACCCAGATTTGGGGAAAACGTAGGCCTTGCATGAGGGAGACACAAGCTAAGCCTGTGTACCTTGTTTACCACAGGATACAAACAGGAGTAAAACAAGTCTGGGCAAGCCAGGGTCCTTAGACTCGATGGCACAAGGTTCTTTGTCCTCTTTCCCACGGTTGCTTCTGCCATCAGCAGAAGGAGGGAGAGCAGAAAAACATGTCTGGGCAAACCAGGACATGTACAAACCTATTGTGGCCTATTCAGGCCTACCATGACAGCAATCCATCCAGTGAATCTCCTTCCAGTGTTGAAGGCTCCAGAGATGGATGAAGTGCTCCAGATGAGGCCTCACCAGAGAGAGGACAGCATCTCATCTGCTGACCACACTGGATTTGATGCAGTTTAGGATCCTATTGACCTTCTGGACTGAAAGTGCACACCATTGGCTCGTGTGCAGCTTCTCATCCACCAGCATTCCCAAGTCATTTTCTGCAGGGCTGCTCTCAATCTCATCATCCCCCAACTATGAGATATCTAGGATTTCCCTGGCCTGGCTGCAAGACCTTACAGTTTGCCTCGTTGAGCCTCATGAGCTCTTCTCAGCCCACCTCTGCAGCCTGTCCAAGTCCCTCTGGATGGCACCCATCCCATCCTTCAGACATATAAATGCTTGTCCTGTCTAGAATAACTATTTCAGAAGATAAAATACTTTTGACACTTTATGACACTTACTCTTTTAATTGACCTTATAATGAGATTTGATGAAATCCTAATGGGGTCTGATTCACATTTTGTCGGTGCCAGTGGAGCTTTGTGGGGTGACTTTGATTCTCCATATGGAGCTCATCCCGAGCAGAGGTCTGTGATGGGGAAGTGTAATAGTAGTTCAATCACTGCCAGAAGTCAGAGTGGTTAGGCCAATCACCACCTCGCAGTAATTACATTGAGGAGTGGGTTAATTTTTGATCCCTCTCTCATTTACTCCAAGACACATCGTGTTAATGGACACACTGACACACTGAGATGGACTATTTATGAGGGGTGATGGACTCCACTACCATTAAGTTTTAATGCATCATTAATTTTCCAGGCAGATGTAAAACAAGGACTATACTATTCTGTTCCTCATTCCCAAGGTTGACTTAAAAGTCAGTGACCTCTCTTGGTTGAGTAGTCATTAAAAGTCTATACTGTAGTAATTCTAATTTTCAGAGCATATAAATATTAGGAGTTTAAAATAAAAATCATGCAAATTTTGCTTAAGATTCTGTTTTATTAATTTCTACCATTAAAATAATGCACAGACTTCCCTTCAAATGTACCTGAGAGAACCTTTGAGGTTCCTTTATCTCTTATGTACAAGGGGAAATTCCTCCAAAAGCAGTTGTATCATGGTGAAAACATCTCAGACACTCAGTCTGGAAAGACTGAAGTGTGTTCAATATTTAAGTACATAAATTATGACCCTCCCTGTTTGTGATTTTTGGGGAGGCAAGAAAAAAAAAAAAGTACTTTACCATGTAATTAAAAAAAATAAATAAATAAAAGAGAGGAGACAGAGCTAGGGTTGTTCAGCTTGGAGAAGAGAAGACTCCAGAGGGATCTTAGAGCTGCCTTCCAGCACCTGAAGGGGTTCTACAGGAAGGTTGGAGAGGGACTTTTCATAAGGGTTTCTGGAGACAGGACAAGGGGAATGGTTTGAAGCTGAGTAGTGTTAGACTGGACATAGGAAGAAGGTTTTTAGTACAAGGATGGTGAGACTCTGGAATAGGTTGTCCAGGTTAGTTGTGGATGCTTCCTTCCTGGTAGTGTTCAAGGCCAAGTTGGCTGAGCTGTCAAGCGTACTTGAGAGATGTCCTAGCCCATGGTGGGAGGTTGGGGAAGATGATACTCAGAGATCACTTTGAACTCCTACCCCAATGAGGGTCTGAGAACCTGTAATATCCTGAAAATGTCAATAGGTGCATAGACATAAAGCAATTCTGATTAGAATAAGAACACAAAAATGGCATCAGGAGGTGGAGAGAACCTAACCTGATTCTTCATCACCTGAGTGCAAACACTGAATTCATGGTCCTAACAGTGTGGCATTTTTTTCCGAAACCAGTAGGCTTCAGCAATGATTGAAGTTCTAATTGTAGTGAGTCACTACAATTCTGCAGTCCTTAAAAACTACAGACGTGTATCACAGAAGTATTTGGCTTGAAAGGGATCTTTAAAGGTCCTTTAGTCCAGCTGGGCACTTTTGTACTTTTTTTTTTTCTTTTGTGGTATTTTTTAAAATATTGTTTTGTACATTTTTTACTTTCATACAGCTGATGTTGCCATGCAACAGAATATTAAACTAGGTGACTAGCAGCAGCCTCTTCTAGCTTTGTTTCCTGGACTGTAATCCTCTGTGATGGCCTTGGAAAACAAAGCAAAGTATTTTGACCTGGCATGGGAGATCCTGTCATGGGCCAGTATCAGGTGGCACATAAATAAATCTTACATAAAGTCAATTTTCTTTGTCTACTTATGCATCAAAACAGGAAATATGCCTTATGGTTATGAGCTCTGCAGTAATTCACATATGGAAAAGCCTGAGAAAGATTTCAAACACCGTCAAAAGTTGCCAGAGGGACTGTTGAATTTCCTGACTTGGAGACACTCCAAATTTGAGTGCACAATGCCCTGAGAAACCTGATCCATGCTGGTCCTGTTAACAGAGCAGGGACTGAAAGGGATGACTTCCAGAGACTCTTTCCAATCTTTATCACCATGATTTGAAAGGCCATAGCAAAGCACTCACAGAATCACAGAACGACAGAATGTTAGGGGTTGGAAGGGACCTCCAGAAATTATCACAAGTCCAACCCCCCTGCCTGAGTGTGATCGCCTGAGGCAGGTCATACAGGAATGTATCCAGGTGGGCTTTGAATGTCTGCAGAAAAGGAGACTCCACAACCTCTCTGTACAGCCAAAGAGCCATCTGCAGTTGTTCTTGTTTGTATGTGATTTGATTAATTAGTTTTTTCCTCTCTGAATGAGTGAATGAATAAGAACTTGCTTCAGTGAAATACAGTGAGAGCAGTCAATTAGGACTGGCACTGGCAAGTGAAGAGTTAGAAATGATGACTTGGACAAAAGATGACAGATATGAGGCAATCAGAGCAGAACACCTCATTCAACCAGGCTGCAACTACAAACAGGTTTTCTGAGGGTACCTGTCCTGCAGAAATGCTTTGTTCTAGGACCAAAGCAATAACTCATTACAAGTGAAGAGATTTTTCTCATCATTTTATACAGGATAAAGATGAAAACCAAACATGATTTCTAGTCATGTGATCTCTTTTACTGTTACTTTGAAAATATACTCCTGCGACAAGGAGTCAAAAATCAGGCTAAGTTACAACATGGATAATCAGAACCTGGTGAGAGGTGTAGGTGAGCATGTCTGAAAGTAAATGTGAGCCTTCCAATCCAAGACAGGAAGACATTTTAATTCCTCTGTTCATATAGGAAACCAAAGACAGAAGATGGTATCTAATGGTTCATTTTCACCTGGAAGTGAGTAGCTTGATGTTGAAATACCACCTACAAATACATTCTCTGCAA
This sequence comes from Eubucco bourcierii, assembly GCA_013396675.1. Classification (NCBI taxonomy): domain Eukaryota; kingdom Metazoa; phylum Chordata; class Aves; order Piciformes; family Ramphastidae; genus Eubucco; species Eubucco bourcierii. The sequence continues at coordinate 74,252 of VWZE01011243.1, forward strand.
TGTAAAGAAAAAAATGGGGGGTGGGAAAGAAGAACCCTTAAAAGAACTACATAAAGCACTAAGAAAGAACTGTGTTATCATAAAAGATTTTAAGAGTATGATCTATTCAGTTTATCTGAAAGAAGACTGAAATATGTCTTGATCAGGAAGTCTAATCCTTCTGAATAACAGATGTTTTTACAGAGCCAGATTTAGTAGAGAAAGTCACAGTGAAAACCAGAGCTGGATCCTCAAGACAGATTGAAATTACAGCTGTGCTGAGGACTGGGAGGGGAAGTAAAGGCAAAAAAAAAATGTGATTTATAAGGGAAAAACCTATGCGGAAAAGTAGTAGAATAGTAGGTATTTTAATTTTGCAGTGTCTTCAGAATAAGTCTTCCAGGAACATATGCTGTAGCTGAACACAGGATATTGGACTCAAAGAAATATGAAGTCGTAGTTAATGGTCTGTGGTATAGCTAGAAAATTACTTCTCCCTCCCTCCAGATATTCACACAGAACAATAAGGATTGCATCAATCCCATGCAGAAGGCTGCAAGTGGCTTCAGTCTTTCATATTTTCTACAATGGAAGTAATTCCTTGTTGCAGGAAACCTACAGAAGAGACTGAAGTTATAAACAAATGTCAGGGAAAGAAATGTCATTTTCTACCAAAGTACACATGAACAAAATATTTTATTAGAAAACATCCTGAAAAGTTTTACCCCTTTCCCCCCTCTCCCTCTCTATAAACTGTCTCAACATCCTGAAAAGTTTTACCCCTTTCCCCCCTCTCCCTCTCTATAAACTGTCTCAAACACTCTTCCTGTTGTACTGGGCTGAAAAAAAAAAATACCTAGAGATGGGTTGGTTTGAGGATTTTTTTTAAAAAAAAATATTTCTTTTGTCATGTACTCTAGGAAACTAAACCACATCTGAAATAACTTATTGAGTTCATTGTCTTCATACTCTCAGCAGCTTTGAGATACACAGTTTATTGTGCCCACCGCATTCTCCTTACAAATATTATCTGGACGAGAGTTTAGAAACCAACTTTGTTGTCTACCAAAGTAATATTTGATCAAGACCAAAGAAAACCGAGACAGTTGCTTGCGACTGTATTATTTGCTCCCCATAAACATCCTTTCTGAAAGGCAAGGCTAGAAACAGCCCCTGGCTGTGCAAACCTGCCCTAAACTTCAGAAAGTGCCTCACTGAGCACAGACTCAGCTGGGAAGTGGCAGTACTGAACAGTTAGTTCTCATCTATCCCAAACCAGGACAATATAACACAAATAAGAAAAAATATCTGATCTTTCTGGTATAAAAAGAAGTGACTGTTTCTCTCTCAACAATCTTAGGTAATGATCTGTCAACAACGCTAGAACATCTATCAGACCAAGAAAGGATTTTATCTTTACTAATTATAAATCCTGAGACTTTGTAGAAACTGCAGTGCCTCAGGACTTTGTCTCAGGATGAGTGGAGCTTTCTCAGCTTTGATAGCAGTTTTGTAGCAATCTGATACCTGTTGTCTGGTTTTGTTCTAGATTTGCTGTAGTTCATAGAGATAAAAAGTAATTACTTTATGTGGATTGAATTTCATGTGCCATTCAGAATCAATGCCTGGAAGATTTTAGGTACAAGGTGACCCCAGAACTCTCACAATATTAATACCAGTTCTGATGGTCAAACAGTGGAAGTTACAGGAATAAAAACTCATTCAAGTAATACCAGTTTCAGAGAGAACAGAAGAGAACAAATGAAGAGAAGGGATGTATTGGCAGACTGTATTAGGAAAATGTGAGCAGAGGAACCATACGGAAACCAAGAGTGATGAGTATCACAGTATCACAAAGGTTGGAAGAGACCTCAAAGCTCATCAAGTCCAACCCAATACCACAGACCTCAAGACTAGACAGTGGCACCAAGTGTCACTTCCAAACCTGCCTTGAACACCTCCAGGGACGGTGACTCCACCACCTCCCTGGGCAGCCCATTCCAGTAGCCAATGACTCTCTCAGTGAAGAACTTTCTCCTCACCTCCAGCCTAAACTTCCCCTGGCACAGCTTGAGACTGTGTCCTCTTGTTCTGGTGCTGCTTGCCTGAGAGAAGAAAGCAACCTCCTCCTGGCTACAACCACCCTTCAGGTAGTTGTAGACAGCAATAAGGTCTCCCCTGAGCCTCCTCTTCTCCAGGCTGAACAATCCCAGCTCCCAGTACCATCAACGGTATCAATACCATCTCCTGTGGACAAAAGGGTGTATTAGAAGAGCTGTGGCAAGCAAGTCAAGAGAGATCTTCCTGTTCCTCTGTCCTGGAATAATGTGTCCAGTTCTGGGCCTCTCAGTTCAAGAAGGACCTCAGGGAACTGCTTGAGAGACACCAGCACAGAGCCATAAAGGTGCTGAAGACACATCGCTCTTGTGAAGAAAGGCTAAGAGAGCTGGGGCTCTTTAGCTTGCAGAAGAGGAACCTGAGGGGTGACCTCATTCATATTTATAAAGAAGTGAAGGGAAGTGTTGGGAGAATGGAGTCAGGCTCTATTCTTTGACATCCAATGGTAGGGAAAGGAGTAATGTGTGCAAGCTGGAGCAGAAGTTGTTCCATGTGAACATAAGAAAAAGCTTTTTCATTGTGTGACTGACAGAGCTCTAGATCAGACTGACACAGAGGTGGTGGAGTCTGGAGACATTTGAAACCTGCCTGGATCTGTTCCTGTGTGTCCTGCCTTAGGTGATCCTGCTCTGGCAAAGGGGCTCGATGGGATGATCTTTTGTGGTAACTTCAATTCCCTAACATTCTGGGATTCTGTGAATCAATGATGAGACTACTGAGTGTTAATATGGGTGTGCATCATCAATTGACTTTAACTGTTTATTGTTGTTCATGTGATTTTATGCTGCATCCATTTAATACATTCTCTTTGGTTGAATTGGTTGAATTTTTTAAATCCCTGTATTTAAGGATGTTCAAACGTGGTTTGCAAATGCGTGTCACTGGTGAGCTACTCTACGGTAGTTAAACATGAATGACTAAACCAAATGACTTTAGAAATAATCCTTTTGTAATTCTTCAATCCCTTGCAATAAGCAAAGGACTTAATTTCCTTCCTCCTTCT
>VWZE01011243.1:78525-101825 GCA_013396675.1 Eubucco bourcierii
AAAAAAGCCAAGTAATGCTGACTGTAGAGAAATGGAAACTTTAATTAGCTGTTCTTTAAAACTGTATCTTATTTCCTGCAGAATAAGTTCTAATCCTTAAACTGTTTTGACACTTTTTTTATGATGGAAACTGCGTTTCTTTTGCTGGCAGGGTAATCCTGATTTCTCCTTAAATTATCATTTACATTTGCTCATTGTTACTTTTGTTGAATTTAATTAGAGTGTTACCAGGATTGGTTAAAGGCTGTTTTGGGGAGGGAATTTGTAAGACAAGTTGTAGCATACTGAAGAAATTATAACCTTGGGCTTTTTAAAATTAAATGAAAGCGAAGGGTAAAAATTAAAAGTCTGTTGCAAAAGTAATAATCTTATTTCACGCACCAAAATTCATAAACTGAAATATTATGCAAGTCTTGTTAAAAGTTGTAGCAGAGCAATGGAGTCTTATTGCTTCTCCTGCATTGTTCTGTCCTTCAGCTATTCCACCAATATAGCTGAGCTTTCTCTGTCTGCAAAGAGGTTTGAACAGGAAAAATACTAAACAAACAAAATATGTAATGGTAAAATTCCTTTCTGTTGGAACACAATTGGTAAGGAACCTTTCAAATTCACACTTGGCTGAGCTATTAACCTCTAAGTTAGAGGACAACACATTAACACTGCAAAGTAAATACTGATTTTTACAAGCGAATTTTTATCTGTTGGACAGATTCGTGGATTTACAGAATCCTTTGGGCTGGAAAAGACCTTAACGATTACATAGTTCAAACCAACCCTACAGTGGACCGGGACACCTTCCACTAGACCAGATTGCTCAAAGTCTCATCCAACATCACCTCCCTGGATGACTTGTTTCAGTGTCTCACTACCCTCACAGAAAATAATTTCTCTCTAATCTCCACTCCAAATCTCCCCTCTTCCAGCTCAAAGCCGTTGCTCCTCATCCTGTCACTACAATCCTTTGTACAAAGTCCCTCCTTAGCTGAATCTCTGCTTTGTTCTGTACGCTATCACTTATATGAAACCCTCCCTTCCTGAGCCAAGGCACTAACAGACTTCCAAGCACCATCATAAATCCTTTTACTAGGTCTGTCACAGTAAGAACAGCCAAAAGCCTGGTTTAGCAAAACCCTGATCTGTGAAGCATGATTTTTATATGGGTCATAAAAAAACGTTACTCTGTGTTATTCTACATTTTTATTAGGCAAAATATTTTAAACTACATAGAATGTTATTGAAAAAATCTGTAATTCTGTTTCTGCAAATGAGTTTACAGACAAAAAGGGTATAATACAGACCTAGGAAAGCTGACAGTCTACACATGGACTCATGATGGTGTTTGTGGCTCCTTAGTGTAACTGAGACCTCTTCAGCAATTGGCAGATATGGAAGTGGACAAATGGGAAACTCTTGTCCTTACAAAATGGCAGTTACAGACAAGTCATTAACTCATCCACAATATCTACATCACCTGAAAGAATTAGCTGTGTCAAGTGAAACCTAGCATTTGCTTCTTTGGGAATGAAATCATAAAAAATAGGGGAAAAGTAAATGTCAGTTCTTATTAGTATCAGCAAGAAAGTTAATTAATGGAAAATATTTTAAAGATTTCTGGGAAGGCTTTAAATGGGATGAGCTTTCTGTCACTTTTAAACACAATGAATATAGAATTGGTACAACAGAGTGGATATATACGAGCAGTAAAAATAAAGTTCTAGATGATTTTTTTTTTCTCTTTCTTTATCACAGCAATATTTTTCATACCCACTGGGAAAGCTACAGGTGCATGGTCTAGCACAAGTTATCTCTCCAATAGTTCACAAGACATCTGAAGTTACAACTGACTGCACATATGGATTGAAGCCTCAGAAGGGTAGATTTAGATTGGAGATTAAGAAGAAATTCTTGACAGTGAAGGTAGTGAGACACTAGAACATATTGCCCCCTCCCTCAGGATGTTCAAAGCCAGGTTGGATGAGGCCTCAAGCAACCTGGTCTAGTGAAAGGTGTCCCTGTCCATGGCAGGGGATTGGAACTAGATGATCTTTAGAGTCTCTTGCAGCCTAAACCATTCTGCAAATCTATGCAGATATGAAACTATGCAAATATGTATGCAGACTAAAGTCAGTAAACGTTTGACTGCTATCTGAAGATGTTTCACTTCAACTTTTGTGAAACTGATGAAAAGTAGCATTAGCAACCCCTGTGAATGACACACAACATAAGGAACTTCTAGCATGAATAAAAGTGGAGTTGGTTATATGAAAAGAGAAACCTCTAGAAGTAACTTTCATCCCCAGTCCACTGAAGAGCACCACACAGGGTGCTCAGGGGGGGTTTAGGCTCGAGGTGAGGAGAAAGTTCTTCACTGAGAGAGTCATTGGCTACTGGAATGGGCTGCCCAGGGAGGTGGTGGAGTCACCGTCCCTGGAGGTGTTCAAGGCGCGTTTGGACGTGGCACTTGGTGCCATGGTCTAGTCTTGAGGTCTGTGGTGATGGGTTGGACTTGATGAGCTTTGAGGTCTCTTCCAACCTTGGTGATACTGTGATACTGTGATATCTCAATCCATATTCCCACACTGTATGTTTGTAGTCAATACCAATTCCCGTATTAGGGTCCCTAGAAGTATAGTCTGACTTTAAAATCCGAGAAAGTTCAAAACTTTTACCTGTGTTATCAGCCTTTTTCTGATGCTAAGACTGATTTTAATGACACTTAAAGACTGACTTAAAAGGACATGTAGGTTTTTTTTTTTTTTGCTCACACACACTGCTGTATGTTGTAAAACATAACTGTAAGGAAGGAACAAATGAATGTTGAGCAGTGAACTGACTCTGTGGGATGAAATGCATACAATGAAAGTGGAATGAGTATTGCAGAGCTAACGTTGACAGCACTGAAATACAGGCAATTCCAGAGGTCAGGTAAAATGAGTTGCTTTGTCTTCACTGTCATTCTAAAACATCATGGAGAAATTCAAAGCAAAATCTGATGTGTGTCTTTATTTTTTTTTCTCTACTACTGCCTTTAGCAGATGATTCTTTATTGAGTGCTTTAGCAGCTACCCACTCATCTAAAGCAAACTTTATTTCCATTACAATTGCTCAAGTGTCTTGTCAACCCAGCATTTCTAATGCTCATTACAGAAGTCTTTTGTGCCTGAGACAGTTGTAGCCTCTGCAGTTCAAAGTCGTAGGCTGATGGGCATGACCTCTTGCAAAAGCAAATATAACATCTGTCCTAGGGCAGAATTTGACCTTGTTTAACAGAAACAAAAGTATGGAAAATGGAGTCCAGATCCAAGCTTCCAAGCACATATTGAAAAAATAGTTTTAAAAAAAAAAAAAGTGAACCAAAGAAGATGAAGAGGAAAGGAAAAAAATGATGGAGTTTCAAATTAATAACAAGTGGCATAGTTCAGGGCTATTTTCTCAGTCTTATTAACATATATTATGATGAAAGGGAATTAATTTGAAGTTCATTTTATATTTTAATATTTGTCACAGAAAATGAAGGAGAATATTAATGCTCATCATATAAATAGCAGATACCTTCTACCTTAGTGACCTTTCTGATGTTCAGAATTTCTAGTGGTTAAGCATACCATATGTCTTCTAATTATCACAGAACACCACAGTCCCAGCATGTCGGGGTTGAAAGGGACCTCTGGAGATCATCCAGTCCAAACCCCTGCTAAATTCAGGGATACCCACAGCAACTTGCCCAGGATAACAACATCCAAGTGGGTTTCAAATCTCCCCAGAAAGGGAGCCTCCACAACCTCTCTGGGCAGCCTGCTTCAGGGTTCCAGTACACTCACACCAAAGAATTTTCTCCTGCTGTTCCAATGGAACCTCCTGGCTTCCAGTTTGTGACAGTTGCTCCTTGTCCTGTCACTGGGCACCACCAAGAAGAGTCTGTTTCCATGCTCTTCCCTGCCACCATTTAACTCTTTCTATCGCTCTTGAATTTGGGAGCCTAGAACTGGACTCATCAGGGCAGAGTAGAGGTGGAGAACCTCCCTCTACCTGCTTGATACTATCTTCTTCATGCACCCTAGGAGACCATTTGCCTTCACGGTCATACTGTGCAAATTCACCCACGAGCACTGTCAGTTCCTTGTCTACAGAACTGCTTTCCAACAGTTCAACCTCTCACCTGTGCTGGTGCTACATTACATTAAACATCAGATAGTAACATTATTAATCCATGAAAAAAAAGGCTGGGGGAGGGAGGTGGGGGAGAGGGAGGATGTGAGACACAGAGCAGGAAGATGTGCTTCTTGAATTTTAAAGTGTCAAGAAGGCTGTGGAAGATGAAACAAGCACCTTTTCTCAGCTGAGATTTAATCTCTGTTGTGGAAACAGCTTTAGATAATGAGCCTTGTCTTCTGCTTTGTTTCAATAAGGCATATGCAGCATTAATACAGATTTTTCTCACTCCTTGTCGTGGTAGGCCTGGATAGGCCAAAATAGACTTGCATATGTCCTGGCTTGCCCAGACATCATTTTCTGCTCTCCCTCTCTCTATTTTGGGGAGAGGCAACCATGGGAAAGAGAACAAAGAACCTGGAGCCACTGAGTCTAAGAACTCTGGCTTACCCAGACTTGTTTAGTTCCTGTGGTAAACAAGGTGCACAGGCTTAGCTTGTGCCTGCTTCATGCAAGGTCTACGTTTTTCCCAAATTTGGGTAAAGCAAGCCTATGGCTTCACCTAATATGGTCAAGCTCAGATAATTGCCATTCTGATTGGCTATTCTGTGGCCAAAGGCCCGTTAGTCTTGGGTTATATTGATAAAAAGAGATGAGAAGGTAACACAGTGTGCTCTTCCATTGTGTTCATGCCTGATGCTGCCTGCTGCCATTGCTCACTGCCTTACCATATCCTGAACTGCCTGGAAACTGCCTGCCTTGAGTTTACCAGGGACAGGCTCTAGATGTCTCCGTGCAATTGGCCTGCACAGCCAGCATGACATTGTGCCAGGACTGTACATCACAAGACATCCTGACTACACCTGAAAGTGTCCTGCCAAGATGAGGAACTCTGGAGGGGACACACAGATCATCCAGAGAAATCAGGACCAGGTCAGAGATTGTCTGCCTCCTTTCCCCAGCAACCTGGGAAGAGTCAGAAACCTTAGCACCTGATAAGATACCAAGAGGATTCCATGAAAGCATTTCAGTACTGTCTGAAGCTGCAGCTAGCCCAATGAGTTGAGAAATAATATTTTGTGAATAAACACTTCAAGCCTCCTGTAACTCACCAATTGCCTTCTGCCACAAGCAGAAAGGAGCTTCCTGAGTCCATCTAGTGGGTAAGCCGCACATTGACTGCAAGCGGTACATTGACTGCAGGAACCTTCCAGTTCAATTGATGTTTATATATTTTTGCTAGTTACTTCTAGATTTAGTTATTCCTTTGTATAATGTTTCCATGACTGTTGCAGAAGAACCTAATTATTATTAAAAAAATAGTGGTCGGGGTGGTGATACTTCTGGATATCAAATATCAATAAACAATATTCATTTTTGAAAATAATATATCACATTGACTAATTACCCCTCCATTACACTCCTGAATTTAACCTTATATATTCTCTATCAGCAAGCATAGATCTAAGTAATTTGTGGTGTTGCTTTTGCTTCTGAAGGTTAATGCCAGGCATAAAGGGCAAAGACTATATATTGGTGTGGTAAGTTCAGAAGGATTGCTCACATTCCTGAGCCTCGCTTACTGCACACCAGCATTTACAGAGCTGTATGTGTTTTGCTCTCTTCCTCACAGGAAAGTAATCTTCGTTGATAGATCATCACTGCAATCTAGGATGAGGTTTTGATAGGTCCTCATATAAAAAGGGTGGTAAATTTACCAAGGTCTCTCTTAATACAATATTTCTTCGTAAATCTAGAGCCGAGCCTCAGCAGAGGGGAAAGCAATGATCCTTTCAACCCTCTGTAAATGAGCAAAACCGACTTTTGTGAAACTCTTAATCCCAGCAAACCATTTAGCATTTAAAACTTCCTTAAACGCCCCAAGGCATTAACCACACTTTCACAACACTTACCCAGCAACAGAATTTTCAGCTTTGCATTCCTATGAGTCAGGTTTATTTTCTTAACAGTGACCTGACTGGTGGTGGTATGAATTTTATGAATTTTTAGAGGTTTCCCAGGGATTAGAATTTTGTGTAAACCATATTCAAATACCATGAAGACTGCATTAGGAATCAGATGTTCCTGGGCTCCGTGTGATGATTTGTGAAGGGGTAAAAAGAGGAAGAGAGGAGGGCCTTGAGACAATCTCTCTATCTCTCTCAAGACAGAGATACTTCTTTTATTCTCAGCATGTAGTAGAAGGAAACTTCAGCACTCAGAGTCAGTCCATGTTTGGTTGTAGCTGAATTCTGTTACAGATTTTATTGTGTATAATATGGTGGAGGATGAGAGGCGAGGAAGAAAACAAAACAGCTGCATACTCTAAGCTCTTTTTGTTCTAACAATGAGTCTCAATTAAAAAAAAAAAGCAAAAACAACCACCAATAAACTCAATATTGCATTACCTTCTCCAGTCCCACATTTTTTTTCTCTTACCTACCTCATCCTTGTTGTCTTCATCTCATTCTCTGTTTTATTTCTATTGTCTCCTCATTCTGTTGTTACTTTGGAGGTGTCCTTACTTCATGGCCTTCCCAGAGAGCTCCATTTCAGCACTCATATTGCCACAGTTGATCTAATCCACATTAGCTCAAAGAGGTAAAAAGGTTATTAGAAGTTCAACTCAGTTTTGGAAAGTTCCTGATACAGAGGTCAGGCTGCTTTTTTATATGCATGTTTATTTCCCACATTTTCCATTACATTAATAGATTTGTTTTCAGGATTAGTGAGGCAACAATTTCAAAGTCTGGTAAGTAAGAAATCTTTTTCATCATTAAACACTTTTATTCCTGAGACAACATAGCCATTTGCTGAAGGTTGTTCTCCTTTTGGAGAAAATATTAACAATAAAAACTGTGCTGGACAGTAAATTTCAAACTGCCTTGAATGACATTTTAATGTAATGCATTTTTTACCTTCCACCTGTTTTCCTTATTATTTGCATCTTTCCATTTCCAAAATGGAAGGGAAAAAAACCCCAAGCTTCATGTAATTAGAGAAACTGTCTCTGTCAAGGAAAAGGTTTTGTAATGAAGAAGTATGAAGAACTACAGGCAGATTTGTCACAAAGAAAAGAGTTATTGAAAATGTCAAACTTGCTGAGGCTATATCCAGGATTTGAACATGAGTTCCTGAATAAGCTCCTGAGTTGAAAGAAAGAACCAGGATAATGACAACTGCAGAAAAAAAATAATATTGAGAAACCTTTTCTTAAAAGTCTCTGGCTTTAAATCTGTGTCACAAGCAAGAATATTTTCCAATTAAACTCACAAGATTTTCCATTTCTCACGTGTTCAGGTCCAAAGCAGATTGTTAACATGAACATCCAGAGTTACTTTACATCAGAATTCACAGAATTCCAGCAAGGTGAGGGTTGCAGGGGACCTCTGGGCCTCTCCAACCCCCCTACTAAAACAGGGTCACCCACAGCAGCTTGCCCAGGATCGCAATGGCTAGCTGAACTTGGAATCTCTGCAGAGGAGGAGACTCCACAACCTCTCTGAGCAGACTGCTCTAAGGCTCCAGCACACTCACACCAGAGAATTTTCTCCCCCTATTCAGATGGAACCTCCTAGCTTCCCGTTTGTGCCCATTGCTCCTTGTTCTGTCACTGGGCACCGCTAAGAAGAGTCTGGTCTCATCCTCTTGCCCCCACTACCCTTCAGCTCTTGTTGAGTGTTGAGAAGATCCCCTCTTTTTTCTTCTTCATAATTGGGATACTCCTGACAATGCAATCTGAATATTTAAGTATCTAATTTCTCCTTCCCATGTTCCTGTCAGATAAAGCAAAATTTCTGAAAGCCTTTTCTTTGATTCCCTACCCAACAGGTAGAGATACATTTCTTCAATTGCAACCCTTTCTAACATCTCAAGCTAGAGAGAGAAGAGAGTGAAGTAGAAATGCCATGAGTTAATGCCAGGTTTCTATTTGTTTCTTTGTTCTCTTTGTTCTTGTGAACATGTCTTGTCAGAGGCTTGTTGGAAACCAGAGATCTGAAATCTATTGTCATGTCCAGAGTTGAAACGCTTGAGGACTTCTGATGGGCTGTACATCAAAAATGATTCTAAAGCATTCTCCAGTGTGAGCGATTTTCATCAGGCTGAAAGCTGAGGAACAAACAACACAGAATTTTGATGAGACATGCACAAAGATCTGAGTCCATTGATATCCATGGATTTGTCTGTATCAAATACACACTCATAGGCTTAGATTCGCTGGAAAATCACATTATCCCAAGGTGTACAGAGAGAGGAAAATTAAAGGAACATCATCAATTCCTTGTCACTGTAGATGCTGCCCTTCTAAATATTGCATGCTTGTATATTACTTAAAAGGCAAGTCGGAAGAGACAAACTGAGCTTTGTCTTCTGCTGCATTTGATGTACAGAGCCCCTTAGTTTGTAAACTATAGTTGATAAAGTTTGTAAACTGCGGTTGGCAAACTTTGTAAACTGTAGTTGGTAAAGTTTGTAAACTAGCTGGTAAAGTCTGTGAACTTGACTGAACACTTTCTGTGTAGACTCATAGAATTGTTTGGGTTGGGAAAAGTGCTCTTAGAGTCTGAGTTCAGACATCAACATACAGCACCATGCACATTGTATTACATCTCAAAGTGCCATGTACATATGATATTTAGAAACTGTTTTGCAAAACCCTTCTTTGCTAACTGCCATTGCCCAAATTCTGTCTATTCATAGAATCATAGAATGGTAAGGATGGAAGGGACCTCAAGGATCATCTAGTTGCAACCCTCTGCCATAGGCAGGTACACCTCCCACTAGTACAGCTCACTCAAGGCCTCATCCAACCTGGCCTTGAACACCTCCAGGGAGGGAGCAGCCTCAACCTTCCTGGGCAACCTGTGCCAGTGCCTCACCACCCTCACTGGAAAGAACTTCCTCCTAACATCCAGTCTAAATCTCCCCTCTACCAGTTTAAACCCATTGCCTCTTGTCCTGTCGTTGTAAGACCTTGTAAATAGTCCCTCCCCAACCTTCCTGTAGGTCCCCTTCAGATACTGGAAGGCTACTCTAAGGTCTTACCTAATAAAACAATTGTCTGGTTAAGTACAGAAACTTAAACTGCAGACAAATTTGGTGTGCAGTCTCTCTGTGCAGTTTTCTTCTTTTATGGGATTAGTTGTGAAGAGGAGGCAGAGGTGAAACCTCATCGCTCTCTACAGTCCCTGAAAGGAGGTTGCAGTGAGGTGGAACTTGGTCTCTTCTCCCAAGCATCAGGTGACAGAATAAGAAGAAATGTCCTGAAACTGTGCTAGGGGAGGCTTAGGTTGGAGATTAGGAAAAACTTTGCTGCAAGAGAGGTCAGGCATTGGAACAGGGATGCCCAGGGAAGTGGTGGAGATGCCATCCCTGGAGGTGTTCAAGGAATATGTGGAAATGGCAGTTTGGGACATGGATTAATGGCCATAGTGCTGTTAAGTTGATGTTTGGACTCAGTGATCTTAGAGGGCTTTTCCAATAGAAACAATTCTATGACTCCATGATTCTGTTTGAAAGACTTCTTTTTAATATGCAATAGTTGCATATAACCCCTTATCTCTTGATGAAATGATATCACAGATGACCAAAATCTGTGAAGATCAGACTACTTTTAGGCAGAGAGCTTCAGAAAGAATATTAAGAAATAATATTAAGATTTGATATTAGTTTTAGAATTCAAAGTTAGGAAATAATCTTAGGGAAATAATCATAGGAAAATAATCTTAGAAAAATTAATTCTAAGAAGATAATCCCAGCCTCAATACTCTTTCAAAGTTGAAAGAGGAATTGGGTGTCCAAATTTATGATCACTTTAGTAAGATTTTTTTTTTTGCTAAGTTTGATAGTAAATTATTCCCTAATTTTTAGCCTGACTTACTTTTTCTCACTGTTTAATGTCAGAGTCTTGACTTCTCACTGTTTAATTTCATTCACTCACTGTTTAATTTCAGACTACCTTGAAGACAGTAAAACCAGGTAGTTCATCATGAAAATGCTGTGGTTTAGGAAAATAATCATCATATTCCCCTCTGGCTTTTCATTACTCTGCAGGAAGTAAACATCCTATTCCAAGAGTCTCTCAACTAAATTCTTCAGGTCAAAAATTTGTGCCAACGAGCACAGAGGTGCCAGCTGCCCAATCTGTGACTGCAAGGGTCTCAGCTCAACAAAAGGGAATATGACATGCTTGATAACCTGGCATGTGGCACACTAAGGTTTTGTGCAGCAAGGCCAACCAAAAGAAATGAGGCCTGAAGAAGAGTTTCTTGAGGCTTGACCCTTCAGCATGGAAGGGTTCAGCACTTCTGACTGAAATGATGGAACAGTGTGTACTCTACATTGGGACCAGTGAAAATCACTCTTTTGTTAGTTTGTTTGTTTGTAGAAGGGCATTATTTTAATTTTCCTTTGGTATTTTCCTCATTTTCTTCTGGTATTCTCATTTTCTCCTGGTATTTTGTCATTTTCTTCTGCTATTGTCATTTTCTTTTGACACTTTTGGTATGACCTGTATACAAACAGATCTATCAGAACGGACCATTCTAGGCCAGCTACCGTGTCCTTGTTTCTCACTTTTTCTATTTTGGTTTTCTTTTTATTCTTTTTGAGAAACTGCAATTGGTAAAATAAGGGTTTTTCTTTTCATGCTTTTTTTCATTTGTGTAAAATCAGTTTCATCTGTGGCTCAGTTTGCAATATCACAGAATTACAGATTGTTAGAGGTTGGAAGGGACCTCTAAAGATTATTCAGTCCAGCCGCCACACTAGAGCAGGATCACATAGGCCATGCCACACAGCAACACATCCAGCTGGGTTTTGAAAGTCTCCAGTGAAGGAGACTCCACAACTTCCCTTGGTATGATGCTCAGCATCATGAGTGCTTCCTGAAGTGCTTCACAACGGGCTACTGCCTTTATCTTGCTGAATAAGGTAGCACCTTAAGGAGACTTTGCTCCAGCGATTATGTAGAAAGAAACAAGGATCCACAAAGCCATTTATCATAACGAATTATTGTGTTGAGATATTTTGGCCAGATTTAACACTTCAAAGGTCCCAGTCACTTGTAAACTTCCATGGCAAAAGTTTTATGCAGGATGTATTTCTCTGTGAGTTAGATACATTAGAAATAAACTCTGCTTTGAATTTGGAGATTCCACACTAAGATCTCACAGGTTTTTACTACTCCAGGAATGGAATTCAGCAGTCGTTCCCTATTCCCCAGCATTTTTTTTTCCTATCAGCAGCAAAAAGCCCTGCTTGGGAACCCTGGTGTCCTTCTGTGACAAAGGAATTCTCTCAGTTGATGCAGGGTGAGCAGCGGGCATTGTCTACCTGGATTTCCCCAAGGCTTTTGACATGGTCCCCCACAAACTCCTCCTAAAGAAACAGAGATGTTATGGTCTAGACAAGTGGTCTGCGCTGTGGGTGGGGAATTGACTGACAGACCCTTCCCAGAGGGTGTGAGTCAACAGCTCTTTCTCAGCCTGGCAACCAGTCATGAGTGGGATCCCCCAGGGATTGATATTGGATCACAGCCTGTTTAATGCAGTCCTTAGTGATCACCCTGAGGAAGTTTGGGATGACACCAAGACGAGTAGGTAGGTTTAGACTCCAGAAGGAAGTGCCACCCTCCAGGAGGCTGAAGGACAGGTTGAAGGAGTGGGGTAGCAAGAAGTTTATGAAATTCAACAGACACAAGCATAGAGCCTTGCAGCTGGGAATACATAATCCAGAAGTGCATCTCAGACTGGGATCCACTTGGCTGGAGAGTAGTCTTGTGGAAAGGGAACCAGATGGGCAACAAGCTCAGTATGAGTAAACAGCATGCTGCAGGGGCAAAGAAAGGCAGCAGGATGCTCAGTTTCATCACCAGGGAGTTGACCAGCAAAGATAAAGAATTCATTGCTCCACTGTACTCAGTGCTGGTCAGACCACACCTGGAGCACTGTCTGCAGTTTTTGTCCCCACTGTACATTCTGAAAAGTGTCCAGAGAAGGTCCACAAGAATGATTAGAGGAATGGCAGCCCTGCCATGTGAGGAAAGGCTGAGACAGCTGGGTTTACTCAGGCCGGAGAAGAGAAGGCTAAGGGGAAACCTTATCACCATGGACCAGCACAGAAAGAGTGACTCCAGGAGGACAGAGACTCCATTTTCACAAGCAACCCCATGGAAAAGAGAAGAGGGAAAAGATACTGCTGGGGAGATTTCCATTGGATTTCAGAAGAACATATTTCACCATGAGAACAGCTGGACATTGGAAGCATTTCCCAAGGGAAGCAGTGGACTCCACTACACTGGACAGTTTTAAGACTCAGCTTGACAGGGTGCTGGGACCATCTCATTTCAACTATACTTAGAAAGGTTGGACAAGATGATCCTTAGGCTCCCTTCCAATCTGCCACTCTGATTCTGTGAAATTGCTCTGGGTGCAACAGCCCCTGGAAAAACACATAATGAAGAATGCAGACTTGCCTGTTCCCTAGAGATCTGCTGTGACTTTGGTCTAGTAACCGACTTGGACCTTCAAAAGCTCACACTGATTCTTGAGAAAGACTTGATTGTGATTTATATGAACACAAAAAACTTTGATAGCAACTGCCTTGTTATTTTCTCCCAAGTTCACAGTGAAATAAAATCCTCTTACACTGTTACAGGCAACAGAAACCCACAAAATACACTCCATGGAGTGAAAAATTTATGGTTGCTCTGATTAATGTTTTAGCAGGCTAATAATGTTTTAATAGTCTAAATGTTTTAATAGTGTAAATGATCTAATCAGTACAGAAATGTCTCATTAGTAACACTGTGGAAATCATTATATAAAAAGCTTCCCTATATAAAACCTTTCACTTTTTTTTTTCTTTTGCTGTTGCTGTACTCACACATTTTCCTGTCCTAAAGTTTATGCTTCAGTCTTCTCCCATAAAAATGAAGTGAGGTAGTTTGTAGTTTGTCAGTCTTTACCATCACCCCAATGTCTTTGGCAGGAGGAATGTAACTCTCATTACAAAGTAGTTTCCTTCCCTGAAAATTATATAAATCCTCTCAGCACCAACTACTTCCTTCTTATTGTTTCCCCTCTCCACCCTTGGTTTATGCCATCGGCTCAGTTTATGCAGTAATTTGTCCACACATTGTTCCCAGTGTTTAAGGAAAGTGAGTTTAGACAAGTGGCACTTGACCACTACCCAGTTCTTGAAACATTTCAGTCCAGGGCAAGCTTACACAAATCCTGAGATTTCCCATGTGCCACATCAGCACAAACACTTATTGATGTTGTAAGGTTTTGTTTCCTGAATGCAGTCTCAATACTGCAGATATTGCTGGATCTGCAGCTGGAAAAGGCGACGCTATGTGAGAAGACTGTTGCTGGAAAAGATCAACTATTTAAGGACATGTTCCTGATATGATGGCAATGGTACCCTGGGGTGGATTAGAAGGGGTGTGGTCAATAGGTTAAGAGAGGTTCTCCTCCTGCTCTGCTCTGCCCTGGTGAGGCCACATCTTCAAATTTGTGTCCAGTTCTGACCCCTCAGTTCAAGAAGAATCTCAGGGAACTACTTGAGAGTTCAGCACAGAGCCACAAAGATGCTGAAGGGACTGGAATATCTCTCTACTGAGGAGAGTCTGAGCAGGTTGGATCTCTTTAGCTTGGAAAAGAGAAGCCTGATGGGTGAACTCATTCATGTTTATAAAGATGTGAAGGGCAAATGTGGGGAGGTTGGATCCAGGCTCTTCTCAATGATGCTCAGTGACAGGACAAGGAGCAAGAGGCAAAAGCTAGAACCCAGAGGGTTCCATCTGAAAAAGAGTAAAATTTTAATTTCTGTGAGGCTATTGGAGCCCTGGAGCAGGCTGCCCAGGGAGCCTGTGGATTATTCTCTTTCTCTGGAGAGATTCCAAACCCACCTGCACATTGTGCTCCTGGGCAACCTGCTGTGGGTGACCCTGATGTAGGACGGAGTTGGACTGGATGATTCTCCAGAGGTCCCTTCTAGCCTCCACCATTCATGACTTCATGATTCTGTTACTCTGGAGTCATCTGCATGTGCTGCTTCATTGTGCGACAAACAATGAAGAAAAAAAAAAAGAGGAGATAAAGGACTCTAGCTTAGAGTCCTTCAAAGAAGTGTTTTCAAACAACTTTCATCAAAGTAAACAAAGTGGAACATGTGCTCTTTAATTTTGTTTACACTTTGAAGGAGAGAGGGATTAATTTGTTCTATAAAGATAATCTCATTCCAGGCAAAGAACTATTTTTTTTTTTTTTTTTTTACTTTCCATGTGGCAATTTGAAATTACACAACACTGAGATTTTGTATAGTACTTCATTTACCTCCCATCATTGGCACTTTTACCATGATCAATCTACTCCTCAGATGACAGAACTTGCTTTAGGCCAAAGAAAATAGTTGACCTGAGGGTGTAAATTCCTTACCATTTGTGTACCCATACAAATATAAAAAATATAGTATCTACAGCTATTTTTTGGCAGATATTGGCATTTTCTGCACCAGTAAGTACCTTGCAAGGAGTATTTGCTGAGCTTTTACTAATTTCATAGCAATAAAATTAACATTTAAATAGTTCATAGACATGAGCTAAATCAATAGGTAATGATCAAACCATTCATCTTCTACACCTTGAAACCATTAAATGTTTTCCCTTTACTTCTGAGAATTCCTTCAGCAGCAACGGGCAGACAAAAGAGAATCATTGAATTAAGATATGGTTGAGTTATTGAAGTAAAGAGCTTGGGTTGCTTAGTCTAAGAGGTATTTTGGGAGATACAGGACACTCTGAACATCCCTTTATTGTTCCATTTATTACTGAAAGCTGGTGATATCACAAATCACATTTATCTCATTGCATATGCTGATACACAACAATTAGGATATTTACAGGCACTTTTCATACCTAAGGAACATTTTAAAATCCAACAGGTTTAACTGATTTGCTAAATATTATATATATATACATACATATAATTATTATAAATACAGATATTATAAATATTCACATATATATGAATATTTGATACACACACACACATACATATATATACACATGTATATAAAATACATTTATTTAAAAGTATACACTTATTTAAATGTCTTTTTTCAATATATATTTATTTAAATATACATTTGTGGTGCCAATGGATATTAGTCAGTGGCAGTGGCTTAGCAGTACTGGTGGGATTGTGAGCTCTAGCAGAGCATATGGACTTGATGATCTCAAAGGTTTCTTCCAACCTCAACAGTTCTACGGTTCTGTGGTTCTGTGATTCTAGTTTAAAGAGTGATGGTTTCTAGATTCATAGATTCACAGATTCCTAGAATGGTTTGTTTGGAAGGGATGTTAAAGATCATCTGGTTCCAACCTCCCATGCCATGGGCAGGGACACATTCCACTACAGCGGATTGCTCAAGGTCTCATCCAACCTGACCTTGAACACTCCCAGGGAGGGGGGTGACATCCACAACCTGCCTGGGCAACTTGTTCCAGTGTCTCACCACCCTCACTATATAGAATTTCTTCCTAATCTCAAGTCTAAATCTCCCCTTTTCCAGCTCAAAGCCATTGCCCCTGGTCCTATCACTACAAGCTCATGCAAGAAGCCCCTTCCCAGCTTTCTTGTACCCCTTCGGGTACTGGAAGAGTGATTGCTTTAGAGATGAATATCTGATTAAATCTGCAGGCTCCCTTCAGCATCCCAGGCAGAAATACCTGTACATGTCTATAAGCACATGAATAAACAAGGCAACTGAGAAACAAATGATGGAAGGTTGAGTCTCACGTGGTTCAATGAGTTACCGATTGGGCTGTGCTGCTGGCATCATCTTGTGGTGCAGAGTTACAAAGTCTTCTTCCCTAGTTACAAGTTGCAATGCAAAAGGTGACCATAAGTCTTGCTACCTGTTGTGTCAGACCAAAGTCAGAAAATAGCAGATTGTGCTGGAAGAGCTCCAATCAGTCAATTTAACCCCAGTCCCATTCAAAATCCTGACCTTGTGGAGCACCCTGTGGCAGCCGATGTCCTTGGTTCGGTTTTAGAAAGCACGCTTGAAAGAGTTTCAGTCAGACCATAAAACTCCACTGGAAAATATCCTTCAGCTGATGGTCAGGGTAGACAGTGTAATGTACAGCAGGTCATTCAAAATGTTACCTTGAAATAAGTCTCCCATGACTACAGGACATACAATACAAGACAATGTTTATATTGGCAGATGCATTGACTTGCTGACTGTTCATCACCCAGAAGATGTAGAGGAAACAACCTAAAAATAATCCTACTTGATGTTGGGTTTTCCAAGAGTGACTACATTGCAGTAAATGAGAGAGAAATTCTCTTTTTACAAATCCCTTTAATTGTTAGGAATCAGTGCTGGACTGGTCACTAGGATGAGTGGCAGACACTTTCAATTTACTCAAAGGGAAGAGAAAGGGAAGCAGGGAGAGAGACTGGTGGAGCGGGAAAGAAATGGAACCAACTGGGATGGAAAGAACAATGCCACAGAGTAGAAACAGAGACATAAGCCAAAAGCCAACTCTGGTGATCTCTCAGCTTTCTCCTGAAGATGCCAGCCATGAGCTGCAATTTCTTGTTGGGCAGTCTGGGGTCTCCTCCCCACAGGTACCACCTCTTCCTTCCTGCCCGTGAAGGTGGGGTATAAACTGTGGCAGTGCCTTTGATGTGTTGAGGAGCAAGTCTCAACCAGAGCCTTTTTGCAGCCCAGCCCTTGGCAGGAACTCTGCCCATCGGCTTCTCCCTGCTACAAACAGCCCCTGGTTGTGCATACCTGCCCTGAGCTTCAGAAAGTGCCTCGCTGAGCCGAGACTGACCTGGGAAGTGACAGCACCAACCAGAACTCATTCCACTCTATCTCACACCCAGGCAATAATGTATTCAGCTGTCAGTATGGTAAAATTAAGCCTTTTGCATCAGCAGATTCTGTCCTGGTAGTGACATCTTCTACTTATCTAACAAGGATGTTTCCCTTAGTTAGCTGGAAATAAAAAGGAAACACCTGGATGTTCCTATGAGAGTCTTAAGAACTTGTCTACTGAGGACAGGCTTATGGCAGACTTATTTTCAGCAGGGTTTGAAACTGCATGATCAGGATCAATCTGTCCCATGCAGCTTATTCCAGTAAAACTGATTACACATTTGGTGTTCATCTCACCAAATGGCTTTGATCTGGTTTTGGCTGGGATGGAGTTTGTTTTCTTGGCAGTAGCTGGTATGTGGCATGTGTAGTGGAAACAGTGACAGCCACACAGGAACGGTTTGGTTACTACTGAGCAGAGCTTACGCAGGCTCAAGGCCTTTTCTGCTCCTCACCCCACCCCACCCATGAGCAGGCTGGGGATGCACACAGAGTTGGGAGGGGACAGAGTTGGGACAGCTGATGCCAGCTGACCAAAGGGATATTCCAGGCCATATGGCATCATGCTAAGAGTATAAAGCTGGGGGAACAAGAAAGAAGGGGAGAACATTTGGAGTGATGGTGTTTGAACTCCCAAGTGAGCATTCGGCATGATGGAGCCCTGCTCTCCTGAAGCTGCCTAAACACCTGCCTGCCATGGCAAGTGGTGAATGCATTTGTTGTCTTGTTTTGCCTGTGTGAGGAGCTTTTGCTTTCCCTCTTGAACTGTGCTTAGTTCAGATCATGGGTTTTCTTACTTCTACCTTTCTGATTTTCTCTCCCTTCCCATGGTGGGAGGGTGAGAGGGCAGCTGCCTAAAGCTGCATTGCTGGATGAGGTGAAAACACAATAAAAATAAGACAAAGTTTTAGATGGACAAGGAACTCTGATTTTCCCAAAGCACTAGCATTATTATCTGACCATTCTTACAGGCTCCTTAGTTGTCTGGGAGATGGATATTGCAGGTTAATCCTAGTACAGCTGCAAGAGCAAGATTTTATTTGTTGCAATCCTAACTCCTGGCAATCACGGTCTTCCATGACAGCTGTGTGCTGTTGCTGTATTCAGTTATCAGTACTGCTCAAAGGATGATTTTTGGCTGGTTATCACACTTACCCACCTTAATTATGTAATAAATGTAATAAAACACTTGCATTTCTTCTTGTGACAGTAAGAAATGAGGTTTGGTCCATAAAAGATTAAAAACCTCACTAACATTTTTATTTATATTTAATACTTCCAATTTGAGCTACTTCAGTCACAGAATAAAATAATCATAAATCAGAAAGGGGTAATTCCATATAGAAATATTTTTACTTTCTAATCACAGCATGTAGAATCATAGAATGGGTTGAAAGGGACCTCCAAAAGCCATCTAGTCCAAACCCCATGCAGTCAGCAGGGATGTCCTCCAGTAGATCAGGTTGCTGAGAGCTTTCGTTGAGCCTGACCTTGAATATCTCCAGCGGTGTGGCCTCATCTAAGTCCCTGGGCAGCCTGTTCCAGCATTCCAGCATCCTCATTGTGCAGAACTTGTTCCTAATATCCAATTTAAACCTCCTCTTCTCCCATTTCAAACCATTGCCCCTCATCTTATCACTGCAGGCGTTTGGAAGCAGTTCCTCTGAAACCTTCTTGTGGATTTTTCAGTCAAAAGCATCTGAACTCTTGGGTCTGTAGAGCTCATTGCAGTCATAATGTTCCCTGGAGCTATTTGTGAAGTAAATTGGACCTGCAGAAGGAAACCCTCTGTTAAGGAAGAACGGAGTCCTAAAATGGACTTACATTACTTCTTACTATTTCCAGAAGAGACTGAAAAAACTCAATTTACAGTGAAATAGCAAAAACGTGTTTAGCATCTGTGCAGTTACATTTTTACCTCTTACATAAATGAACAATTTTAGACATTATTAGAGTTTTGCATAATATGCTAGGTGCAGTTGGAAGTTTTAGTTTTAATTTTAACTTTTTTTTTTTTTTTTTTTTTTTAACTGAGTGGTGTTTCTTATTTGGTGCTTGCAAGAGTGTGGAACTTCTTTATATTTGGTAAACATATCTTAAAGCTTTCTGATTGAAGGTTTGTTTTTACAGCAGCAAAGTGTACATACTATAATTTTTAAAAAGTAATTTAACTTTGATCTGTGTTTGTACACTTTTTGTGGATGAATACAGGAACCATCAGTACAAGTAGGTTGGAAAGGTCTCATTGTGCTTTTTATAGACCAAGGTGACTACTGGATAATAATAACAAATAAATCAATGGTAGATGTTTATGAGTGTACAGCAAGTAATGGAGATTTCCCAGTTTTCTCCAACATTGATGTAAAGCAGAATATAGAGATAGATTGGTGAGTGGGCAGGGTGCACATGGTGCAGCCAACTGCATTTGAAGTTCAAATAGCTGGTTTACATGGCAATGTTTTGGTAGTCTGGTGGGGAGGATGGATGGACTGTGTGAGAAGAGACAAGGGGTTGAACCATGCTAAGCATAATTGGTTCCAACCATGTCCACAATGGTCCCACATCTGGGACAAAGCTGTGCCCATCTCTACAATCTTTACACCTTACAGAGACTGATCTCAAGAGATGTTTTAAGGATTGAAAAAAGAGACTAAACAGAGTCATGGCTTATTGGAATCTATATAGTGTTTCTCAGCTATAGTAGTTCTCATTTTCTGGACCAGCATGTGGTCATTTTTGTTTCCCACATTTAGACAGCGAGCTCCATGCAAGTTTCTCAAGCCCTGGATTGCACTTAGTGTGAGGTGGCATGTTCTTTGACCTTTGATGTGGTTTACATCTGAAGGTTATCACTGTTTGTTGTAATCCTTAAGCCTGAAATATCTTGCCGTAGGAGAACATTGAAGGGTCTTTTCTGACAGGTTTCTTTGAAATCTATGATTTAGGAAAAAAGAAAACTGAAAAAAAACCCCAAAAACCCCAGTGGCTTTTTAAAGAATAGAGGCTCTGAAAGGCTTATGGAAGATTCTGGAACCAGAATACTGCTGTGTGTATGTTACTACATGACTTAATATAATCTATATAGATGGGTCTGACCTGTCTCATAGTGCAGTTGTTTGTGTCTCTGCACAGACCTGTTCATCTCCTCCCTATATGAGTGCATATACATTAGATGTGACATTTCTGTATTAAAATACAGCTGAGTCCTTTCTTTATTCTCCAGAGATGGAGAAGCAATTCACCTAAGCTATAGAATTACTTAGAATGTATTTATTCTGCTTTCCACCACAGTCTCTGAACACCAGAAGAGATGAGCACAGTAAATCTCCAGACAAAATCAGCTTGCAAATGTGGTTTTGAACAAAGCTTAATGCATTACATTTCTGCAATGTTTTATAAAAAAACAGAGTGAAAGAAAGACAGAAGCAAATTCCTTTCTGCTTACAGGTTAATATATATTACACGATTTCTTGTGATGCTTTCATTCACATCTTCACACTGGAATTTTATTACAACTCTAAAAGAAATAATACTTAAAAGTTTAAAAATAAAATACATGCAGATAAGACTGACTTGGGAGGCAGTGTTGATCTGCTTGAGGGTAGGAATGCTCTGCATAGATTTGATTAATGGGCCAAGGCTGATTGTATATAGTTCAACAAAGCCAAGTTCTAAGTCCTGCACTTGGATCACAAGAACCCATAAATGCTCCAGACTTGGGGCAGAGTAGCTGGAAAAGTGCATAGCAGAACAGGGCCTGGGTGTGTTGATTGACAGCAACTGAAGATGAGTTAACTGTGTTCCCAAGTGGCCAAGAAGGCCACCAGCATCTGGCTTGAATCAGTAATATTGTGTCCAGTGGGACCAGGGCAGGGATTGTCCCTCTGTACTGCGCACTGGTGGGGACACACTTCAAATACTGAGTTCAGTTTTGGGCCCCTTACTCCAAGGACATTGAGGGGCTGGAGTATGCCCAGATCAGGGCAATGAAACTGGTGAAGGATCTGGAGAACAGGTCTAGTGAGGAACGGCTGAGGGAACTGAGGTTGTTTAGTGTGGGGAACAAACTGCTTTAGTGGAAGGTGTCGTTGCCCATAGCGTGGGGTTGAAAGTAGATGATCTTTAACGTGCTTTCCAACCCAAACTATTCTATGATTTTATGATCATCTCTTCCTGCTTTCAGTTTTGTTCCCATTAGATATGCTCTGAGTTCAATACAAGATGTTTTTCTTGATTTTAAATTTAGCTTAAGAAACTAATTTTTTTTCCCCTTGATATCAGAAATTTGGTTAATCATCTACGTGAAGATGTCATATTTTCCTTCCTAAACCTTTTGTTCATGTGATAACAACCCTTAATATCACTACTGCTCCTATTTTTTTTTAATTTTTTTTTTTTTTTTACTTTTTGCCTTTCTGGAGCAAATAACTTGTTAGAGGAGTTATTTCAATTCAGAATGAAATTTCATCCTTCAGATTGTGAGAAAGGCTTTGTAGTAGGTGTAAGGGCGGTTTAATGCTGCCTCTTTCAGCTGTTTGTGAGCTGCAGTGCTTGTGTCTGGAACACATCCTGATGCTGCTACACATCATTACGGGCAAATTGCCTGCTGTAATTTATTTGTACTTATTCAGCACATGCTGAAGAATCGCCTGTCAGGGTGTTTATGTCTTAAGAGACAGAGACAAAAGGAGACTGCTAAGAAGAGCTCCGAAGAAGAAGCTGGATTCAGAAAAGATCTCACTACTTACTAGTGCCACTAATTCTTGCAAGAATTAGGCTGTATGCTTGGTTAGCAGACCAGCCTTGTTGCTGGGTAACTGAAATGTGGATGTGTAAGAGGTTACACATGTCAGACGTGGAACTGGTGGTTGAAACTAACCTCTAAGGTTGACCAATTTGAGCAAATTTAAGAGTTTGACCCTTGTACCCCCAATGTAAATTAAAACACTGTAATCTGGTCTCTGGCAGCTCTTATTTCTTAAAACCGAGACAAAGCATCCCTGTATTTTATAAGGAGGAAAAAGAAATAGCTTTTCAGCCTAGCAGTGGTGGGTCAGGAAGACGCACCCAGAAGAGCTGACAAAAGCATCAGTCATGAAGTACTCCAAAAAGGACTTAAATCTGTTTGACAGAAATTTATTGACCTTAAATCTGCCTATGGCTGCTCAGCACAGTTCATGTGGATAATCTGCAGGATTTACAAGCATAATCTACAAAGGGGATTTTGCAGCAAAAATACTAAAGGGTGTTGTCTTTCTCAGCAATGACAGACCCGAGAAAAATCATGTTCTTAACCTTCTGATGGGTTACAAAACATGTTTGAATACTGCTGGATTTCTATTAGAATGGAACATAAGTTTCTGTCCTCAAAGTATTGAAAAATGCAATCACTTTGGTTGTTTTTTTTGCATTGTAAATAAATATTTAACTCCAGAGCTACGCCCTTCTATACTCAAATGAATTTTCAGGATTATCTCTTTGATTCTCTTCCTGTGAAATATGAATTTATAGATGAGATTTTACTTTTCTGCATTTTAGAGTTGCTTACCTTCTGAAGCATCTTTTTGGCATTTGAAGACCTATCACAAAACAATAAGCTAAAAAATATCTGTGGATTTACTAGTAACCAAGGTTACATTAAAAATTTATCAGGTAAAAAGAATTTTTTTGCTAGTAAAGTCTGACAAGCAAAGCACAGTGACATACAACCTTGCAAAGGACTGAAGCTTGAGAAGAGGAAATTCAGACTGGAGATTAGGAATAAATTATTGACAGTGAGAGTGGTGAGACACTAGAACAGGTTGTGCAGGGAGGCTGTGGATGCCACCTCCCTGGAGATGTTCAAGGCCAGGTTGGATAATGCACTGAGTAACCTGGCCTAGTGGGAGGTGTCCCTGCCTATGGCAGCACGGTTGGAACTAGATGGTTTTTAAGGTTCCTTCCAGCCCAAACCATTCTAAGAATCTATGAAGCACGCTGGTGTGACAAGCAAAATGCACATTCACTTAAGTAGATCCAAAATGGATTATTCTGCTTTTTTTAGGCAGAGGTATTCACGTTGTTCTCACTTTGCATAATGCAGAGTATTTAATGAACAATATATAACAATAACAAAAGACTAAGATGACAATTTAAGACTTAAATTGGAGCAAAATTCCTACCTTCCAAGTTCCTTCCTTCCTTCCAAGTTCCTTCCTTCCGAGTTCCTTCCTTCCTTCTGAGTTCCTTCCTTCCTTCTGAGTTCCTTCCTTCCT
>VWZE01011243.1:101965-122471 GCA_013396675.1 Eubucco bourcierii
CCTCCCTCCCTTCCTTCCTTCCGAGTTCCGAGTTCCTCCCTTCCTCCCTCCCTCCCTTGTCTCCCTTGTCTGTCTCACTCCCTTCCTCCCTCCCTCCTTTTCCATATTTTGAGGTACACTTGCCATAATCAGGAGGACTTATAAGGTGAGTGGAATATTCACTGCTTACTGATTTCTAACTTTCAAAAGAGAAGGTAAATTTCTCAAGTTAGGCACCCTCATAGTGTGGTCACAGTTGTCACGTGAAGACTGATTTGTCTTGTAATACTTATAATGAGACTTTTTTTGTCTACCTTTAATATTGCTGCTGATACTTCACATATTTCAACTAACCAATATAAATGTATTTAAAATTATAATTATGCCATATATAAATAGAATTATACTAAATATGCTAAAAATATACTAAATACACTAAATATAATTATACTAATGTACTAAATGTACTACATATACTAAATATTCTAAATATAATTACACTAATACACTGAATATAATAAATATAATAAATACACTACATATAATTATACTAAAATGTATATTTCATTCAACCATTGAATCCTTAATGAAACTTACAGAAAAATACTCATTACCTAACTTCATAAACATTTATTATAATAATGTTTCCTCATTAAAAGATAATTTTGCATAATTTTGGAAAAAGCTACATTTTACATGTCTTTTTCCTTTTAGTTAGTCTTAATGAATGAACCTTAAATAAATTTAAATGCAGTTACTTTTAGCAAATTTTGAGGTGATGTCATGGGCATCCACAACCCCCCTGGGCAACCTGTTCCCCTGTCTCACCACCCTCACTGGAAAGAATTTCTTCCTAATTTCCAGTGTAAGTCTTCCATCTTCTACTCATCCTATCACTACAAGCCCTTGAAAAAAGTTCCTCCCCGTCTTGCCTGTTGCCTCCTTTAGGCACTGAAAGGCTGTTTTAAGGTCTCCCTGAAGTGCTCGTTCTGCTCTCCAGTCTGAGCAGCCCCAACTATCTCAGCCTGTTCCCACAGGAGAGGTTTTCCAGTCCTCTGATTGTCTTTGTGGCTTCCTCTGGACCCACAACTCCAGGTTCTTGTGCTGGGGCGTACCAGGGAACTGGATGCAGTGCTACAGGTGAGGTCTCAGCAGAGCAGACCAGAGGGGCAGAATCCCCTCCTTGTCCTGAGGATCTCACTGCTTTGGATGCAGCCCAGCAAAGCACACAGCTGCCTTCTGGGCTGCCAGTGACCTTTGCTGGCTCATGGTGAGTTTTTCATTAACTGGCACACCCAATTACTTCTCCTCAAGACTGCTCTCAAGTCACTCCTTGCCTAGCCTATATTTGTGCTTCCTTTTGCCCCAGCCCAAGGGCAGGACCTTGCACTTGGCCTTCTAGAACTTCATGAGGTTGGCTTGTGCCTACCTCTCAAGCCTATTCGAGTCCCTCTGGCTAGATGTTTTCCCTCCAGCATGTTAGCTGGACCACATAGTTCAGTACCAGCAGCAGACTTGCTGAGGATGCTTCAGTGCCACTGTCCATGTCACTGCCAAAGGTATTTAAAGCACTCATCCCAGTACCAACCCCTCAGGGACTCACTTGCCACTGTTTTCCACTTGGACATTGAGATGTTGACCACAACTCTCTTGAATCTGTTGTAGAAGCCTGATAATGTTGCATGGAAACTGTATCATGTGGTGTGGAATTTGCTCACCACATGGACACCTGCTCTCGCTCTGCCTTTTTTCTTTCCCAGCATCTTTATTTCAATTATCTGCTGGTGTTCCCTTGTCATCACAAAGCTCATTTAAGAGAAGAAAACCTGTACTATAGTACTGTGGGAAGTGGCATTAAGCAATATTCCTCCTGGAAGTTTGGAAACGAACATTTCTTCTCCTTACACATGCTGTCTATCATATTAATGGAGAAATAATTCAATGGAGCACATGAGAAGAATGGGAGATGTCTGATTCTGGGATGATAAATATAAACTTTAAGTCAGATTTTTCTAATATTTTAGAATTAGAGTATTAACAACAGAAACTCCAATGTGTCTTATTTCTGAGCTCTGTCACTCCCTACTGCTCCACAGACACTTAATTTATCCTCACCCACTCTTGTTTCACTCTGTGAACAGTCCTGCATATGCAGAGCGGCTGATAACAGCAAGTGGACGGTGTAGTCACGGAACTCATTTTGCTGCCTCAGGATGTAATTTGTCTTACACTGAGGTGTTGCTGCAATTTCCCACTTCTTTCACATTTCATCTTCATTTTCCTCAAGTTTTATCTCCTCAGTCACCCCCCGTGCTTATTTACCCATAAAAGAAAGCTCACTGCAAAAGCAAAAGTTAAGATGAATTCAGTAAGAAGTAAGGGCAGATACATCCTCTACTTCAGGCTCAGCTTTTATTGATACGGTATCAAATTCAGCAGAGGATGACAATGGGCTGCTGCTTTCAGAGAAGATGTCTCTTCAGTGAAATCAGGAGGACATCAGAATTAATGGGAAGACAGAAGGTAGAAGGTGCAGAAAACCCACTGGCATGACAGAGCCATCCTGTTTCACATCTATTATAGCACTGAGAATCTTTTAGAGCTGTTGAAGAGCTTAGTACTGAACCAGTCTCAAATTAGATAGTATTAAAAGATAAGAAAGCAGACTTTTTGCTCTCCCTATTCCAAGTTGGTGAATTGTCATGGTTTGGAGAAATACAGAGTAATGAGACACCTTGTTTTGGAGACGCACAAGTACTGCAAAACCTTGTGTCCAAGGAAAGCAAACAGAAGGAATTGCATTTCAGTGTAGCAGAGTATTGAGCATAAAACCTCAATATCCAGAGTTTTTTAATATAAAGCTCTGAGAATATATTTATATCTATATAAATATTTATATGTATGAATATATATTAAAAAAAATATATATAAAAAAAACCAAAACTCTGAGAAGTGTCTGAAGTGGCCTTCACAGCAAAGAATCACTTATGCTAGATAGATATAGTACAAGTGATCTCCCAGAGAATCAGTGTGCAGTTCTGGAGTCCCCAGCACAGGAAGGACATGGAAGTGTTGGAGCGGGTCCAGAGGAGGGCCATGAAGGTGATCAGAGGTCTGGAGCAGCTCTGGTATAAGGACAGACTGAGAGAGTTGGGGCTCTTCAGCCTGGAGAAGGCTTCGAGGTGACCTTAGAGTAGCCTTCCAGTATCTGAAGAGGCTCTGCATGAAGGCTGGGGAGGGACTATTTACAAGGTCTTGCAATGATAAGACAAGAGGCAATGAGTTTAAACTGGCAGAGGGGAGATTTAGACTGGATGTCAGGAGGAAGTTCTTTCCAGCGAGGGTGGTGAGGCACTGGAAGAGCTTGCCCAGGGAGGTTGTAGATGCTCCCTCCCTGGAGGTGTTCAAGGCCAGGTTGGATGAGGCCTTGAGTAATCTGTACTAGTGGGAGGTGTCCCTGCCTATGGCAGGTGTTTGGAACTAGATGATCTTTGAGGTCACTTCCAACCCTACCATTCTATGATTCTATCATAGAATTGACTGGTTGGAAAAGATCTAAAAGTCATCAGGTCCACCCATAACCTAACATCTGTACATAATTTTCAGACTATGTCCCTAAGCAGCTCATCCAAACGTCTTTTGAACATCTCATATTCAAATCATCATGAAATTAAGAATGAAACACCGTTGAGCTGTATCTAGAGAGCAACTAGTTCAAGAGTGAAGGTTTTGTATTGGAACTCTACATCTGTTTTATGTACAAATTTCTATAGAGGCAACTATACAGTCCTTGCCAAAATTTCAGTGTGCTAGATCTTTGGGCTATAAGACTGAAAAGCAGAAAATTAGTTGCAAGCTCACTTATAATTTTAATTTACTTGAGAAGAGCAACCTGAGTCTGCAGGATGACCTACACTTCAAGGCACCAGAGCAGAGGTGCTGCTATGAATGTGTGCGCACTGACGTTAACAGAAGCACAAGGATTTCCCCTGAGGTTTTACCATAAATGGTTTCTGAAGGTACTTTCTTAGATAAATTAATTATTGTAAGTTGATCTCTCTGTCTAATAATGGATGATAAATGATGTGTACCCTTGTGCTTTCTTTTACTCATTTTGCATTCACAGCACCATGTGCTATTTCCTGCTGTACTTTAGTAGTTTTCCTCTGGCTGAATTGGCACCATGCTGCATTTTGAGTCAGTGATACCATATTTCCTTCCTTTACTTGTGCTCATTTTTCATCTGTAATTGTGAACACCATGTTCCTCTGGGTGTTGCTGGAGATAAGAAGAGTTATATCTGCCTCACTTAAGTGTTCAGGCTCCTAATTCAGAAGATTTTAAGTAAATTTGGGCTCGTAGAATCACAGAACTTTAGAGGTTGGATGATCATCAAGTCCAACCTTCCTGCCAAGGCAGGATCACCTAGGGTAGTTCACACAGGAACACATCCAGGTGGGTTTTGAAAGTCTCCAGAGAAGGAGACTCCACAACCTCTCTGGGCAGCCTGCTCCAAGGCTCTGTCACCCTCACTGTAAAAAAGTTTATCCTCCTGTTGAGGTGAAACCTTCTGTGTTCCAATTTGTAGTCACTGCTCCTTTTCTTACTGCTGCAGACCACCGAATGTAGCCAATCACTTGGAGATTGGCCCCATTCACTCAATGGTTGATGGTTTTTAAGGGGGAAATCCTTGTAAGATTAGGAAAAAAAAAATCATTCTCTTTTGTCATCCCTTTACTTGATTAATTTTTAGTCCATGCTTTATGTTTACCAATGCAAAAGTTCTCAGAATATTGACCAGTAAGGTATCTGTTACTGTGTAAAGCTGTTTCTTTGGAGAAGCTTCAGTTATGGATGTATTTAATTTTGTATACAAAGTCTGAACTTAGGAATTAACTTTGATCAGCACCTTGAACCATTCTCATGATCCTAAAATGTGGAAAGCATGACAGTGAAGAACTATGAGGGACTAAGGGGCAATTATTAAATCAGTAAGTATTTTCATGTCTGAGGTTCAGCAGTTTGTCCTCATTGAACCTGAATTATGTAAATCAAATTATTTACACTGAATTATTTGAGGATAAAAAACTCCAACAATGAGATATTTGAAGGGAGAGATTACTGAAAACATCCTTTCTCCAAATAACTACAGTTGAATGATTTGAAATGGCGTTTAAATGGAAAGCTGCCCAACAGAAAAAGACTTAAGGGTGTTGATCAACAGCCAGCTGAAGACAAGCCAGTGTGTGTCCAGGTGGCCAAGGAGGCCAACAGCATCCTGGTCTGGGTTAGCCACAGTGAGGCTGCAGAAGTAAGGAAGTGATCGTGCTTCTGTGCTGGGCACTGGTAAGACCTCACCTTGAGTACTAGGCTTTGTTTTTGGGGCCCTCATTGAGGTGCTGGAGCATGTCCAGAGAATGGCAATGAATCTGGTGAAGGGTCTGGAGAACAGGTCTGGTAGGGAGCAGCTGAGGGAACTGGGCTTGTTTAGTCTCAAGAAAAGGAAGCTGAGGGGAGACCTCATTGCTCTCTACAACTCCCTGAAAGGAGGTTGGAACCAGGTGGGGGTTGGTCTCTTCTCCCTAATCACAAGTAATAGGACAACAGGAAACATGCTGAAGTTGCACCAGAGGAGGATTAAGGTGGACATTAGAAGAAACTTCTTTACTGAAAGATTTCTCAAACACTGGAAGAGGCTGCCCGAGGAGGTGGTTGAATCCCCATCCCTGGAGGTGTTTCAAAGACTCACAGATGCGGTGCTGAGGGACATAGTTTAGTACCAGCTTTGATACGTAATGGTTGGACTGAATGACCTTAAAGGTCTTTTCCAACCAAAATGATTCTATTATTAAAAGTTACAAAAAATTTTTGCAATCAGAAACACAGAATCAAATCACTCCAATACCTACTGAGTCCCTGCCTGTGGTGGGGGAGTTTGAACTAGATAGTCTTTAAGGTCCCTTCCAACTGAAACCATTCTTCGAATCCATAAAAATTAAAAGCACAGTCTGATTTCAATATGAGAAAAGAGTGTATAGACTCAAATGACAAAAAACACTGTTCATTTACTCACTGACAAGAATATTGTTCATTTTTGCTTGGTGTGGTCAATTCTACACCTGGAACTGCCTGGGGCAGTCACTGGACCCATGCAATTCTTCATCCAAGGTGTAAAACAACATGTTTAATCATTCAGACAACACCTATCAATCGACCCCAGTAGTACACGATCTGGCAGAAGAATTTCTCTGGAGGGATCCTGGAACATTTAATTAGGTACTTTGTTTTGAACCTGGCAGAAGTTCAGTCAAGAACTTTGTCTCAAACCAGATGGTTGTCTCAAAGTTAACCCATGGTCTCAAATCTGTTGGTTGTCTCTAATCAGCCCATAGTCTCCTTTATGCACAGAATCCCTGAAGAGCAAGTGTATAGAACAATTAGAACTGCAGGATAAACCTGATATCCATCCTTATATCACAGCAACAAACTTCACTGTCAGACATCCTGCAACCCATGGCAGGGTAACGGGAAGGCTGTTGCCCACTTGGTATCCATAGCCTGGATTTAGGACTCTCCTTGTTTCTACAAAGGCTAGAAAATGATTGTTCTTGTTTAATATGATGGAAGGGAGTTTGAATAGTGAACCCATCTCACTCATTTGCTGTAGCTTCCTTGAAAACTATGTTCATATCTTCCTTTGCCTGAGGAGATCAACCTACATTCCTCAAGGGGGGTGACCAAAACACAAACTATAAATTATTCTAGGATATGAGCACATTTTGTCAGTCTTGACAGTTCATATAACAAACCTTGGGCTGTCAAAGTTACTGGGTCAGAGAGGAAAAGACAGCAAGTAAGTGAGAATGTAAAAGTTCAGAAAAGAACGAAACTAACAGCTCCCAGTTTCAGCCTGCTTGGTAAAGCTTATATGAAACATTTATTGCCTGGTATGGACATGAAGTCCTAGGCAGCACCAGAGTGATGACCTTTAAAGGTTGTCCAGTCCAACTCCCCTGCAGTCAGCCGGGACATCTGCAAGTAGAGCAGGTTGCTCAGACACACGAACAACCTCACCTGGAATGCTTCCAAGGATGGGACATCCACCACCTCTCTGGGAATCTGGACCAGTGCATCACTACCTTCTAGTATCAAGAATTACTTCTTCCTCTCCAGGTTGAATCTCCCTCTTTTAGTTTCAGACCGTTGCCCCTTGTCCTGTCACAAGAGGCCCTGCTCAAAAGTCTGTCCCCGCCTTTCAGATCATCCCCTTTAAGCACCCAAAGACCATTAGAAGATCTCCCTGGAGCCTTCTTGTCTCCAGGCTGAACAACCCCAAGTGTCTCAGTCCATCCTCAACCTAGTGCGTTCTCTCTCATGCTCCCATTTGTACCAGCTCCATACAGCTTCTATAGTGCTAACAGAATAGAAGGATCTAAAACCTGTAAAGCTGCTATGAACAAATACCTGGAGGAGAGACAACTATTCTTTTTTCCGTGCCTTTACATTCTCCAATGCCTTCTGCAACACTCGGATGCTGTCAAGCACATGGATTTCATTGCTATTTCTTTTCTAAGCCCTGATTGTTTGACTCTTTTGCATTTACATGGCTTTAAGAGAACCAGCATGCCTTTTGTGCAATCCTTTTAAAAATTCAACCACTTCTGCACATCTTTTCCCTTTGATTTCAAACACTGGAGGACATCAGGACAAGGCTTTTTGTAGGAGTTCCGGGCAGGATTTTTCTGACTTTGAGAAATTGCTGCCCAGAGTATTTTTTTTTTCTTTTAATTTTGTATTTTATGACAGGATAAAACCCATTAGTCAAGGTCAGCATGGTTTTCACTGAGCTTAAACACAAGACATTCTTGGCCTGTAAATAGGGTAAGTGCTATGTTCTTTAACTTGGCTGCTCTTAATACAGACAGAAGATGAAGATTTAACTCAGGGAAAACAGCCTTCCCTCTCACAGCATTTAAGAATTCATTTGTAGCCTGTCACTTTTTAAGCTCTTATTTTGTACATGAGTAGTCACACTGCATTTACAAAATATGTTTGTGAACGGTAGTACCAGAACCAAATTCATTCAGCTTTTGGAAGCTCACATTTTGCACTGAAAATTGCTTTTTCAACTTGAATATGTGACACTTTGAAGTGTATGATGGCCAGAAGAGTGATCACACAGTTATAGTGGAGGAAATATCTGTATACTTTTTAATCAAAGTAAACACTGAAGGAATATATCATTTATATAATATATATTAATTATATTACATTACATTACATTATATATAATATATCATAAAATGGTAAGGTTGGAAGGGACCTCAAGGATCATCCAGTTCCAACCTCCTGCCATAGGCAGGGACACCTCCCACTAGTACAGCTCACTCAAGGCCTCATCCAACCTGGCCTTGAACACCTCCAGGGAGGGAGCAACCACAACCTCCCTGGGCAACCTGTTCCAGTGCCTCATCACCCTAACTGTAAAGAACTTTCTCCTAAATATAAAAATATATTGCCATAATAAATATTAAATATATTAAATATAATTCAAGAATCTCAACAATAAAAGAATGAGAAATAAAGTACACTTGAATTTTGTTGTGAGAACCTAAGTCTAAAATGACCAGGGATATGAAAGCATGCGCTTTGGTGAGTTTTTACATATCCACAGTTCATCAGAGATTCCTTGCAGAAAGAGACAGTTTCTCCCTTATACCATGCCAGGAGACTACTCATCTTGGGATTTCAAAAGAATTGGTTATATAGGAATGAATTATGGGAAAATATCAAGATAATCTTCAAGTATTTCCTCATTTTCCCCAAAGTATAATCAAAACCTGAGAACCACAACCCTGAAAAACTGGCCACTGAACAGGATTAACAAAGGTATCTCAAGATATTTACATTACTCTTATTAGAAGTCCATATTGAACATCAACTTCCAGTATTTTCCGCTGGAGAGTACTACAAAACTGAGATGGAAACCACAGTGATTTGCTCTGAAACCTATTACAAGGGAAGACTGTGAGTATAATAAGTTTTCCACTTCCAAGAATATAAGCAATGAGTGACATGACTTTTATTTTCTTTCTGTGAGAGAATATAGTAGTGTGAGTTACGTTCACGCAGTTGTTAATCCTTGTTTTAATTATGCATCAGCTTTGATTTAGTAACACACTTGAAGGTGATGTTTCATATACATATTGTGTAGGAAATGATGCAATCCAACTTTGGCAGCAACACAAGAAAATTAGCAAACTGGGACTTAATTTCTGGGAACTTGTAGTGGTCAGGAACATCATGATACATGACCAGTAAACTACAAGGTGAAAACCTTAACCATATATTCTAATCTTCCCATGATTTTTAAACAAATAATGTCAAATATACATTTATTTAGAGATAGACATTGCTATGGTACTACTGATAGGGTTTTTGGCTACAAACTGAAGCATGTGTTGAAAATATCACTTCTTTTTTTTTCTTTTCCTCCCATCAAGTGTGGTTGACTTAAGTACCAGATCTCATTTAAGATTGATGTAGAATAGAAATTACATGTGGTTGTCTCAAAATAACAACAAGGCTACTCTAAACTTTTACATGTAGGAACTTTGTTTTGGGAAAAATACACGTAAAAATAAAACAATGGGTTGGGTTGGAAGGGATCTTAATGATCACCTAGTTGAAGCTTGCCCCTCATGGAATTATTGACCGGTTTGGTTTGGAAGTGACCTCCAAAGGTCATCTAGTCCAACCCCTCTGCAGTCAGCAGGGATATCCTCCACTAGAGCAGGCTTCTTAAAAAAAATAATTTTTAAGTTGGTCATAATGAGATTAAGAAAAGTCTAGAGAGGAGAGTTACACATATGAATAAACATAAAAGATTTTTCTATATATCTCTAGGTGCAGATTTACATCTCTGTTTTGTATAGGATATATATAAGGATATTTATAAAAGGATATATATATAAGGAGATATATAAAAAATGATATATATACAAGTATATTAATATATATACATATATATTAATATATATAAAAGGATATATATATTTATATAAGGATATGTTTACAAATATATACATGAATAAAGGTTATTTAACAACTGATGATGACATTCTTCACTAAAGTATTGAATGTGATTAGAAAGAAGATTAAATTTGAAAAATATGTGGGCTTGGAATCAGGACTTTACACCTTTACTAAACAATTCTAGATGGTCTACATGACCTTTAAAGGTTCCTCACAACCCAAAACTTTCTGTGATTCTACAAAATTCTGATCTGTCTGGGCTGGAGCGATTTGAAGAGTGTATTGGGAAGAGGGCAGCAGAAAGTGGACCACTTTGAATATATTTTTGGTCCAAGGGGCAAGCAGAAATGGAAATTCATCTGTCAGTGCTTCTGAAAATGTCAAGGAAGTGTTTGAGAACTTATTTGTATGCTCAGCTACTTCAGATGGATGCTTCTGCTTGACTCAGCCAAGTCAGTAGATGTGTGCTTAAAATCAGGTTATTGTTCCTGGATTTTTAGTGAGTTTTCTCAAGAATGAGAGTATCAGTTCTATCAGTTCTTGCACCCTTCAGGATATTTTATCAGGAAGTGATCATGTTGAGTGCCAACGGTCAGGTCTGGGCCAGCTACCGGACAAGTTCCAGAGGCTCTCTCTCTGAACCTCTCTGCCTTCACAGAGGGAATGGAAAGTAAAGGAGATTGATAGGGTTGTAAAGAAACTAAACAAGCTGGGATGGAAAGAAGAACAATCCAATGAAATAGAGACAAAGAGACAAAAACCAAGAGCCTGATGGCAAGGACAACATCTTTGGCACCACTGATGCTGGAGACACGCACTGGGCAATTCTCAGACTGAACTCGGCAGCAGATGTGAACTAGATTCAGGAGCTGGATTCTAGAACTGAATTCAGGAACACATGGATCAGAATCAGGCAGAAGGGACTCCAGCCTGGGACTCCAACCAGCAAAGAATTGGTTTGACCCTGATGACCCTTCAGCTTTCTCCTGAAGGTGCCATCCATGGGATGCAATTCCTTGTGGGGCAGCTGAGGCACACCTGTCCTGTCTGCTCCTCCCTGCAGGTGTTGCTTCTCACTTCCTGTCCCCAAAGGTGCAGCACAAACTGTGGCAGTGCAGAGGAGAAGGTCTCAGGCAGAGGCAGCCCAGCCCTTGGCAGGAACTCTGTCCATCAGCTTCTCCCTGCTGGGAGCAGTCCCTACTTGTGAAAATCTGTCCTGAACTTCAGAAGTGCAAGTGCCTCAGTGAGCAGAGACTGAGCTGGGAAGAGACAGCACTGAACAGAACTGGTTCTGGGTTTGCTCAGACCGGGACAGTGAGATCATTGTTCCCTTTGGAAAATTTGGCCTGTGGATACTGTAAGGGTTCAGGTGTGTCTCTTTTGCTGACCTGAAATACAGTGATATTTGCCCCTCCCCTCCCCCCATCTTAATTCCTTTGGCTTATGTTCCACAACATTCAAGATATCAACTCAACGTGAAGAGTTTTGTCCCTCATACAACTAATACTGTTCCAGGCTTTTTTCCTTATATGTAGGATTCTCCTCTGAGTGAGAGTTTTCCACCTTCCACAGTGTTAAGTATAACCTCATTTGACACTGAAGATGTTACCATCCTCAATAGTTTATGATATTAGGTGATACTGTTGAAGTGCTTTCTAACTGGATCTGTTTAACTTCAGCCAACCTGGAGTGCTGCTTTTTAAAGATGATTAATAACCCACAGATGACAGTAATTCCCAGAAAAACCTGTGAAGATCTCTTGCTTCAAACCTAAAAAACACATGAGAGTTTATTTTCATAGTTAGGAAAGACATACCTCCTTCATGTCATAAGACTACTAAATATCTAGTTAATTAACTGCTCCCTCTTTGTCAACAGTTCGTTGAAACCTACTGACAATTCTTCAGAAATAGGAAGAAGCTTTGTCCTTTCTTTCAAAGAAGAAATTTTTGACACAGAGGGTGGTGACACACTCACCCAGGTTGCCCAAAGAGGTGGTAGATGCTCCATCCCTGGAACCATTCCAAGTGAGATTGTTTGGGGCTCTGAGCAACCTGCTGTAGTTGCAGATGTCTCTGTTGGCTACAGGGGTTTGGACTAGATGGCCTTTAAAGGTCTCTTCCAACCCAAACCATTCTATGATTCCATGATTCCAAATAAATTAATAAAATACTAATTTGCATTCAATTTGTTTGACAGAAATCACAGTTCTCTGATGGCTACACTTAGAATCATAGAATTATTAAGGTTGGAAAAGCTCTCTAAGACCATTGAGTCCACCTGCCAACCCAACACCACTGTGGCCACTAAATCATGTTCCCAAGTGCCATGCCCACACATTCCTTGAACACCTCCAGGGACAACAACTTCGCCACCTCCCTGGGCAGCCTGTTGCCATCCCTGACTACCCTTGCAGCAAAGAAATTTTTTTTTCCTAATTTCTAACCTAAACCTTCCCTGTCACACTTCCAGGCAATTTCCTCTTTCCCTGTTAACCTGATACTAGGGAGAAGTAACCAACTCCCACCTCACTGCAACATCCTTCCAAGAAGTAATAGAGAGCAATGAGGCTTCCCCTTAACCTCCTCTTCTCTAGAAAAAAAGCAAACCCAACTCCCTCAACTGCTCCTCATAAGATCTGTTCTCTAGAACAGAATCATAGGTCATGGAGACCAACCCTGTGCTGCACTCCCTGAGCAACCACTGCACAGATCACCTGCGTAGTTATTTGTGTACAACGTGGTTTAACTTCCATTCCCAAAAGGTCCTTTGGCTTTCTGATCACAGAGGTCTTCAAAGCTTTTACAATCAGGAGATTTTCTCCTGAGTTTAGGGGGAGCAGTACAGGTAAGTGCAGCTCCTGTAGCTTGGTGGTGCTGGCTTTCTTAATGTCCTCCCTGGTTTCTGAAAAAGCACTTTTCTACATCCCTAATAATAAACTGCTTGGCCACAGAAGTAATTGCTGAATTGTACCAAACTGACTGCTTGTGTACTCCCCAGAGACCTGGGCAGCTGCAATTTGCTGCTGGTTTATTGCCACTTTATCAATGTGCTGAGCACCTTCCAAGCTTTTGGTGAAAAGAAGCACTTTTTCTCTTTTGTTCTAGCAGCATTGCAAAGCCTGCATCTATTTTTTTATAACCAGTGGCTTTTCCATTATTCTATCCTAATATCTTCAAGCAGGCTGTGTTTTTCTTGGTGTTGTTTTGGTTTTTTTTCTTTTATTTTTTTTTTCCTTGTTGAGTGCAAGATCAAGAGTTCAGGAAGCAAAAATGTTTTTCCAGAGTTACAATGAATTTTATGTGCATTTAGTAATCTTTCACTTGTCAGTTTATTCCCTTTTTTTTTTTTTTAATGACTTCCAAAATGCATGAAAGAAAGAAGAGATTTTCTCTGAAGATGAGGAAAGCCTTTCTCTCACCCTTTTGTCTCCACTGTGAAAAGAAAAATAAAGGTTGTTGTGTCTGCAGACCCTACTCTAGCCCCCAAATCCCAAGTTTTAACAATGCAGAGGTATAAGTAGGTGAGTGAGAATCTTTAGTATCCAATCATCCAGGTATTTTCAGTGGTAGTACTCTCTCTATCCAGCTCTTATATGCTACCAATAGCCTTGCTAATAATATAACCAGGCCAACCTTTTTCATGTTCTCCATATCCAAGGCCAACTAGCAGTTGTCCCTGGATTTTCTATCCTCTTCTGGTCTGCAAATGTGCTACAAATATCATGACTATGGAAATATGAAATTATCAAATTAATCTGTTACTTTGCTGGAAGCAACTACTGGATTAACGAGGCTGAGTAGAGCTGGAGAGATATAGTCAAGGTCTCACAGTTCTCCAGGATGCTTTTGGACAGGCTCTACTCCACGATCCACATCTATCCACGTAGCTTTACTGATCCTCAAAAGCACTGAAGAAGTTTCCTTTATCCATTTTATCTAATTAATGCTGGAGTAGGAAGACATATGTCCAGCAGCAACACCTTATATTGACATAAAGTTTTCACTAAGGTCATCTCTGAAGAACTGAGATATTACCTGAGGCACTTTCTGTGTTGCTTGTCACAGAGAGTAAATCCACAAGATATATAATTCTTACAAATGTTAGGTGAGTAAGTGTCCAAGGCAAG
Organism: Eubucco bourcierii; assembly: GCA_013396675.1. NCBI lineage: Eukaryota > Metazoa > Chordata > Aves > Piciformes > Ramphastidae > Eubucco > Eubucco bourcierii. The sequence continues at coordinate 116,109 of VWZE01011243.1, forward strand.
ATACAGTTAAAGGAGAGAACCTTTGTGCTGATGGGTACTTTCCCCCTTGTATTTAATTTTGTTTTGATTCAAACAGCAACTGACACCATAAGAACCACAGATGGACACCCACTGCATTTCCATGATCAGTTTCAGGAAATGAAGAATCCAAAACAATATTTAGGGAGGTTTGCACATATCTTTTTGTTTTGTTTTGTTTTGTTTTTCCCTTTCATGTTGGGTTTCAGAGCCATGAACTTCAGACATTCTTCTAAAAAAATGAGTCTTCCACAATCATTTCCTTGAGTATTTGGTGATTTAGGAATAAAACATCAGATATGAAAACTGGTGATGAAAGTTGCATGACTTGGCAAAGTTTCAGTTAATAAAGGTAGTACACATGGAGCATTATATTATCTAGAATCAAATATTAGTCAATAACTATAGTATTGTGATATATTATCCAATTACCCATATTCATACAACTTGGATTTTCCAGTGAAATAGGTATTATAACTAAATTTATCTTCTGCTCTGTTCCAGAGTGTATCTGCACTATTTCTGTAACTGAAGTTTAGTCCCTGCACTGTAGCTACCAATATCGATCAAAACTTCTCTGAGCAATCTGCTTCGGGGCTCCATCACCCTCACCACAAAGAAATTTCTCCTCATGTTGAGGTGGAGCCTCCCATGTTCCAGCTTGCACCTGTTGTTCCTTGTCCTATCATTGGACACCACTGAAAAGAACCTGGCACCTTCATCTTGACATCCACCCCTCAGATATTTATAGACATTGGTAAGATCTCCTCTCAGCCTTCTCCTCTCAAGACCAAAGTGCCCTAGATGTCTCACTCATTCTTTATAGGAGAGATGTTCAAGTCCCCCACTCAACCTCATAGCATCCACTGGACTCTCTCCAGCAATCTCTGTCTTTCTTGAATTGGGGAGCCCAACACTGGATACAGTATTCCAGGTGTCTCACCAGGGCAGAGTAGAGGGGCAGGAGAATCTCCCTAGACCTGCTGGACACACTCTTTTTTGATGCACCTCACTATATTGTTGTCCCTTTTGGTCACAAGGGCACATTGCTGCCCCATGGAGAACCTACTGTCCGCTAGGACACCAAGACATTTCTCCATGGAACTGCTTTCCAGCAGGATGACTCTTAAACTGTAACTAGAGTAGCAAAGGGTTACGAGGATGATTAGGGGACTGGACCACTGCCTTATGAGGAGAGGTTGAGGGACCTGGGGCTTTTTAGTCTGGAGGAGAGAAGACTGAGAGGGGATTTAATAAATGTTTATAAATATCTGAGGACTGGGCATCAGGAGGAGGGAGACAGGAACTTTTAACTTGCTCCCTGTGATAGGACAAGGAGTAATGGATGTAAGTTGTAGCACAGGAGGTTCCACCTCAATACAAGGGGGAATCTTCTTACTATGAGGATCACAGAATACTGAAACAGGCTCCCCAGAGAGGCTGTGGAGTCTCCTTCTCTTGAGACTTTCAAACCCTATCTGGATGCATTCCTCTGTGACCTGACCTAGATTGTATTGTCCTGCTCTGGCAGAACAGGGTTGGACTTGGTGATCACCTTGGGTCCCTTCCAACCCCTGACATCCTGTGATCTGTACTGGTATCTGGTGGTGTTCCTCCTCAGATGCAGGACTCTGAACTTGCCCTTTATAAACTGCATGAGGTTTACCTTCACCCAGCTGTTCAGCCTGTTCAGATCTCGTTGGATGGCAGCACAGCCTGACACATGTCAGCCACCACCCGAGTTTAGTACCATCACTGAACTTACTGAGGGTCCACTCTATCCCCTCATGCCCTCACCCAGTGTCTTTGTTGAAGATACTGAACAAAACTGGACCCAGCACTGGTCCCTGAGGAACACCACTGACCACAGGCTTCCAACTGGACTCCACACTACAGAGGTGGAATTGTTCTGCACTGGTGGGGTTTTGTGCAGTAATTCTCAAACATTATGCTGCATGTAGCCAAAGCTGACACCACATATAAAAGAGAAATTCATCCATCAGGAGATAATTAATGCTACTTTGCCTTGAAGCCAAATATTAGCATACTAAACCAGTACAACTAATGGCAGTATACAGGTAGTTTGTAAATGTTCTGCCAGAGTCAGACATGATATGTAAACATTTCAAATAATTTATGTGAACAGTGCACCAGCCAAAGGAGCAAAGCTGTGTGTAGGTGCACAGAGGAGTCAGACAGGAAACAGAGTAGAGAGATAGAGAATGAAATAAGAAAAAGGGATGGCAAATATGCAGATATCCCACCCAGTACACAAGAAGTTGAACTGCCAAAAGCAAATACAAAACATGTAGTAATAGGAGTCATTAAATCCTTCTTTCAGGGGGGATATAAACATGTAGCTTCAAAACACCAGTGAGAGAAGAAGAAGAAGAAGGCAAACAGGCTGGATGAGATTAAATGGCTTCAAGATACACCACATGAGGGTTGGATTGGATATTAGAAGAAGCTGCTTCACTGAAAGGATTTTCAACTACTGAAAGAGGCTCCCAGGGAAGTGATTCAATCCCCATTCCTAGAGGTGTTTCAAAGAGGTAGAGATGTGGTGCTGAAGGGTGTGGTTTAGCACCAGCCTTGGTCAAGTTAGAGAATGGTTGGACTGGATGATCTGGAAGGTCTTTTCCAATCAAAGCAATTCTATGATTCTGTGATACTGTAATTTTGAATCATCTCATAAAAGGGGTCTCAAGCCTGACCATCTCTACCTCAACCACTAAGACCACCAAGGACTGTAAGTCACCTGTGATGTCTACACAGTATTTTCTCTGTGGTATTTCTATTGTAAATGTTACCAGAGAAACAGTTTTGTACACAGACGGATGCTGATTAATAACTGCAAGTACAATTGAGCAGGAACTAATCATTAAAACAAAGTGTACTGCTAATAAATGAATTTTAAAATGTTTATTTTTGAAGTTTAAAACTACTCTGAGCTCTGTTTCATCAGACCAATGCTTTCATAATGAATGCTTTCATTCATTCATTAATCCTTCTATTCGTCTATATCTATGGATATAGATGTCATAGAATCATGGAATGATTTGCATTGGAAGAGACCTTTAAAAGCCATCTAGTCCAACTCCCCCTGCAGTCAGCAGGGACATCTGCACCTAGAGCAGCTTGCTCTGAGCCCCAGACAACCTGGTCTGGAATGATTCCAGGGATGGGGCACCTGGGGAGTACCTCTGTGGGCAACCTGGGCCAGGATCTCACAACTGTCATTGCAAAAATTTACTTCCTTATCTGCAGTCTAAATCTCCCTCTTTTACTTCAAAACCACCACTCCTTGTTCTGTCACAACAGGACCTGCTCAAAGTCTCATCTTTATCATCCTCTTTAAGCACTGAAAGACCACCAGAAGACGTCCCTAGAGCTTTCTCTTCTCCAGGCTGAACAACCCCAACTCTCTCAGCCTGACCTCACAGTAGAGTGCTTCCAGCCCTCACAGCATTTCTGTGGCCTCCACTGGCTCCACTCTAACAGATCCTTGTCTCTGTTGAGCTAAGGACTCCAGAATTGGATACAACACTACAAGTGAGGATTCAGCAGAGCAGAAAGGCTGAATCTGCTCCCTTGGCCCTCCTACTAAATTTCTTTTGATGTCACCCAGAATACAACTGGCTTCCAGGCTGTGAGCTTTTATTTACATATATATATGTGTGTGTGTGTGTATAATAATATAATACACATAAGTATATATAATAACAATAATAATCATCACTATCATCATCATCATCAGGTACCACATGAACACAATGATGTAACCTACGTAGGTTTCTGCCCATCCAGACTGTAAAGTCCCAGCTTCAGTGAAAGGCTGTTGTAAGAGACCATGTACAAAGCCTTGGTCAAGTCATTAACTTGCCTTCATCCTCAGATCAAATCATTCTGTTATATATGGCATGATTTATCTTTGGTAAATCCGTGTTGACTGTTCTCAGTCACCTTCTTGTGTTCAGAAACAGTTCCATGAAGACTCACTCCTTGATTTTTCCAGGGACCATCTTGTATTTTGCTGAATTGCCCTTTTGACCCCTTTTAAATACACCTGTAATTTTCCTTATCTTCAGTGACAGGAAAACTTCCCCTGATCTCCACAACCTATCAAAGATAGGACACCTGGACACCTTCCATCTCTCAGAACCCCTAGATGCAGACGGGTGAGTCCCATAGACTCGTATGTGTCAAGCTATCTCTAGTAAACTCTGCCTCTTTCCTCATCCACTGCTGATATCTCTTCTGCTTGAACTCCTTCACTAAGCTCAGGAATCTGAGACATCTCACTGGTGATGACTGAAGGTAAAGAAGATGCTGAGTTGCAATTCCTTATCTGTGTCTCTTGTCACTAGGTCTCCTAATGATATATTTAATGCTTCTCAGCTATGGTAATGTCACACTCTGGAGCTCCTGCTGCGTTTTGAGAATGGAATTGAAGCAGAAAATTAACAACTTGATCAGAACTTGCAAGGAGCATTAGTAAACCTATGGAAATATCAAAGTACTGGAATTTTCTGTCGCTTGAGTCTCCCAGAAAGTTTACAGTAGTGTCCTACTTAGACATTCAAGAACTGCAGATTCACGAGTTCACAAATAATTGGAGTTTGGGGGTTCTTTCAGTTTTACATAAAATAGAGGTTTCAGTGACAATGTACTTGAGCTGATCTAGCAAATTCCCTCTCCAGAATGGAGAGTCCTTTCACCTTCCTTGACTGTGACTTTCCTCTCTGACCTTTTACTCAGGTCTGATTCAGTTTTCTAACCCAGTGATTTAATTTTGCCAAGCCAGGATTTTAGGTTTCTTTCCTACCACTCCAGCAAGTTGTACTAATCATGTAGAGGACCTGATGGTTGCTGACACAGTAGAGAAAGTAAAGAAAGAAAAGAAACTTCCTTCTTTTAGCAGTGATTGGTTGCATCTCTAATGGGCAAATCTGTCTTTAGTGTCCCAAGTTGCATCAGTAACTTGTCTGCATTCAAACAAAGACATTTTGGTAGGTAGCAAAACAATTTAAAGCAGTTGGTATTATCCATAACGTGCTTGCAAATATTATTTCAGCCATCTCAACTGTTCCTAAATTAATTGTTAGTCAACTGCTGCAAAACATCATACCTTGGTGAGGTGCTAAAGCCACATGAGGCTTGTAAGTAACACATTTCATAGCTCAGTAATAAACATTGCAGTCATCATCCGCATTGCATTGCATTGCAAACCCTGCTCTATCATGTATTAAAATAAATAAATAAATAAATAAATAAACAAACCTTGGTTGCATTAGGCAATTCCTGTCTGTTTCAGCTCTGCTGAAATTTCTGCAGGAATCAGTTAGAGGGGTTTGTTTGTTTGTTTGTTTTCTGGTTGGTTTTTTTTCTGTTATATTTCTTTAGATGTTGGATGTTACTGTCATCACTCTCTCTTCTTTCAGACGTCCTCATCTTTCATTATCTGCCAAACTGTCAGTGAACTTCTAAAATCAAAAGCACTTTTAAAAATCCATCTCAGATTTTCCTAAGAATCATTGAACTTCAACCTGCTCTGAAGTTCATCTTTTTCCCCTGTAGAAGGGATGCCTGGGAAAAATGACTAAATGAAACAAATTTGTGACCAGCTGGAGCAGCAAAGATTTGTGGCCTAATGCACGATCAAAGATCAGGAGTTGCTACACTGGGCTCCGAACTGAGAAACGCATTTGCTCCTCGAGGTTGTTAAATAACAAATCAGACTTAACTAATTAGAAGATTCTGCCATCTAGTGACTGGACTTGCTGTCTGAAGCTCTTGCACATCAGCAGAGGTTTGAGGACATGCTTGTAGGCTATAAGCAGCATCTCAACCTGACGAGCTAGAAGGAAGTTTTCCTCTCTGTAGACAATATTATTTTTTCCTAGCTGGAAATCATTTGGCGTCTCTTCGGTGTTTATCTGCTGTGATTGTTGGTTGGAATTCAAATTCAGGATATTGACCTTTTATTTATTTTCCTCTCAACAATAAGTCTCTGGAAAACAACCAGTGTCTCTCTGCTGCTCCTTTATCTTTACCTGTCATGCTATTTGTTTTTTTAAATGCCAGTTTTTAAAGCTAGCTCCTGACAGACAGGTACCAATATAATACTTAATAGCATAACTGCATGGCTCTAACATATTATTCTTTCCCTCATGCTACGTTCAAATAAGAGATTAGATGACAGACAGTTTTGGATGATCATCCACTCTCCATTTGCAGCGATTTTCCCTGTGATGTTTTCTCAAGCTGTGCTGTTTGAAAGCTGAACAAAACTTCAAAATAATTTTTCATCTTTGACTTTAATATTTCCTTTTCTTTTTTTTTTTT
>VWZE01011243.1:122479-141002 GCA_013396675.1 Eubucco bourcierii
ATTTTCCCCTCACTTTTGGGCTTCAAAATCAGTCATGCCAGCACCAAGTGGTCCAGAGGAGGATACAAAGATGATCAAAGGAATGAAGCACCTCCCGTGTGGGGACAGGCTGAGAAAGTTGGGGCTGTTCAACCTGGAGAAAAGAAGGCATAGGGGAGACCTTAACACAGCCTTCCAGTACCTGAAGTGCAATACAAGAAAGCTGGAGAGGGACCTTTTGCAAAGGCTCATAGTGACAGGAAGAGAGGCAATGGTTCTGAGCTGGAAGAAGGCACATTTAGACTGCAAATTAGGAAGAAATTCTTTCCAGTGAGAATGATGAGACATTGGAACAGGTTGCCCAGAGAAGCAGTCAGCGCTCCGCCCTGGAAGTGTTCAAGGTTGGGTGAGGCATTGAGCAATCTTACGTAGTGTGAGGCACCCCTGCCCATGGTAGGGGGTTGAAAATGGATGATCTTTAAAGTCCCTTCCTACCAAACCATTCTATGAATCTATGAACTTTGTTAGAATGGCAGATTGTGATAGGAAGCAATTCCATACTCAGAGGTATTTCTTGTTTTATTGTCATCAGTCCCAAGCACAAGTGATTTTGGTCTGCGTACTCAGTAATGAAAAAATCCAAGAGAACAGACCCACATCTTGTAATTTGTAGACCAAAGGTGGTTGCAAAAAAGCCTTCTGTTTCTGTATTATTTTAAAATTGCATCCACATTTACAATTATTATTTCTATAGACAAATATTAAAGTCCTCTTGACAACTCCATCTGCCTTTACTAAATGCACTGCTTCCTCAAGTCGTGGAAATTACATCTCGCAACACTTGCAAAAAAATCATACAGATATTTTTTTGACAAGTAAATACAGCTTGGCCATTGGAACACTGAGAGGAATAAATAACATCTCTTTAAACCAATCTCATTTTTTTCTTCATAAGCTATGACTGTGAATGGGTATTCCACTCTGTTCTTAAAACGATGAGTGAGGATTCACAGCACAGCTCGACATGGTGCTTGCAGGTCTGTGCAGTGAGCAAACTGCTTTGCACACTCCTCATATTGCAGCAGAATTGCTATGGATGTTTGGCTGTTTCATCTGCAACACAGTTCCTTCTCCAAGCACCTTTGTTGCTTGTTCTGCCCTAATACTGGGTTTAGATGAGTGACTGTCATTTAGACACCAGTTCACGAGAGACAGAGACCTACTGGAGATCATCCAACAGAGGCTACAAAGATGAGAAGGAAAGGCTGAGAGCCCTGGGGCTGTTGAGCCTGCAGAAGAGCAGCCTGAGAGGGGATCTGATCAACGCTCAGCAAGAGCTTAAGGGTGGGGTGCAAGAGGATGAGGCCAGACTCATCAGCGGTGCCCAGTGACAGGACAAGGGACAAAGGGAACAAACTGGAATCCAGGAAGAAAAGCTTTCTTTATTATTCTACTGTAAGGGTGCTACAATCCTGGGGTAGGCTGCCCAGAGAAGTGGAGTCATCTTCTCTGGAGAGATCCTAACCCATTTGGGTATGGTGATCCTAGGCAGCCTGCTATGTGTGAGACTACTTTACCAGGGGGATAGAACTGGATGATCTTCAGAGTTTCCTTTAAATGCCCACCATGCCAAGATTCTGTGATACAGTGATCCACTTTTTTTTTTTTTCTGTTTTTTTCCTTTGTTTCTGCTTTTCTTTGTTTTGTTGTCTTTTGTTTGTTTGTTTGTTTGTTTTTAAATCTGTGAAAGGAGAAGGAGGAGACAGTAGCACCAACGACCCCAAACATAGCCTCGTATTATCTTTATGGTGTAATCCCAGTTCCTTTGGTGAGGTGGATTTCCATGCAAAAACCCTGCAGCTAAACATCTGATTGTCTGTGCTATATGCATTATGATGGACCTTTGACACAGCAATGTCAGCAGTGGGTTGTAGTCTATTATGCTGGAGTTTAAGTGAGTGGATGTTTTGAACATGTAACCACTATGTCTTTGCTACTGCTGCTCCAACACGCTGCCCGAGATCTGTCAAAATAATAGAGCAGCCTTGAAAGGAGTCAGAAATATATTTGTGTTTTGTCAGTTAAACTAAAACAAGAAAAAAAAAAGAAAAGAAAAAAAAAGAGAGAGAGAGGAAAAAAAGATAATAGTGAAATGAGGCAAGGATTTTAACCTTGGTCTTTTGCTGAAAGAAATGTCAAAAGAGGACATCAGAATTAGAAATAGATGCTAATTTCTGGAGAACTCTGAATATATTGTTATTGTTTGATTTCCCAGGAGCTGACCCTGTGCTTTGAAACCTTTCATTGTGTCTCCTCGAAACATGAAGCAGTTTGCCAACAGCATTGGTGCCTTACCAGGTAGTTTAATGGTACTTTTCAGATTGTTATTTCAGGAAATGGATGCTAAGGAGGAGTGAAAAAATATCCTTGTCTGGGTCCTGGAGGTGATGAAATAGAAACTTTCATGAGTAAAATAACTCAAAAGACCATGATAACCTACTGCAGCTGCTGAGCTTTGGAATAAAACTTTCTGGTCCACCCAGGAGTTGTTTATCAGTTGTAGTGTTAATGTTTCCATAGTGTAAAATGCAACACATGGAAAAAAAAAAAAATCTACTAATGAATGCTGGAGTGTGGAGCTGATATCTAACACTCAGCACTAAAATAGCATCAATAGCACCATTTGTGTCAGACTCTCCAGTGCTGAGTAGTGCAGTGCCTACACAGAATTTGCAAGTGGACTGTCAGGCTATTCACATTTCAGCACTTCATAAAAGTACTTTTCTACATATTAAATCACTGTAAGAGTTTACATAATAAAGGGCTCCTATTTCTGTGGTATTTTAAGGTTTCTCCTCCAATATTGAATATTTTTTTATAAAATGTGCTAGCTAACCCCTAAGTATTCACAGTGCAGGAGTATACCTGTGGTTTCCTGCATATCCTTTCTCAAAAATTAATTCCTCCCCCTCATTTCTAAATATTGGAATCATAGCATCACAGAATGAATGTTAGAGGCTGGAAGGACCTCTGGAGATCGTCAAGTCCAAACCCCCCTTTAATCAAAGCAAGATCATCTAGAGCAGGTCACACTGGAATACATTCAGATGGGTCTTGAAAGTCTTCAGACAAGGAGACTCCACAAATATCAGATTGCAAACATATAATGATAGTATGGTTTGGGTTGGAGTGACTTTCAGAGGCCATCTAGTCCAACCCCCTGCAGTCAGCAGGGGCATCCTCTGCTAGATCAGGTTACTCAGAGCCTTGTTGAGCCAGACCTTCAATATCTCCAGGGATGGGGCCTCAGCTACCTGCCTGGGCAATTTGTTGCAGTGTTCCACCACTTTCATGATACAGAAGTTGTTCTGATCTACATCCAACCTTGTGGCAGGGCACACCCAAGTCCCTGCCCCACAGGACGTTTGAATAGGGCGCAAAACTTTTCTGCTCCCCCCCACCTCTGGCTCCAGGGGTTTGGAATGTGAAAGAAATAGGCATCAAGTACCTTACCCCACCCCCACGGGCTTGAACCAAGGATTGCAAATCACCCCAGCATATGTATATGGCCACAGGACACACTATCTAGTCGGACTTCCAGCGGGGGACTTTGAGTTGGACTTTGGCTGGGACTTGGACTCAGACCTTGACTCGGACCTGGAGTCGGCCCTTGAGTGGCATGCGGAAGCAGGGTGAGGAGAAAGTCCTCTCTTTCCGACTGCCGCATCCTGCCTGCCTGCTGCAGGGACCTGCCTCTGCCATAAACCGATGCTGTTCGCGGGTACGCTGCTGAGCAGCCTGAGCTTTGCCCTGTGCTGGCCCGTGATATGCCCCACGATCTTCACCTGTGGCAGCAGTGTCTGCCGTCATTTTGGACTCTGGCGGGTTTGCACACATTGAATGCTGTGCCGCGTTGATCTGCCGCTGGATTACACTCTGCAGTTCAAGGCACTGCTGCAATAGACTGCCGAAAAGGAGCCAAGGGACCAGCTCCAAATTCCTGATCTGCTGCCGTGAGTAGCACAGATGCTCCCTAGGGCTCCGGGCTGCCTTTTATTTCTAAGTGTGGCAAAGCTGTTTTTATAGCAAACCATTCCCAACTTTCTGATTTTCCTGAATTACTAAATTCCCTATAAGCATCCTTGTGAAGATTTTTCTGACTGAATTTTTGAACCCAATCTAACTAACTTATATGTAGTTGTGGGTGGGGCTTTTCCCAAATGAAATAACTTTATAATTCCTGCCTTGTTAATTCCCACAACCGATTCAAACCTAAATCAGCTCTTCTCTCATTTCAAATCATTGCCCCTCACCCTAGCATTGTAGGCCTTTGGAAACAGTCTCTCTGTAGCTTTTTGTGGCTTACTCAGTCTGAACTCATTGGTGTGTAGAGCTCTCTGCTCAGTCTGTCCAGCTTGTCTTGCTAATGGTCTTTTTAAATTTTTCTTAGTCCTTACGAGAACCAGTTGTGAAAAACAGTGTTGAAAACAGCTCTGTACAATCCTGCTTAAATGATCATGGCTATTTTTCAAATCAGCAGTGGAATGTTTAATAAGTGCAGGTCACCTGCTCAGTGAAATGGGATTTTTAAAGAACAATTCTAATTAGGATGCTGTCGTCTCTCCTAAAGAGCACAACAAGCAATATTCCTTAGCTAGATTGTGAAAAAAGAAGTGTCTTTTCAATGCTGGAAATGAATGGAGACCTAAATGGCTCATGGTTTAATTATCCAACCTTCCATTGACAGACCATTACACACATGAAATCAGAAGTCTTGCAAATGCCAGTTCATTCTTGCAACACTGATCATGGAAGATTGCATTAAAAGAGAGAAATACCTTCCAGCTGGGTGGGAAAATACAAATGGAAACTTGCAAAGAGAAAATCTCCATATGTGAACACATTTAATTATTTCTTCCAGGTCCATTGTGCTGGTAATATCTGTTGTCTTGAACAAGTGGAAGTTTTATTGTCATCACCTAATGGGATCTACCATTGCCACTGAGAAACCACAACATCAACCCTTTGTGCATCTGCTCCTACATTCAGCATATTCATTGGATTACAGCATTACAGAGCTGTAGTTGTTGAAAAAGCCCTCTAAGGTCATCGTGTCCAATCATCAACCCAACACCACCATGGCCATTAAACCATGTCCCCAAGTTTCTTGAAAACCTCCAGGGATTCCAGTACCCCTGAGCCTCTCCTAGCACAATTTCAGGCAATTTCATCTTCCTATTAGGAAGTTTGCATTCAAGAACTGTAATTGTATTCTTATTATTTACACTTTTACATTACTAATCTTTCCTTCCTTCCTTCCTTCCTTCCTTCTTCCTTTCTTTCTCTCTTTTTCTTTCTTTCTCTCTTTCTCTTTCTCTCTTTCTCTTTCTCTTTCTCTTTCTCTTTCTCTTTCTCTTTCTCTTTCTCTTTCTCTTTCTCTTTCTCTTTCTCTTTCTCTTTCTTGTTCTCGTTCTCTTTCTCTTTTTCTCTTCTCTTTCTCTTTCTCTTTCTTTTTCTCCTTCTCTTTCTCTTTCTTGCTTTCTCATTCTCTCCTTCTCTCTTTATCTCTTTCTCTTTCTTGCTTTCTCATTCTCTCCTTCTCTATCTCTTTCTTTCTCTCTCATTCTCTCCTCTCTTTCTCTCTTTCTCTCTCTTTCTCTTTATCTCTCTCTTTCTCTCTTTCTCCTTCTCTCCTTCTCCCCTTCTCTCTTTATCTCTTTCTTTCCCTCTCTCATTCTCTCTCTTTCTTTCTTTCTATTTCTCTCTCTCTTTCTTTTTTTAAAAATTCATTTAGGAGAAGTGACAGCAGAAATATCTACATCCCATAGAGCTACAAATGGTTTAGTAGGTTGCTTTACTAGGGAAATTCAGAAGGTTTTCCCATTAATACAATTATATACACACTGGTTTCTTTACCTGAAGCAAGCAAATATTGTTTTTACTGATTATGGTGCATTCTGCCAAAAAGGTTGGGAGAAATAATAGGATTTTAATGTGGAACCAAGAACAAATGATATTTTTGTAATTAAGAGATCGACTTTATTGTAAATCTGGTTCACTGACAATGGAAAATAGCAAGAAAGAGGCAAATTGTTCCAAATATCTAATATCTGATTGTTTCTAATGCAAAATGCCCCAGAAATCAACTGGAAATTTTGTATATATATTTGTGTGAGAATATCAGTTAAAAGAATAGATGCAACATGTATTAACCCAATCTCTACCTGAGTTTTAGAGCTCTGTCATGTAGTAATCCAATTACAAGGAAGAAAAGGCATGGATTATATCCTGCTTCTTCCTTTACCATCATGACCACTGACTTGGATACACATTTGTTATTCAGTAAATATTCAGGTAGAAAATTGTCTGGGATGAAGAGATAATATTATGTTCATGAGTGTTCAGAGGATTTTGAATTGGCTATCCACAGTAGGAGTTCTCAGATACCTGCATCATATCTTTACATTACAGGCTACTAAAAGACCAGTCTACTAAAAACAGTATAATTCAAACACCTGATTGCAGTAGGGTATACAAAATATACATTTCCTGGTGTTCAGGAAAATGATGATGGTGATCTACCTGTTAAATAGGGGCTCAAGGGACTCTTTAGGCTGTCACATGTAGCATGAGATTATATATCTAAGAGGAGAAAGTAGGAGAATGTTTGGGAATGAAATTCAGGGGACAAGGGAGTCTACCCTGTAATGCAGAGGCAATGATATGTAAGTATAAACTGTAACATAGAACTAATTCAGCGTAAGATTCAGGCACAAGACTATAGGTCAGTTTGGTCCTGGGAGACTATGTCAAATATGAAGAGTAGACTGATAGGACTGATATGATAGGTGATCTCATGTACAGCAATGGGTATATAAGTTTTGTTCCTACCTCTGGACTTCACAGTTCAAAGATATAGTTGAAAAACAGTCCAAAAATAGCCCAAAAAGAGTGGAAAATGTGCCTCAGTAAAACCACCTAGGAACGTCTAACCCGTACGAGGTAAAACAAATAGGTGGATTGTTTGATGTATAGATCCCTATCTGAGAAACAGATATCTTATGAGAGGTAGAAAAATCTCTTAGCAGAGATAGAATAAGTTGGTTAAGACAGGGAAAATTAACTAGGAAAAAAAAAAAAAAGTTGTGAGGAACAGTGGACTCCCTGATTGATTAATTTCTTAGAAACAGTGACTGAGTAGAAATGACCAGAGAAGATCTGGTTTGGAAAGAGTTTGCAGCTCAGAGTTTGCAGCTCAGAGCTTGCAGCTCCAAGGAGGCATCACGTGGTAGAATCTGAGGCTGTGCAATATGCCTCAGGAATCAAATCTCAAAGATTAGCATGGTGCCTAAAGATGATATCTACAAGGTATGAAAACCTGTTTAGTCAGAGGCTTGTTCAACATGTTGAACAGAAAGATGAGTTACTCTTTGTCTTCTCTGACTTAATGTCTGTAGTCTTCAGAGCTTTTAGACAGACCTGAAAACCCCCACTAGTGGCACACAAGAGACACAGAGGATTTATACATCTTGATTACTATTACACTGTGGTGTTACCATGCAGATTAGAGTTGATCAATTGTTCTGTTTATTTACAAAAATTTCAAATGCATTTTTATTGCATAAACCCAGAACACAAAGGATGCTTCGTTAATACTTTGGGTTGTTTAAATAATACTTCCAGAGACAGATTGATTTAGTATCAGCCAAAGTTAAATTAAAAAATTGAGAGATCCTGAGTAAACCAGCTTTAATATTTTAGTGTCTACTGCCTTGAGGCACATTTGATTAGCAGTCACTTCATGCTGTGCTTGAAAGATCAGCCCACAGCCAGCAGTTGAGAAATTCTATAACCCAGAATACAGATTTTGTTTGTTTGTTTTCTCCTAAGAGTTTTTAAGTATTCTTAGGATGTTTGATAAGATACAGTCAGGAGTGATAAAACAGTTTGAAAGATTTTTTTTTTTTTTTTGGTAACTAAATATTTTCAGTTTTTACTGAACCAAATTTTAATAGAAATTGTGATATTTTGAAGAATATATCATTAATCTGTAATCAACCACTGAAATACTCATTTGTTCAAGAGACCAGATGTTGGTTAGGCAATTTTAATGAAATTAAGAAATCAAAGTTTCAGCCATGTGCCTTCTTTAATTTGATACAGAGAGGAATTAGAAATAAACTCAGAGTGTAGTACTTAATAAAAGGTGACATTCACATAACTTGAGCCATTTCCTCAAATGAGGTCTATATATAAATACATGTTACATAAAGGAGAAGGTTTCAATATGTTCTTTCAAATAACTTCATCATTTGCTAGATGGCAACTCAGGTGCTGCCATCTTCCCTCTTCTCCTTTGACTAGATTTTAAAGAAGTAATGGATCAAAGTATGGCAGAATCCCAGCATGGTAGGTGTTGGAAGGGATTTCTGGAGATCACTGCCAAAGGAGCAGGTGCAGAGGAGGGCCTCAAAGACTTTCAGGGTGTTGGAGCACCTCTGCTATGAGGAAAGGCTGAGGGAGCTGGAATTGTTCAACCTGGAGAAAAGAAGGCTCCAGCCTTGCAGTACCTGAAGGAGGGTAGAAGAAGGCTGCAGAGGGACTGTTGCCAAAGTCCTGCAATAATAGGATGAGAAGCAATGGTTTGAAATCAGCGAAGAACAGATTTAGATTGGATGTTAGGAGCAAGTTCTGCACCGTGAGGGTGGTGGAACACTGCAACAGGTTGCCCAGGGAGGTAGCTGAGGTTCCATCCCTAGATATATTGAAGGTCAGGCTTGAGAAGGCTCTGAGCAACCTGATGTAGTGAAGGATGTCCCTGCTGGACAGGACAATTGGACGATTGGACTGGCTGACCTTTGGGGGATGTCTTCCAACTTAAATTATTCTATGACTTTGAAATGCAGTACTTGTGATTTTTGTTAAAGTTCTAATATTTTTAATCAACCGGTTGCTTCTACTATGCTTTGGTTCTTTTTCCTTTGAGCTCACACAAAGAATTTCCAGAATCTTTGCAGACATTCTGCTTGTTTTATGCATGAAGATGATGCTCCTGTTAGTGTCTACTCCTTAAATAGCAGCTGGTGCATCTCCTGTAAAAGGAGATCTGAGTCCATTTCTTCATCCCTAGAGTGGAAAGCACCTGCCCTTAAACATCTCAGTAAAAATGGAACTGTAGTTTAAGACAGGAACATATTTGTCATGTGCTGCGTTAAATCTGCAGAGAGAAATTCAGAAAGCAAATTTTTAATTGTTGAAATTGGGATTTGGCCAGGTTAATAAGCTAATGCCTCAAAGGGGTATTTAGCTACTGCTTACCATCAATACTTAAGCTTTGCATTCCACATGAAATATGACTCTTAGAAACAGAGAAGCTCCTTAAATATTACCTGAAACCTCTTTCAGAATTGTTTTGCAGAGCAGAGTTCTTCTCAGTTACTAATGGCAATGACAGAGAGTTTCTCTTGGAGTGCTTTGGACATAAGGAGAAAGTTCTTCACAATAAGGGTGGTAAAATAGCTGACCAGGTTGCCCAGAGAGGTGGTGGAGGCCCCATCCCTGAAAACATTCAAGGTCAAATTTGATGTGGCCCTAACCAGCCTGATCTAGCTGGAGATATTCCTGCTGGGGAGAATAATTATTGTATCATGATGCTTTGATTCTCATAAGCATGAAACCTGAAATAGTTCTCATACAAAGAAAGTCAGAAAATAAGAGCTGGATGGCATAAGAGAAAATCTAGGGTAGAAGGTTCCATTCAGAAGAGTCCAAATCTCTTTCTCCCTGTGAGAACATGGAAAATAATACTTCATGTTCAAGGTATAAGAATAAATTACAACAACCGAAGGTTTCTTGTTCTAGAGAGTTGAATTTTTTTCCTTATTATTTTGAAGAGAGACCACTGATGATCATCTGTTCAAACCACCTGCTCAAGACAAGACCAATCCCAAGATTAGCTCAGGTTCCTCAGGTTAATACTCTGCTGAGTTTTTAATATACCCAGTTGAATTTTGAATATTACCTAATAAATCCTTTCCTAATTTGCTAGAGGGAATTTGTATGACTAAGAGATCCCAAGACCTAATCCTAATCATATTGAAGTCAGTTAGAGCCTTCCTGCTTAACAGAAGTTTGATTTTCTTCTTACCCAGGCCTCCTGCCAGGAGTGTTCTCTGAGTTTCTTAAGAAGCAGACTACAACCAAATAGGTATAAAACGAAAGGAAGTCCACTGGCAAAGCTTTCAACATCACTTGTATCACATCTTTAATTGGCTCAGGGGGTTAGCTGGCTTTCTTGTAATTAGTAAGCAGGTGCTGGACCTGGGAGATAGCACCTCTCAATTAAATAAATTCCCTGTGTAGATTTAGTTGCACTGTCACTTCCTGAGAATAATGAACTGCTCCTTTACCTGACATCTACATTTGTTTCCAATTTAATCACTGCAACAAGGAAAAAAAATGAAGCTTATCTGGTCAGATTTCATTGTTCCTTTGTTTGGTAGTTCTACATGATTTCTAGTCTTCTGGGGAGAAAGTTACTTTGTTATGTAGCGTGGAACAGTTTTGATAATAGATCACCTAAGGAGGAGAAAGCACAAGCTTAAATCTTAGCATGGAATGATAAAGGATCCTGCAAAATTAATACTAGTTTATGTGATCTTAGATATTACATGTTCCTGCTGGGTCTATCCTACAAAATGGTCAGGTTCTGGGGAGTTGATACACCTCTTTTAATTAACTGAAATATTTGTCTACATCCCATGCAAAACTTCAGGAGAAGTTACAAAATGAAAACATTAGGAAGTGAATCAAAAGCAGTGAGACCAGGAGGAGAGGGAGGGGATTCTGCCCTTCTGAGACCTCACCTGCTGCCCTGTCTTCTAGTAGCTGAAGGGGGCCTACAAGAAACCCAGAAAGGAACTTTTTACAAGGGCTTGTAGTGCTAGAATGAGGGGCAATGGTTTTGGTGTTGGACACCAGAACACTTCTTTTTTCTTGCTACAATCAGACCCAGTTTAGAATTTTTTTCTCTATTTTCTTTCTTTTTTTTTTTTTTTAAAATACATATAGAGATGTATATAAAGGTGTGAGAACATTGAGTGAGAAAACAGAAATCATAGAATCATAGAATGGTAAGGTTGGAAGGGACCTCAAGGATCATCTAGTTCCAACCCCCTGCCATAGGCAGGGACACCTCCCACTAGTACAGGTTACTCAAGGCCTCGTCCGACTTGGCCTTGAACACCTCCAGGGAGGGAGCAGCCACAACCTCCCTGGAAAACCTGGGCAATGCCTTCCTCAGACTTCATCTGAAGATCTCTTTCCTTTTAATTATTCTGATGTTCATAATATATGAAAGTTTTTCTGATCGAGGTGTTTTTCGTGAATAACTTTCCAGAGTCATATGTAAATCACATTAATTCCCTCAAATGAGAAGAAATTCTGAACTTCAAAGACACTGTTTCTTTTTCTTTTTCATTTTTTCTACAATCACTGATTTCCATTTCTTCTGTGCTCTGTCTAATATTCTTCACACCAGTGTGACAGCTACACGTAGAGTATGAACAAATTAGAGTTTAAGAGTGTGCCTTGTAATATTTTCATTTGATAGAAACCATATTGGAACCATTCATTGCTACTGACAGTTTTCCATTAAAAATACTTGTGTGGCTGTTTAATAACAATGGTGGACAAATGCTTTTTCTTGCCTCCCTTGGTTCTTGCTCCATAGGAAGTACTTGATTATGTCTCAAAAAAAAAAAAAAAAAAAAAAGGCAATCCCTTAGGCAGATCCCTTCCAATATTTGAAGTGGGCTACAGGAGATTGAGACCTTTTTTTCAGAGTGGTAGCATAAGCATAATGGCTTCAAACTGGAATAATTGTCATTTAGATTAGTTATTAGGAAGAAATCCTTCACCATGAGAGTGCTGAGGCACTGAAACAAGTTGCCCAGAGAAGTTTCAGAGGCTCCAGGTCTGGAAGTGTTCAAAGACAGGTTGGATGGGGATTTGAGCAGCCTGTTCTAGCAGGAGATGTCTCTGCCCACGACAGGAGTGGGTTGGAACTCGATGGTTGGTAATATCCCTTGCTGTAATTCTGTGATTTCAGGACAAAACACATGTGCCATGTGGAACCATCTGCTTCTCAAAAAAGAAAAGTGATTAAGACTTCAGCATGTCCTCAGTGAAGCCCTTTATGAATCAGTTGTCCTCAGATCAAATTCATATTTCCCATTGGCTGTACAAAGAGAAGCAAACAGACGATTCCTGAAAGCTTACAAATGTGATGGGATCATGGGTTAGTTGTGACCTGGGTTAATGTTTGGGCTTGATGGTCTTAAAGACTTCTGCCAATCAAAAAGATTCTGGGATTCTATGATTCTATGGTTCCTCTAAAAGACTTACTAAGACTCAATATATATGCATTAGGGGAATTTAATTTGAAAGCTTTCAGCAATATGGAATTCTATACACTTATTTTTTTGCACATGTAAATCATGTGGTCATACAGACATTCTCTTTTGAAACACAGAGTTCATAGTCCACGGGCAAAGACATCAGGAAGAAGACAGTAAACTTGAAGTACATTCCCTGAAGGAAGATTCTTTGTGAAAATGCAATTTCCTTTATTGTTTTAAGGTGCTGAAATTTAAGATGTAATAAAACATGAATACCAATTTGGAAGCATTAGTTGCTGCTGGCAACCTTGAGCACGTATTATGCTTTATTTTTCCTCTTCATCATCTCTGCAAAACCTGAGCAAGAGGATGAGCAACAGCACATGCTCACTGAACCAACAGGCAGGTCTGACCTCCTTTTCCCCTTCTCCAGGAACAATAAATTATCACTAAAATTATGGCTGTAGGTATGACATTATCATGTGGTGCATCTCAGCTCAGTAAGAAATTCAACCTGAAACCAGCTTTGGACATTATGAAGCAGTCTATTTGAGCCCCAAGCTGGCTGTGTGTGCCTCCCAGAGGACAGTTCTGTTTGCATTTTGAAAACCTTGCTTAAAGGTTTTCCAAATTAATAGAATATTTTTTTAACATGAATCAGCATCAGTTTAAAGAAAATCCAGATCCCTGTGAGCGGAAGGGAATAAAGAAAACTTCATAAAAGGGAAAGATAAGTTAAGAAAGGATTGCTGGGGGTAAGGTGTCAAAGTTATTTTTTAAGGTCTATTTGAATAATTTACTTTTTTATTTTTTTAATACAGATGATTTTTTGTTTGATTTTCATTTAACACCAGGCAGAGTCATTGCAGCTGAAGTTGCAGGATATGTACAAACCTGAAGAAACACTTGGTAAGCCCCACTGCAACATACAGTGATCAACCTGTGCTACATTATTTCTTAGATACTCAGAGAGAGCAACTGAATTGAAAGAATTGGAAACCTTCATTAGATCTCTCTGCATGTATCTAAAAATTCCCATCTGAAAAGTTACTACTACTTAAAGGAAGAGTAGGAGAGGACCAGAGGGAAGCAGTGCTACCATTGATTGCTATGAGGTTGGTATTTCACCCCAGATATTTATAGAATCATGGAATCCTTTTGGTTAGAAAAGACCTATAAGACCATAGAGTTCAACTGTTAACCCAGCACTTCTAAGTCACCACTAAACTGTGTCCCTCAGCCCTTTATTTACCCAGCTTTTACATGCCTCCAGGCCTGGGGACTACACAACTGTCCTGGCCAGCCTGATCCAGGAATAACCAACCCTTTTCAGGAAGAAACTCTTTCTAATGTCCAACCTAATCCTCCCCTGGTGCAACTTGAAGCACTTTCCTCTTATTCTTTCACTTATTACACGGGAGAGGAGACCAGTCCTCACCTGGCTGCAACCTCCTTTCAGGGAGCTCTAAAGAGCAGTGAGGTCTCCCCTCAGTCTGCTTTTCTCCAGGCTGAACAGCCCCTGTTCCCTCATCTGCTCCTCACAATCTTCCTCACCATCTTCATTACCCTTCTCTGAACCTGCTCCAGCACCTCAACATCATTCTTGTGGTGAGGGGCCCACAACTGAACCTGGTGTTGGAGGTGTAGCCTCATGGCACAACTTGAGGGTACTTCCTCTTGTCCTGTTTCTTGTTGCCTGGAGGAAGAGAAAGATTTCCATCTCACTACTCCCATCTCACTACAACCTCCTTTCGGCAAGTTGTAGAGACCCAGAAGCTCTCCCCTCAACCTCCTTTTCTCCAGGCTAAACAGGCTAAATCCAGTTGGAAGGCTTTGAAAGTGGTTATGGAGTTTTGGGGAATTTGCTTCTCACTCTTTGTACCAGAACATCTCAGCTGTATTGTGTTTCACAGCCTGTTTCTGATCTGTGAGCTCTGACTTGCAGTGAGTTTTCTCAGCTCAGACTAGGAATGGTCATTTACAAAATAGTGACCTTCATACTTGTGCGTTTTGGGACCAACTGAACTTTTCCAGTTCTGTGGATCTACTCAACAGTCAAAAGATTTGGATTTTTGGTGCTAAAATCACTTGACTGAAGAGATCTTTGCTGCTAGAATCTAGAATCAGTATATAGTAAAGTAAGCATAATTGCTTTTGTTGTTGTTGTTGTATGTCAACATACACAGTGTTGAGAACCACAATAAGTCAGGGAATGATCCACAGAAGGTAGAGAGATCTCTGAAGTATAAATTAGAGACAGGTACTATTAAATTAAAACTACAAGATTTGGGCACTTTGGCAAAGACATCAGGTGCTATGAGGAAGAAAAGATGATCCTGACTTTGGTTAGGAAAGGGAATGATCCTCACTTTCAACTAGAATGTTGTACCCATGATTGCATACAAGAGTAGCAGGAAGAGGCTTCAGATAGAAAGGAGATTCAGGCATTGAGTGGCGGAGTGAAATGTTTGGCGTTTAAGAATATCTCTTTAATGACTTTCAGCATAAAAGACAAATGTGAATGACTGCGAAAGTAATAGATTAAACCCAGAAATACATAAACCCTGGCAAGATGTACATAAGGGAGATGGTGAAGACTCAGGACAGGACACTGATGGATGGGCTAGGGAAGGAGATACTCATGCATAGGTTTGGATTGCTTCACTCAGAACTTTGCCAATTGACTAAAGGAAGGAAATCCACCCTGTGTTACATCTCACAAGAAAAAGCAAATTTAAAGGGTGTTTCAAGGGGGTTATGGCAATTGCTAAAATTTCTTGTGGATAATGGTCAAAGGTGAGGAGAGGAAGCACTGGGGTGTAAGGAACATCAAAAAAGTTGAGAGGAGTGGTGCTAAAGGTTTGTTGTTGCAATGAACTTCTGGATATAGACACGACCAAATGTGTACAAGCAAGCATGTGCAAGCAAACAACTGGCTCATCTCTGGCAATATTTTCATCTAGGGGTAGGGTACTGCTGGAATCAACCACTGGGGAGATCACAGGAGCTGCCTTCCAGCAAGTCAAGCCCTCACCTAGATTCCTCCCTGTGGGAAGAACTTTACACTTGCACCTGTAGAAATTCATGAGGTTCCCCCCTGCCCAACTGTCCAGCCTGTCTAGGTCTCACTGAATGGCAACACAGCCTGATGCGGTCAGCCACTCCTCCCAGCTCGGTGTCATCAGCAAATTGGCTGGGGATACACTTTGTGTCTTCACCCAGGTCATCAGCCGTGCTGAATGAAACTGGAACCAGTACTGACACTTGGGTAGCAAGTGAGAGGAGGTGCTGTCCCTTGGATATTTAAAGACATTATTCCTTTATGTGAAGTCACTGACAAACTGAACAGTTTTACACTCCAGGCATATGGTTTTACATAAAAAACCCACCACCCTCATGTTGTGCCATTACAAGCCTAAAATTGGCCCTTTACAAGACAGAACACATGTAATTTCCACCAAAGAAGGAATAAACACACTCATTACTATCATGAACAAGTACTGTGCAGAGCAAAATAACTTCCTACCAAAGTACTAAGCTCTGAATAACATCAATGAGAAACTTTTGCATATTCTTGATCCTTCTTCATCAAGAGAGACAGAAATAGACATGTCAATATGCTACAAAAAAATGTCTTTAAGCTAACTAGCTGATGAGACAGAGCTGATTGGCATAAATCCTGGGGGAGACACCATCCTTACAACAATTTCAGTTTAATTTTTCTGATTTGAAGTGCCTGGAATCTTAAAACTGCAACTTATGGGTTGTTATTTAAGATGAATTCCTGAAGTTATTAAGGTTTGTGAAATACTGATTTACATAGGAGGGAAACAAACTTCTCTCAAAGGGTCCAGTCAATGATATCCTTCCCAACATGTCAGTAGGTTTTTTGTTTTTTTTCCCCTTACCCAGAGTATTTGTGTCCTACAATATACCTATCCATGTTTTAATGTCACAGAATCACAGAATTAACCAGATTGGAAAAGACCTGTAAGATCATCAAGTCCAACCTATCAGTCAAAGTAAGATTGTTCTTTGTGTTTTGACTGGTTGCTCAAGGTTTTGCTTAATGGTCAGAATTAGGCACTCAAAGCCAAAACAATGATAATTCATTTTAGTTCCCATAATGATGCTGATGGGTTTAAAGGAGTATCTCTGATAAAGAGAGTAGTTTCTCTTGGCTCTGAAGGCAACTCATTATTTTTATAGCACTAACAACTTTTGAGATGAGAGTGGCAATGAACATAAAAGCTGTGAGGAGCAAAACCAAGATCTCAAGAGAAGCTGGTTTAAAGATGCTTATGTTTGTGACAGAAATCTCTTGTTCTTGATCAGGAAGGACCATCTGAAGCAGCTGCAGGTATAAGGGACCTTTATCTGTGTATATGCTTACAAGAGATAACAACACTAATGAGGAGAAATTAAATGAAGAACCAAACAGGAATGCAGGCAGCAATGCTGTGTGTTCTAATGGCGTGAAGTAGATTGCACTGAGTTTGGGTGCTTTGTATGTGCTCACAGCCTTGGCTTGAACATTTTCCCCATGACATTTTCAAAATTAACTTTTCAGCTTCTTTCAGAATGACATATTTCAGTTTAAGCAAGCAAAAACCATAAAAAACCTGACCTTAAAGAATGTCAGATCATTTTCAACTTTATGTGAATCAACATCTTAGCTTTTCTTTCCGCAGAAATCATCAAACTATTTACTGTGATCGAAGCTCATCCTCACTCTTCTGCCCAACACACAGTTTTTCCACTAAATCAATTATTTGCCCAGACTTACCCTCAGTGTAATATTTTTTCTGGCTTTAGCTAATTAGATTTTGCAAGGTCTTGTGCATTTTCAGTTGTTCAATCTCTATCAATCACTTTAATTGGAGCAAAAAAGTAGCAGTTTGCATAATCTTGCTATTCGGTCTAGTCAGCTAGGCTGTCAAGTGAGTTAGATTTTACTTGTTTTCCATCTTATTTATTTATTTCAAGCAATATTAGTGGAATTTCAACAGCTCACACGATTTAGAGCTCCTGTTTGGAATGAGGAATTACAGGCAAATTAACAATTATTGCAAGGTAATATTGAGTATGGGTTTACATGTGTCAGATAGGTTTAGAAGTCTCCAGAAATTGTAGGGTTCTCTTCCTCCACTTTATCTCTGTTGCTTCTATCCAAAATATGTTAGATAACTGAAACCAGTCAGACTGTTGCACTACACATTTCTTCCATACCTGCTAAGGAACTGGAGCATCTCTGTGGGGAGGAAAGAATGAACCTGGTGCTGTTTAGTCTAGAGAAGATGAATTTGAATGGGGATTTGATCAATGCTCAGGAAGAGCTAAAGCACAGGGAACAAGAGGACCGCAACAGAGTCTTTTCAGTTGCACCTGGTGACAGGGGACAAGAGCATAAAATGGAACCCAGGAGGTTCCATCTGAAAAGGAGGAGAAAATCCTTTGGTGTGAGGGTGCTGGAGCCTTGGAACAGGGTGCCCAGAGAGTCCAAACTCACTTGGACATTGTGATCCTGGGCAACCTGTTCTGGGTGACCCTGCTTTAGCAGGTAGGTTGAACAAGATGATCTCCCAGAAGTTCCTTCCAAACACCACTGTTCTGGGGTTCTGCTTCTCTGTGTTTCTACCTACCTTCACAGACTTTGATTGCAATCATTCATTGCTAAAGCACAACACAGTTCTGAAGACAGAGAGCTTTTCCTGAACTGGAAAATCATGTTCTGTTCCTCTGTGCCACAAATTCTACCTCCTTTTCGAGAAAAATCATAGAATCATAGAATGGTAAGGTTGGAAGGGACCTCAAGGATCATCTAGTTCCAACCCCCTGCCATAGGCAGGGACACCTCCCACTAGTAGAGGTTACTTAAAGCCTCATCCAACCTGAAATAAACTGCTATGAGTTGTTTCTGACACTATCCAGTCTCAAAGAGATGGGAGTTAAAAGGGAATAATTGCAGCCATGAAGTTAAATTAAAGCCATTGTGTAAACATATCGTGGGCATCTTGATGATCAGCTGTTGCTGTGGTTTAACCTTAGCTGAACAAGAAACACTGTACAGTCCACCGGCTCACCCCTTCCCCAGCCCCAGTGAGATGGGGAGGAGAACCGGGGGAAAAAAAAAAAAAAAAAAAAAA
>VWZE01011243.1:150852-162943 GCA_013396675.1 Eubucco bourcierii
TAATGTGCCTACAAATTTCCTAGGTTGAACTCTGTTTTCTCTAGAATTATGAAAACCTGGACCATACTGAAGTACCTAAATAGCAGTTGATCTTTTCTGAATCCTCTCCCTACCTGTGGATTACTCAATGTCTTGTCCTTCAGAACCACTCTGACAGTTTTGATATGACAATGAAGAAAAATTATTTTGTTTTTTTTGGCAGTTGCAGGATTAGGGTTTAAATATTTGCCTTTGTCTTGTAAAGATTGCCATGTAACATAAATAAATGAACACACTCCTGAAAATTAAATGTTATGTTGTAACTAATTCATTTGGAATCATTTAGCAGTCACTGGATTTTACACTAATTGCTTTAGGAGATTAATGAATTCACATTGCTATTCAAGTCTCACATTTCTTGGCAAAGCATATTGTAAGAAGCTAATAAAACTGGTGCACAAGCCTCATTTGATGTGAGACAACTTTAAAATGTCTGCCTGAAGACAGGGAACACCATGCAGTGAAGTTTCTCCTTGAGTAGGCTGTCTTAAGTGTAAGCAGTCAACTCAGAATTGTTTACTTGCCATTTCCTGGGTTTTCTTATTACTTTAGTGGATGGCTCAAATAGAATCATAGCAATATCTAGGCTGGAATAGACCTTTAAGATCATTGAGTCCAACTATAAACCTAGCACTACCAAGTCCATCACTAAACTACGTCTCTAGGCACTACATAGAATCATAGAATCATTTCAGCTAAGATCATCGAGTCCAACCATTATCTAATTCTACCAAGTCTGGTGCTAAACTCTGTCCCTCAGCACCTCATCTCTTCATCTTTTAAACACCTCCAGGCATGGGGATTCAGCCATGTCCCTGGGGAATCTGTTCCAGTTCTTGAGAACCCTTTCAGTGAAGAAATTTGTTCTAATATCCAACATAAATCTCCCTCCAGAGATGATGATTCAATCCCTCCCCTGGGCAGCCTGTTCCAAGGCTTAAAGGATGAGCATAAAGCTCTACCTTTACAATATGTTCTGTCTTTTTGCCAGTAGCAGGGTGGAGTGCTGAGTCTTTCTGACTTTTTGGAGTTCTATATATTTTAACAGACCTGTACATGGAAAAAGCACTGGAAATAGCCTGAAATTAAAAGTTAGAGGGTCAAGTAAAGTGGAAAATGAACAACTATATATTCAAAAGGAAAGACTGTCAGTCTAAGGTGCAATTCTGTGACACTTGATTTAACAAAGAGGTGATTAATATTTACAAAAGTATCATATGTAAACAGTCATATCCCTGAAACACAGGGCTAAATTGCAATAGGATTGTACAATCATTTCAGCTGAAAGAGACTCCCGATATCATCAAGTCCAACCATTAACACAGAACTGCCGTATCACCACAAAACTGTTTTGTGCCTCAGCTCTATGGCTTTTAAATCTCTCCAGAGATGGTGATTCAGCCAATTATCTATGTGGTCTGGTCCAGGGCTTGCCAGTTCCCTGGGAAAAAAAATGGTTCCTATCCTTCAACCTAAACTTCTTGTTCATCTCAACACCAAATGGTCTTCTTATCATTATGCATACCACTCCTTTTGTTTCTACCACAGCTTTTCTCTGTTAGCCACAGGCAATATAGGGCAAGGGGTGGATTGAGAGCGGCCTGAATGAGAAAGACTTAGGGGTTCCAGTTGATGACAAACTCAATATGAGTCAGTAGTCAATTCCCAGAAGGCAGCTGTGTGCTGGGTTGCATTCAAAACAATGAAAGCAGAAGGACAGGGAGGGAATTTTGCCCCTCTGTTATGTTCTGCCAAGACCCCACCTGCAGCACTGCATCCAGTTTTGGGGTTGCCAGCTGAAGAAGGACATGGATCTGCTGGGTCCAGATGATGTCATGAAGATGATGAGAGGGCTAGAGTATCTTGCCTACAGGAACAGGGTGAGAAAGTTGGGGATTTTCAGTCTGGAAAAGAGAAAGCTCTAGGGAGACATTAGAGTGGCCTTCCAGTACCTGAAGGGGGCCTAAAATAAATCTGTGGAGCGACTTTATACAAGGGCTTGTAGTAATAGGTTAACAGGGGAATTATTAAAGCTTCAGAAGGGCAGATTTAGGCTGGAGATTAGGAAGAAATTATTCCCAGTGAGAGTGGTGAGACACTGGAACAGGTTGCCCAGGGAGGTTATGGATACCCCCTCCCTGGAGGTGTTTAACGCCAGGTTGGGTGAGGCCTTGAGCAACCTGTTCTAGTGGGAGGTGTCCCTGCCTATGGCAGGGGAGTTGGACATAAATGATTTTTAAGATCACTTCCAAACTAAACCATGATGTGATTCTATGAAACTGCAAATTCATGCAAAGGAAAGACATACAGGTAGCCATATAGAATGGTTTAGGTTGGAAGAGACCTCAAAGATTATCTAGTTCCAACTCCCTGCCATAGGCAGGGACACGTCCCACTAGTACAGGTCACTCAAGGCCTCCTCCAACCTGGTCTTGAATACCTCCAGGGAGGGAGCATCCACAACCTCCCTGAGTGGTTGTTCCAGTGTTTCACCACCCTCACTGTAAAGAACGTCTTCGTAACATCTAGTTTCATTCTCCCCTCTTCCAGTTTAAACCCATTGCCCCTTGTCCTGTCATTACAAGACCTTGTAAATAATCCCTCCCCAGTTTTCTCGTAGGCCCCCTTCAGTTACTGGAAGACCACTACAAGCCTTCTCTTCTCCAGGCTGCATAGCCTGTACATTATAGTAATTTCTCTGTGTGCATGTGTGTGTGCATGGAGTACCTGCAAGGCATTTTGTAATCAAAACAAACAAACAAAAAAAGAACGTGTGCAAAAATCTCTGTATGCTCTACAGTCAGAATTTCCAAAAGGAAAATAATGTATGTTTAGGGAAATTCTGGAATTCCTGAAGTGACTGTATAAGTTGCATGCATAAATTTCAGAGTCTTCTGTTTCAACACTTAGGTATGCAAGCTCCAAACTCATAGGGCCACTTTTTGCCAACATTGAATGAAACACTCAGATTTCTTCCAGGTACTTTTACATTTTTACAACAATTCAAGTCTTCTCGAACAGTTAGAAAGCAACAGGTAGATGATGCCATCAAGTATAATGTATTTTTATGTAGATCCTCCAATGTTTGGATTGTAATTGACCTTTTTCTTGTGTAGTTTGTTGGCCTTTAGCATTCCATGGATATTTACCCACATAGAATCACAGAACTGATGAGGTTGGAAGAGACCTCTGAGATCATCAAGTTCAATCACCCACCTAGAGCTCAGAATCCCATCACTACTGCTAAGCCACTGCCACTGAACCATGTCCCTCAGCATCATATCCTTGCATCTTTTAAATCCCTTCAGGGATGGTGACTCCACCGCCTCCCTGGGCACCCTGTTCTAGTGCCTCAGAAGCCTTTCTGGGCAAAACATTTTCCTAATATCCAACCTGAACCTCCCTTGGCACAACTTGAGACCATTTCCTCTTGTCCTGTCACTTGTTACATGTGGAAGAGACTGATGCCCATCCAGCCCTGTGCTGCTTTGAGGCAGTTACAGAGGCAAATGAGGTCTTTTCATAGTCTTCTCTTCTGAAGACTAAATCCCAGTTCCCTCAGCTGTTCCTCATAAGATTTGTGTTCAAGGACTTTCACCAGCTTTGTTGGTCTTCTTTGGACACACTGCAGCACCTCAATATCTTAACTGAGATATGATATTGTAGTGGTGTGCATAGGAGATGCACATCAGTGCATCACATCTGAGGTCACCAGGTCCTTCAGATAAAGGATGAGTTAAGGAATGCCTATTTAAAAGCAATGACTGAAGGCAACTTCTCATTTTGCAGGCAGTTTAGGTGACTGATTCTGTGTGTAAGTGCTCCTGCAAGCTCTTCTCCACTTGTTTTCCCAAAAAGAAGTTACTCGCTTTCTGTTTTCTAGCAGAAGTTGCTTACTGCTGAATTGCTTGATCCTTCCTGCTGCTCAACCTGTTAACATCCTCAGTTGCTGCTTAGAAACATACTTTCATTTATTAGTGACTTCAAATTTGATACTGATTTGCAGCAGAAAGTGTTGATCAAAATCATATGAAGGGAAGACTACTCCTACCTCAGTGCAGTGTCCTGTTTCTATGGTAACTGAGAAGAGCTGAGGTTTATGAAATTACCAAAGTCTAGAATGATGCTGAGTGTTTTATAACTTGAGGTATGTAAACACAAACAAACACACATTCACATACACACTTGACATAGGCACAGAAGAGGTAAACATGTGAGAGTTGGTGGCTATGACATGAAACTAAGACGCTCCTTGTCCTTGCATCTTGCCTGGATCATGACCTGCAGAAAAAGGCAATTGGCATTATCCTCAGCAAGTCTGCAGGTGACATCAAGCTGAGTGACATGGTTGACACAACTGAGGGACAAGATACATCCAGAGAGACCCAGACAAGCTCAATAAATGGGCCTGTGTGAAGCTGACAAGATTCAATAACACCAAGTACAAGGTCCTGCACCTGGATTGGAGCCATCCCTAGTATCAATACAGTCTGGAGGAGGAATGGATTAAAAGCAGCCCTGTGGAGAAGGACTTGTGGGGACTGGTGCATGATAAAGTTGGACATAAGCCAGCAATGAGCACTCAAAGCCCAGAGCCAACCATTTCTGAAGCTGCATCCTCAGCAGCGTGGGCAGCAGCTGGAGACAGAGGGTTCGGTCCCTCCACTCTCAGCAGAACCCACCCGTGGTGCTGCAGCCAGCTCTGGAGTGTTCAGCACAGCAGAGAAATGGACCTGTCAGAGAAGGGCCAGAGGAGGGCACAGCAATGACAAGGGGCTGGAAGCCCTCTGCTGGGAGGTGAGGCTGAGGTAGCTGGGGTTGTTCAGCCTAGAGAAGAGAAAGCTTCAGGGAGATTTAGTTAGCATATGAAGAAGAACTGAGATGGTACAGTGGGAATCTGAATGCAGGGTTTCATGTGCTTAAAAATTTGCTAATGAACACTATGAAAAATAAAGTCATGATTGTCTTTGTGTAGCTGAAACAGCTGGGAAAGAAACAAATGTTCTGATTGCTTTTCTCTTCTTGCACTACTAATTAACATCTATTTTTCTAAGAACCTAGCACAAATTTTCTAGACAAAAAAGAGAATTAAGGTAGACCTATTTGGATGGTTACAGACAGGCAGGAGCTCTTTCTCTGGTTGATCAGGAAACCAGTTGCTGCAACGTGTTCTGAATTACATGAATGGTTTGAGTTGGAAGTGACCTTGAAGATCACCTGGTTACAACACCCCTTCCATGTGCAGGGACACCTTCCACTAGACCAGGTGGTTCCACTAGTTCCAGGTAGGGTTCACACACAGCTCATCCTAGAGAATCTGATTTATTCTTTTTCATAGGTGTGTCTTTGGTGTAGCCCTTTACAAATTTCACCACTGTACAAAATGTATCTTAAGCTTTCTTGGCAGGAGGGCTACTTACCAGAGGAGTTCTTACACTTGCTCTCCATGCACCAAGAGATAAAGCAGGAGATGGAGGCATAGCTGTGTCCTGTTTCATCAAGCAGAAATAAAGATAAGCATATACATTGGTCTTGAAAGTTTTGATAATATCTATTCTTGCAATACAGGCTAAGAAGCTGTGTGACATACTGTGCTTTCTGAGTAAATTCAGAAAAAAAAATATTTAGAAACAAAGGTACTTATTTCTCCTGGATCAAGGTCTCTATTTCTCCTGGATCAGTCTCTCCCTCCCTACATGTAAAGTGTAAATAAATAAATAAGCAAGCAAGCAAGCAAACTACAGGTTAAAGTGACCTGAAGAGAATTCACTTCAGATACAACTTCAAATAAGCAATAGCATCAAAAAGATCTTTCTAAGTCAACTTTGAATTACTATTTTTAATGTTTTCATTCTTAACCATTATATTGAAGTCACCACATGTAGAAAAAAATAACCTGTGGTTTGTTCTCATTGTGCGGTTGAAAAGTCGATGTCTGTTCGTGGTGTGAGCTGCAAACAGGGAAGCCATAGGAAATTTTTATGTGATTATAGCCAAAGGCTTAACCTGGCTTACAGAACTTCTGAAATGTTGAATGGGTAACCTGGTCAAAGCTTTTTGCTAACATCATTGCTGTCTTCCCGTTGGTGTTCTTCAGAGCTAACAGAACGAAGACTGGGATTTCATATTTAAATTCAGAACATACAGAAATCGGTGACATCAAAACTAAGTTCCTGCTTATAGACAGTTTTGTTCAGCACAGCTTGTGGCACAATGCTATTCACATTTGCAGTCAGTGAGGTGCAAAGTCTTTCATAATGATTGCTTACCTCAGTTCCTCTATAAAAACACAAGAACATTATCTTCTGCATTTACATTAATTAGAAAAGACAGAAAGCAGCAAGTTTTCTACCTTTTTCTCTTTCTTTTTTTTTTTTGTTTTGTTGAGTTAAGTCTATTCATTAAGATTTGTAGAAAACAGATGTGATTCTACTTTAATGCATTCAGACTTCATTGCTTATTGAACTATTTTCATTACTTTGAATGTAGAAAATAAGCTTAGGCTGTTAATGGACTTTGAACAGAAAGATACAAAGGATCTCAGGCTTCACTATTTCCTACTAATTACTAATTCTGTTTCCATAAGGAGGTTTAATGCTTCTGCCTAAGATTAGCCGCGCATGCCTTTTGGAATGTGTATTTAAAAGAGCTCCTGCTGCTCTGGTAGAAATTTGTTTTGTAGAATTCTTGTAAACATGCAAAAAAATGAGCTTGTGCATCTGGTTTGCATGGCAGAAAATTACTGGCATGCATAGACAAGAGTGCTTGTGCACACAGACACAGACATACACATGCATGTACAATATGACATCTGACTACAAAGAGCATGAGTTCACCCCAAGCAAATTTAATGTATTATGTGAATTTCAGAGTATTTTGGGCCACTTTCTGTTGATGAACAACAATTTTTTTTTTTCTTTCTTTCTTTCCTAGCTTGTATATGAATGAGCTCTCTGTATTACATTATCAGGTTGTGGGGCCCTTCAGTGAGCTCTGGACAGACTGAAGAGAAGAGCAAGAGGGAACCTCATGAGGTTCAACAAGAAAAAGTGTAGAGTCTTGCACATGGGGAGGAATAACTCCAGGCACCAGTACAGGTGAGGGACTGCCCTTCTGGAAAGCAGCTTCATGGAGAAGGGCCTTGAGGGCCTGGTGAATAAGATCTCCTTGGGACAGCAATGATATCCTGGAGTGCATAATTATCGTGATATCCTTCAGTGGCTTGGAATGTGGCCAACAGGTCAAGGGAGGTTCTCCTCCCCCTCTACTCTGCCCTAGTGAGACCACATCTGGAGTACCGTGTCCAGTTCTGGGTACCCAAATTCAAGAGGCACAGGGAGAATGTTCAGTGGAGGCCACAAGGATGATTAAGGGACAGGAACATCTGTCTGAAGAGGAAAGGCTGAGAGCCCTGGGGCTATTTAGCTTGGAGAAGACTGAGAGGGGATCTTATTAATGTTTCTAAATATCTAAGGGGTGGGTGTCGAGAAAAAGGTGGCAGTGTTCCCTGTCAGTGAGGTTGCTGTCTTGCTCTCCAAGGCTGGCACTATCCCCAGGACATATCACTCCAACAAATAACAGACCATGAAGATTGTAACTCTCCTAACAAATACTTCAGGGCTGCAAAGACCTACTGCACCCCCATCTTACTGAGGGCTGACATGTCAACCATAAGGTACACAGAGACAGAAGGATGATCATAACATGAAAAAAGCTTAGGTTGTAGGAAGACTTTCCATATAATTATTTTAACTGCTTTGTAATGAGCTTTTTCTGTAGTGTTAACAACTGCTTGTATACTCATTAAGTTGTTAAAAACTCAATTAGGGCAGCAGCAAACTCTTAACTTCATCCACATGGTGTGTTGCCTTTTGCTCATAACAGGATTTGTGCATGTAACGCACTCCTGCAGCCTCACTTCTGCTAGCTCTAGTGCTCATTTCAATGTTTAGTGGGCTAATTTAAATTACTAATCTAGAAGGCAACTACCCTAAGAAAACAAAACAAAACAAGAAAGCTGAGTACTGCTTTTAATTGGCTCACTAAAGGGTCCGATGAGTGCTGAACCTGGCAAACAGCAGAAGAACCTGCACTGACATGAGCAGGGAAGTCAGGGAAGAAAATGCGTCACTTTGGTGTGACTAGTAACAGTTAAGTCACAGCATCCCAGCATGGGGAGGGTTGGAAGTGACCTCTGGAGATCATCTAGTACAAGCATCCTGGTAAAGCAGGGCCACCCACAGCAGCTTGACCAGGACCACAATTTCCATATGGGTTTGGAATCTCTCCAGACGTGAAGACTTCAAAACCTCTCTGGGCAGCCTGCTTCAGAACTTCAGTACAGTCACAGGAAAAAAAAAAAAAACAAAACAAAAACAAAATTGTTGTTTAGGTAGAACTTCAAGTGTTCCAGTTTGTGCTCATTGCTCTTTGTCCTGTCACTTGTCACCACTGATAAAAGTCTGGCCCCATCCCCTTGACCTCCATCCTTTGGAGCGTTGATCAGAACCCCTCTCAGGCTCCTCTTCTCCAGGTTCAACAGTCCCAGGACTGTCAGCCTTTCTCCCTCACAGAGATGCTCCAGGCCACTCAGCATCCTTGTAGCCTCTGCCAACAGCCTCTGTCCATTAATTCCCTACCTCTTCACAGAATCACAAAATCACAGAATTAACCAGGTTGGAAGAGACCTCTAAGATCATTGAGTCCAACTTATCACCTAACCCTTCTAATTAACTAAACCATGGTACTAAGTGCCTCATCCAACCTCCTCTTAAACATCCCCAGGGATGGTGACTCCCCCACTTCCCCGGTGTGCTGGTTTGAGGCTAATGGGAATATTATAATGAAAAAAATAGATTATAGGTTGTTAAAATAAAACAATGGTGATGTCTACTTCATTTATATACTTGCTGAGAAGTATAAAAACAAGAACACAAACATAAATAAGACAGAGAGTCTCTCTCTGGGAGCTGGTGTGTCTTCTGGCCTTCTGCTGTGTAACCCAGCTAATCACTCTGCTTCTAACTCCCCTGGCCAATCCTCCAAACTGACCTTGCACATAAAGCAGACCCTGGGGTAAAGTAGAGGAGTGGAAAGAAGGTGAAAGGGTGGTTGGGAGCCCCTCCTGGGGACTCTGATTTCTGGGAGGGGTGTTGTGTTTCTGTATTACCTCTAACTTGTATATTTCTGTAAATATTCCTGTATATTGTGTATATTGTGCTGGCTTGTGCTTGTATATTTTGCTAGGCTGTAAACAGAGCTTTCTTTCTTAACTTGCCACCAGCTGAGTCTAGTCTAGGTGACTTTCATAGAATGGGGGGTGGGGAACTCCCAAACCATCACACCCAGGCAGCCCATTCCAATGGACAATTATTCTTTCTGTGAAGCATTTCTTCCTAATGTCCAGCCTAAACCTGCCCCGGCACAGTTTGAGACTGTGTCTTCTTGTTCTGTCACTGGATGCCTGGGAGAATTGAATTGGACAGCCCAGAACTGGTCCAAATGTGTCTTCAATCTGATCTAGTGGAAGGTGTCCCTGCCCATGACAGAGAGGTTGGAACTGGATGAACTTCAAGGTCTCTTCCAACCTAATATTCTCTGAATCCATGACTCACTATAAGATTGTGTTTTGTTGAGGGATTTTTCCAGGTAGGATCTTGCCTTTGCCAAGATGCCTTTCTTGAAGACAAAGGATTTCTTTTGCCAGCTTTGCCTGGGTTATGCATACCATGAAGTAAGACACTGTACACTGAGATCGAAACCTGAGATCTTTTCAGTGCTCAGTGGACAAAACAGGTGTAAACTTTGTGAAATAGCCACTTGAGTTGTAAAACATCCTGGTAGGGGAACCAAAGAAAGAAATTAGATATTAATTTTAGAATACATTTTGCACTAAATGAGTGGGTGACAGGCAGCTGAACATGAGCCAGGTGGTCAACAAGGTCATTAGCAGCCTGGATTGGATCAGCAATAGTGTGACCAGCAGGAGTAGGGAAGTGCGTTCAGTTTTGGGGCCTTCAATCCAAGAAGGACATTGAGGGTCTAGAGTGGGTGCAAAGAAGAACTGCAAATCTGTTGAAGAGTCTGGAGAACAGGTCTGGTGAGGAGCATCTAAGGCAACTGGTGGGTTCTTTAGTCTGGAAAAGACAAGGCTGAAGGGAGACCTCATTTCTCTCTGCAACTCCTTGAAAGAAGGCTGTTGTGAGGTAGGGGTTGGTCTCTTCTCCCTAGTATTAGGTGAGAGAAGGAGAGGAAATGGCATGAAATTGTGCTAGGGGAGGTTTAGGTTGGAGATTAGAAAAAGTTTCTTTGCTGCAAGAGTGATCAGACACTGGAAGAGGCTGTCCAGGGAGGTAGTGGAGTCACAATTCCTGGAAGTGTTCAAGAAATGTGTGGACATGACACTCTGGGACATGATTTAGTGGCCATAGTTGTGTTTGTTTGATGGTTGGACTCAATGATCTTAAAGGTATTTTCCAGCCAAAACAATTTTATGGTTCTTTGAAATTACATCTAGATTATGTTGCCTTGGTATTGAGAACTTGAGGTTTCGACTCCACCACAAAACAACAGGAAATCTTTCTGTAGTTAAATGTTGTCCTCACATTATCATCACACTATCACTAAAGTGAAGCAAGCTCCACTTTCTTTATTAGCTTAGATCTTAAAATTCCCTTGTTCTGAAAACTGGTTAGACATGAATTGTGCCTGTAAAAAGGAGCAGAAGTGGAATCTATTCAAATTCTTTTACAGTCAGAATTAAAATTCCCAGACTATGCTCATAATAAAAGACACCTTTGCAAGAGGATTCAAATCTGAAGAAGAGCAGTGCATTTTCTTTTGAGATGACATTGCTGTTCCAAAATGCAAGAGGTATCATAATAAAGACAAAATACATGAAGTCATTATTAGGATTACAACGACAAGTCCTACAATATGTCATTCATTTCCCTTACATTAAGATGGATGGGAATGGACTGGAGTTCTCAAATTCTCCTCTGTTCATTATGCTTGCTAATTGCCACAATCTATCTTGAGTAGAGAAATTAAAGTTTTTGTTGAAATGTTTTTACTTCATTCAGCACTGAAATTATACCACACCAGAAAAAGGAATCTGCAGTACTGACATTCAGA
Source organism: Eubucco bourcierii (assembly GCA_013396675.1). Lineage (NCBI taxonomy): Eukaryota > Metazoa > Chordata > Aves > Piciformes > Ramphastidae > Eubucco > Eubucco bourcierii. Next base: position 162,025 of record VWZE01011243.1, read on the forward strand.
ACACCTCTTTTTCAAGATCCCCAGGTTTTTTTGGTTACAACATTTGTATCCGTTCCAAATGGCATAGCCTTAGGTTCTGCTTCTGCAGCATCCTCATAGGTAAGCTGAGGAAGCATGGGTTAAAAGAATGGATGGGCAAGTGGTTGAATGACAGAGCTCAGAGAGGTGTGACCTGCAGTGTAGAGGAATATCATGTCTAGTTTTGAACTCCCCAGTTCAAGAGGGACAGAGAACTACTGGAAAGAGTCCAGAGGAGACTAAAAAGATTCTGAGGGGTCTGGAGCATCTCTGAAGAAGAAAGGTTGAGAGACCTGGGGCCATTGAGCCTGGAGAAGAACAGCCTGCGAGGGGATCTGATCAATGCTTTTCAACAGCTAAAGAGTGGCCAGCAGAAGAATGGGGCCAGACTCTTGCCATTGGTGCCCAGTGGCAGGACAACTAGCAATGGACACAAACTGGGACACAGAAAGTTCTACCTAAACATTATAGAATCATAGAATCATAGAATAGTAAGGTTGGAAGGGACCTCAAGGATCATCTAGTTCCAACCCCCTGCCATAGGCAGGGACACCTCCCACTAGTACAGGTTACTCAAGGCCTCATCCAATCTGGCCTTGAACACATCCAGGGAGGGAGCATCCACAACCTCCCTGGGCAACCTGTTCCAGTGCCTCACCACCCTTACTGTAAAGAACTTCCTCCTAACATCTAGTCTAAATCTCCCCTCTGCCAGTTTAAGCCCATTGCCCCTTGTCCTGTCATTGCAGGACCTTGTAAATAATCCTTCCCCAGCCTTCCTGTAGGCCCCCTTCAGATACTGGAAGGCTACTATCAGGTCCCCTCGAAGCCTTCTCTTCTCCAGGCTGAAGAGCCCCAACTCCCTCAGCCTGTCCTCATAGGAGAGCTGCTCCAGCCCTCT
>VWZE01011243.1:165053-188531 GCA_013396675.1 Eubucco bourcierii
CCTCCCCCTCCCTCTTTCCCCCTTTCCCCCCTTCCCTAATCCAGTTCCCATCTGTTGCTGAGTCCAGTCTGGGACTTGCCCAGTGCTTGCCCCCAGCATTAGTGGTGCCAGTGGCACCATCACTGACAGTAGTGATTGGGTTGGTTCTTGGTTCCATGGCGTTGTTCCTCTATTCCATGGGTTGTTCTTTCCAACCCAGCTGGGTTAGTTTCTTTCCCATCCCATCAGACTCTCTTACTTTGTTCCCTCCTCTTCACTTTGGTAAGGCAGAGGAGTTCATAGGCAGCACCTGTCACTCATATAGGTGCCAGCCAAGTTCTGGCCCCTTACACCTAACAAACAAATGATATTTTATTCTCAAATTTAATTATTAAAATAGCTTCTTTTTTAATATTAAATTATTGCTAGAATGTTAATAATTAATTAACTTATAGCTGCTCTAAAGACATTGAACAAAAGGGAGAACAACTTCTTCAACTCCTGCATCAGATGAGAAAAGACTGAGCTTGATAAATGTTGTTTATGTCTCACTAACAGCCCTAAAGGCATCTCGTAATTTTGTGATAAGAAAATATTTCCTTGTCAGAAGCCATTAACATCTGGGGTTGGGGAAAACTTTAGTCATTACATGCTTTGCCTGACAGCTCAGTGTAGTATAGCTTGATGAATAACTGACTGAAAGGCTTGAAAGGTCTCCAAATGAAGTCAATGTTCCAAATTTAGTGAAAAAAAAATCTGAAGTGCAATACAATTAGAAATCAAAGCCCTCTAACCGAGAAACAAAACATGGTCCCTTCTTGTTTTGAACTAATTTAAGTGATATTGAAGGGAAAAGTCAGGACTGGCAGATTTCAACCTCTTCACTGATTCCCTGCTAAAGTTGATGTTTCCAACTCCTAGTTTGCCAACTTTCCAGCTGTTGAATAAGGTGACCTTTGGAAATATCATTGCAAAACGAATAGGATTAAAAAAAATATATTCTTTAGAATTGAAAGATTCTGCTATGGTCTAAAATTTCGCTTGTGGAGTGTCAGTCTTTAATCAGTTTTGAAAGCTAATTGTTTCTATACACAGGTTGAAGATAACTTTTTTTTTTTTATAAAGAGGTTGAGGAATATATTCCTCTGGTGAAAAATATATTGGATTTTGGATATAAAAAATTATTTGCCAGCCATGCTTTAAGAACTTTACCTGTGTCTCTTTCCCTTGAGCTCTGCTGCCTCCCAATACTCAGTCAATCAAGTAGATGTATTACAAGACCAGCTTGGTTGATCAAGGTATTCAAACTCAGCCCTAGTGCAAGAAGGAGGTAGATATACAAGAGATGGGGAAGTGGCAGAATCACATGGAAATCATGGATATGAACAGATAAATGTCAGGAAAGCCAGAGCTCAACTAGAGCTGAAATTTTAAAGAGTTTCAAGGGCAAGAAGAACTGTTTCTCCTCCATCAGCAGTAGATGGATGAACCCGTAAGGGAAATATTGGCTTGCTGCTGAATTGGGAGGGTGATTTAGTGCCGGAAGACAGAGATAACAAATGCTTTCTTTGCTTTGGTACTCACTTACAAGGTCTCACAAACTTCTGTGTCTGGAGAGGAGGAGGAGAGAAACTACAAGTAATGGAAGAAGATTTACTCTGGCAGGGATCTCTCATCAGTCCTTCTGATCAAGCACTGCTTCATCTCTATAGAAGCAGCCAGAGGGGTTCTACCACAACACTATAAGAAAGATGGCTGTTGTCATTGCAACTGCCATCACTCTTCACATTTCTTACTAGTTTCACAAAGAAAGTCAGACTATGATAGAATTGTAGAATTGTTTGGGTTGGAAAAGACCTATAAGATCATTGAGCCCAACCACCACCCAGCTCCACCAAGCTAAAAGTTGTTCTTCAGCACCACGTCTCTGTCTCCTTTAAAAACCTCCGGGGATGGAGATTCAATGACTTCCCTGGGGAACCTGTTCCAGTGGTTGAGAACCCTTTCAGTAAAGAAGTTTCTTTTCATAGCCAATCTAATTTGCTCCTGATTCAATTTTCCTCTCCTCCTGTCACTTGTTCCTAAGGAGAAGAGACCAACCTCCACTTTGCTATGACCTCCTTCCCAGGAGCTGTATAAAGCCAGAAAGTGTTCCTTCAGCCTCCTTTTGTCCACAATGAACAATCCAACTTTCCTCAGCCTCTCCTCACTAGATGTGTTTTCCAGATCCTTCACCATCCTCATTGCCCTAAAAAGGGAAAGGCAAATGGTGTGCTCATCTTGAAGGGTAAAGGAATGTTCTGGTGGAAAAGCCAGCTAGTAAATCTTGCTTTAGTCTCTGAGACACTCAGGTGTTTCACTGGAATGACCTTTGTTTCATTTCTTGTTTGCACAGCACTTTCTGTTGAACACTATGGAATAATCATGTTTTCCAGCTATGAAGTATGGTTGGGTTTGCTTTCAGTGATTTGTACGCTAAAAGGATCTATTTTTCCAGTGGCACCAGGGTATTAACAGGAATTTAATGTGCACCTCCCTCGTATATCAGTGGGATAATAGAGTCACATGTAGACTTATGTGATAAATTATTACAGCTTTAAAGAAGTTAACGCTTTTGCTGCTAGAAAAGGTGGCTACACACTGTATGTGTTACATTTGCCCTGTCCTCAGGAGCTTTTTAGTGTTTCTTTTGCCAACACACCCTCTGCTCCTACACAGACTTTTGTATCTCTATTAACAGAGCAGCAAACATCCAAACAATCCAAGGAAGCACAAACAACCCAAAATCTGCATGTGAAAATGGTTTTCGAAGCTATAGGAGGAAATGTGTTAATAGATTCTTAGGTCATAGAATCATAGAATGGTAAGGTTGGAAGGGACCTCAAGGATCATCTAGTTCCAACCTCCTGCCATAGGCAGGGACACTTCCCACTAGTACAGGTCACTCAAGGACTTGTCCAACCTGGCCTTGAACACCTCCAGGGAGGGAGCAGTCACAACCTCCCTGGGCAACCTCTTCCAGTGTCTCACCACCCTCACTGAAAAAAACTGCCTCCTGACATCCAGTCTAAAACTCCCCTCTTTCAGTTTAAACCCATTGCCCCTAGCCCTGTCTCTGCAAGACCTTGTAAATAGTCCCTCCTCAGCCTTCCTGTAGGCCCCCTTCAGATACTGGAACGCTACTCTAAGGTCTCCTTGAAGCCTTCTCTTCTCCTGGCTGCAGAGTCCCAACTCTCTCAGTCTGTCCCCAAAGGAGAACTACTCCAGCCCTCTGATCATCTTCATGGCCCTCCTCTGGACCCGCTCCAACACTTCCATGTCCTTCCTGTGCTGAAGGTTCCAGAACTGCACACAGTACTCCAGATGGGGTCTGAGGAGAGCAGAGTAAAGGGGGAGAATCACCCCCCTCTCCCTGCTGGTCACACTTCTTTTAGAAGAAGTCCATAGATTGGTTTGTGTTATAAAGGGACCTTGAAGATCACATACTTACAACCCCTCTGCCATGGGCAGGGACACTAGACCAGCCTGCTCAATGCCTCATCAACCTGGCTTTTAACACCTCCAGAGAGGGGACATCCACAACTTCCCTGGACAATCTGTTCCAGGGTCTCACAACCCTCACTCTAATGAATTTCCTCCTAATTTCCAGTCTAAATGTGCCCTCCTCATGCTTGAATCCATTGCCGCTCATCCTATCACTACAAGCCCTTGTCAAAAGTCCCTCTCCAGCTCTGCTGTAACCCCTTCAGGTACTGTAAGGTGACACTAAGATCTGCTCTCCAAGCCTTTTCTTCTTCAGGCTGAACAGTGACAGGTCTCTCAGCCTTCCCTCCTCATAGGGATGCACCAGTCCCCAAAGAACTTCCTTCATCAAGGAAGTTGAAGCTGAGTATTTCATGAGCTCTCTGACATTTTTGTTTGTCAGAGTTACATCCAGGATTGGATTTTAGTGTACATTTGGCTGGATATGTACTAAGCCTCTTCACTGGAACAGATCTCCAGCTCTTGGCACTGCTTTGAATTCTGGTTTCAGTCCAGGGCAGCTTCTGTTTTGTGTAAAAGGGAAATGAAACATACTTTTTGTTCTGCATCTGTAATGTATGAAAACAAATTGCCATTACCCTTTCCCTAGGCCCCAATTTTGATTCCAGTGATGTGAGAAGCTTCACTTTAATTCACTTTAAAGTTAGCACTGTCACATTAGCCAGAATCAGATGGTGTGAAGCTGTTTTATTTTCACTCAGGTGAAACTGTCACTTAGCATAACTGTAGGGTGAATTCAAACATGGCAGGAACTCCATCTGCTTGGATTTCTGACAATTGCAGTCAAGGAAGAGATGGTAGGTCAAAGGAAGGAGAAGAGAAAGGAATGCCTTGATAATTTGCAGGGCTAGAAGCAAAGGGCAAAGAATTCACAAAATTATAGAATCACAGAATTGTTTTGGTTGGAAAGGACCTTTAAGATCATCCAGTCCAACCATAAACCAAACACCACCATGCTCAGTAAAACACCTCCTGAAGTGACACGTCTATTTTAGAAGACCTCCAAGGATGGTGACTCCACCACCTCCCTGGGCAGCCTGTTTCGATGACTGGCTACTCTCATAGGAAAAAAATGCTTCTTGATATCCAACCTGGTGCAACCTGAGACCATTTCCTTTCACCCTCTTTTTTTTTTTTTTTTTTTTTTTNTTTTTCCCCTTTTTTTTTTTTTTTTTTTTTTTTTAAATAAATGATAATTTATTTTATTATTTAGCTATAGTTGGAGAAATGAAGACGTTATAAGAACCCGTCTATCATAACAAACAAAGTTTTGTTTCTCGCCACATTGTTAAATGATTTAGATAGGGAAGAAGGCTCCATGTAATCCCAGGTACACTTCATTTAATCCCTTTCCCATGGGGAGATGGGTAGGAGACATTTTGACTGTGTTCTAGACACACTGAGTCTTTAAGATATCTGCCACTGCATCTTTCTGTAATTGTAATTATGTTGGAAATTAAATCAATTAACACACACACACATACACACACACATATATATAAATATATTTATCTATAGTTTTAAAATTAGATTTATGTTCATTAACTTCCACAGAAATCAGTGCAACAATGCAGAAGAAAAGATAATTAGTACTCTTGTTTCATTAGAATTTCAGCATGAAGAACACAGAACATCCTGAACATACTGCAATCAACTATGACACCTAATTAACAAGTAGAAATAGTTGAATAAACTCACAATGTTCCTCTTTTTTTTTTTTTTTTCTTTTAAAAATTATCCATACTCACACTTCAAACATGGTTCCATAGAACAAGTCAATAAGTCAAGCTCTGGTTAAATATTTTTTGAGGATAAAACTTCAGCAGATTTTTTCTTTTTTTTTTTTTTTAAACTGGTTAGATGTTTGATTTGTTTTTACAAACACGTTTGTAATTCTGAGCCCAAACCAAATTCTTTCTTCAAAATCGTGTCCAATAACAAAGCTTGAGGCAATGGGCACAAACTGAACATCAAAAAACCCACATCATTTTACTGTCAGTGTGACCAAGAAGTGTCACAGGTTGTCCAGAAAGGTTATAGAGTCTCTGTCGCTGGAGATATTCAGAAGTTGTCTATATGTGGTCCTGAACAGCAGGCTCTAGGTGGCCCTGCTTGAGCAGAGTTGGACAAGATGACTTCCAACCTCAGCCATTCTGTGCTTCTGTGAAAATCCTTACAAGATCTTGCCTTCAAGTCCAACCCCAAGAACTGCAATAGCAGCCCATTCCTTTCAGGCAATTTTGGGGGTTTTGGGTTTTTTTTAGATTTACTTTCAGCTTTTCTATTGTTCTAGAGTAATAGGATGCTTTGACAAAAATCTTTCTTTTTGAATAATTATCTCAAAACAGAAGAAATCTTTGGTTTTCCATTGAAGTAGCTTACTCTATATGTTAAAGTACCATACTGAGATGCACTGAGTCTTATTTTTTTCCCTTAGAAATGAATAGCTTGTTGAAGATGAATAGAGACCTGCATATTCCTACATTTTATAGATAATTATTTTTTAAAACCTATTATTTTCTAAAAATCTTGTTGAAGCTGTTCTAATTCCAGCTCCTATTTTTCAATGACATAGAGCTCAAATACCATGAATTTTTTTCTGTTGGCAACAATGGTAACCTGCCAGTGTCTTCAGTTTGCCAAACTAAATCCAAATTGAGTTTAAGTTTGAGCTAAATCCATGTGGGTCCTGGAAGGTTAAAGCTGAAATGGGGCTGTATCATTATGAGCATAAGGGGAAACAAATAAATTGGTTTTTTCTGTCTGATTTAGATGAAGTTTAATGTTTTTTGCAGGTTCTTAAAATGTTCTCTTCCACTTGGGGATGCAAGATTGTTATTTGCGAAATTGAAACTTTTGCTAACATGGAACACTATTTGTCTTAATTAAGGACTCCATCAGTCACAGTCCATGTTTTGACTCCTTAATAGTGTAAGACATAATATTTAATTTGTGAAATCAATTTTCCAATCAGCTCCAGAGTATAACTGTTATTTTAGGCTAAATCTCTTTCTTTTCCATCTTTACATCATTGGAAACTTCTTAAAATTTATTTCAGTGTTTGATAAGGTTGTTACCTTCATTCATAAATTCAAAGAATGGTTTAAATTGGAAGAGACCTTAAAAATCAGCCAGTTCCAACCTCCCCACACCCCTGCAATGGCAGGGACACCTTCCACTAGACCAGACTGCTGAAGCCATCAGGCAAGCTGGCCTTGAACACCTCCAGAGAGGGGACATCCAAAATCTCTCTGGGTAGCCTGTTCCAGATTAGGAACAAATTCCTTACAGTGAGGCTAGAGAGTCTCCTTGTTTGGAGAGACTCCTAACCGGCCTGGACATTGTGATCACAGAGTCACAGAATGTTAGGGGTTGGAAGGGACCTCAAAAGATCATCCGACACATCCAGATGGGTTTTGAATGTCTCCAGGCAAGGAGCCTCCATAGGCTCTCTGGGCAGCCTGCTCCAGGCCTCCATCACTCCCACAGTGAAAAAGTTTCTCCCTATGTTCACATGGAACATGGTCCAGCTTGCACCCCTTGTCTCTTGTCCTGTCATTGGACATCACTGAGCAGAGCCTGACTCCATCCTCCCAGCACTCCTGGGCAACCTTCTGTTAGTGACCCTGCTTTAGGAGGGAAGTTGACCTGGATGATCTCCAGAGATCACTTCTACCACTTACCATGCTGCGATTTTGTGATTTTCAAGGGTTGGCTGTTGTCCCACAGTTAAACTGCACACTGTAACAAGAGAAAAGAAACTCTGTTTTACTCTGCAAGTTGCCAGCAAAGCTCACAGGCCAGGACTGGAGCTGTGTGCAGTTACTGTGAGATGTAGTTAGTGTAAGACCTGAGGCCATTTCCTAGCAATGGCAATAATATATCTACTGGACCATTTACTGGAAAAAAAAAAAAAAAACAAAACCTGGATAATATTCACCAGTTACACTGTATTTGTGTGCTGGAGGTGAAAAAAGAAAACAAAACAAACTAATATTACACCACTAGCAAGTACTGCAAAGTAATAACTTTAATCCTACTGAATAAGTTTCCATGTTAATGACTGGAGTATCCTCTACTTTTGTCTGTCACGTACACAGTTCCAGGCATCTTATTGTCTCCTTTTAGCTCTGAGTGTGCCCTTAAATGTCCAACAGCTGTGGATTCCACCCACTGTGATTCTTCTCATTTATTTGCTTTAAAGTTGCTATGGAAAAGGGCAACATCCAGTAACTCACCTGAGGCTCCTTAGCCTTATGTCTTACAAACATCTATGTCCTAGAATTAATCAGAAGCAGCAGCCTTGTGTTCTAAAAACCACTTCTTCCTCCTGGTTTTGTCATGCCTTTTTACCACCTGGAGACGTATAAAACTCAGAATAAAATGGAAGATGATGTAAAAAAATGGATACTTCTTATAGCAATAATTTTCACTTGGTTGTTTTGGGGTTTATGCCTTCTTCAGTGGGTTCCAGCGCTAGTGATCACACCAAAAGAATCCATATGGAATAAAGAAAAAACAACCAATGAATGACATAAAGAAAAACAACTACAAATCTAACAATTCAAACTGGAGCTGAACAAAAGCATGTGTGAAATACGCAGATTAAAGGATTTCACACATACTCATCATGAGTAAGAAACAGAATACTGAGCTCAGAATATGAGCTAATCTCCAACCAGACTATTTCACATTCATACGTCTGTCCTAAGATTTTTTTTTTTCCCTTTAAGAAACTGTTGCGGTGTGAACTAGCCCACAACTGATTCTGTTCAGTGCTGTCATTTCCCATTTCAGGTTCTGTCCACTGAGGCACTTTCTGAAGCTCAGGGCAGGTCTGCACAGTCAGGGGCTGCTTCTAGCAGGGAGAAGCTGATGGGCAGAATTTCTGCCAAGGGCTGAACTGCAAAAAGGCTCTGCCTTAGACCTGCTTCTCTGCACACTAATGGCACTGCCACAGCTTGTGCTAGACCTCGAGGGGCAGGAAGGCAGAGGTGGCACCTGTAGGGAGAAGCAGACAGGATAGGCGACCCTCAACTGCCCAGCAGGGGCTTACTTTCCATGGATGGCATCTTCAGACACAAGTTGAGAGATCACCAGAGTCCAGCCTTTTCTTCAGTTGCCAGTGTCCCAGGAGAACTCTGTCCCTTCTGTCTCAAACCATGCGTTTCTGAAATGAGTTCCAGAACCTAGCTCTTGAATCCAGTTCCTGCCTGCTTCTGAGTCCAGTCTGGGACTTGCCCAGTGCCTCCCCCAGCACCAGTGGTGGCAATGGTACCATCATTGCTATCAGGCATTGATTTGGCTCTTGGATCGTGTCTCTTTGTCTCTATACCACAAGATTATTTGTCTTTCCATCCTATCTGGGTTAGTTTCTTTCCCACAACATCAGTATCTCCCCCTTCCCTTTCTCTGCCATTTTGGAAGACAGAGGGGTTCATGGAGAACATCTTGTACTCATCCAGTAGTTGGCCTGGCCCTGATCCATGACTGTAGAAGCAAATTCCGAACATGGGAATGAATTTTGGATAGAAGTAATCAGAACAGATTCATGATTCTTTTATTCCTAAAAAATCTGCACTGAATTTCTTCCTGAAATAAAAGGTCAAATATAATTTTAAGCTGCTGAACCTCAAGAGGGATGCCTTTGTTCTTAATTTGCTTAAGGGAAAACTTGCAACATGGTTCCTTTTTTGATCTAATAGTACCTCAAAAAAAACCCCAACCCAAAACAACAAAAAAACCCCAACCCCACCATATATATATAAAAAATGTTTCTGACTTGTATGGATCTTTTGGCTTTATGTTACTGCAGGCTCTCCTTTAGGATTTTTAGGTAAATATCTACTATGAGTCTCAGAGATAAACTTTGAATTGACAGCTGCTAGATAGTTTCTGAATTTCTGTCATCCACATGGAGAAAAACCAGCCTTGGGCTTGAAAAATATATGAGTGGTTGTATTTGAAACTACAGTTCTTTATGCCATGTGATTTTTTTTCTTCACAAATCCTTCCAGGAAGGTTGGTGTAGGATTCTGGCAAATATTTATTTTGAGTTTACACTTGACAATGAGTTAGAATCCACCTCACACTCACTGGTAGCGGAAACATCTCTCCTGAGTGATGTTTCTCCTTACAGTGTGAAGGATATCATACTTGACCCTGAGAAACCTGAAACTGCTGGGGTAAAGCCCCACAACACAGAGACAAGGATCACGAAGAACAACTACAGCAGGCAATTGTGCTGGTTTGAGGCTAATTGGAATATGTTAATGAAAAGAAGTAGATTACAGGCTGTGAAAAGAAAACAGTGGTGATGTCTACTTCACTCATAGGCTTGCTGAGATGTATAAGAACAAGGATACAAACATAGAGAAGATAGAGAGTCTCTCTGGGAGCTGGTGTGTCTTCTGGCCTTCTGCTGTGTAACCCAACTAATCACTCTGCTTCTAAACCCCCTGGCCAATCCTCCAAACTCACCTTGCACATGAGGCAGATGCTGGGGTAAGGTAGAGGGGTGGAAAGAAGGTGGAAGGGTGGTTGGGAGCCCCTCCTGGGGACTCTGATTTCTGGGAGGGGTGTTGTGTTCCTGTATTACTTTTAACTTGTATATTTTTGTAAATATTCATGTGTATTGTGTATTTATCTGCTTGTATATTTTGCTAAGCTGTAAACAGAGCTTCAGTCCTTAATTTCCAGCCAACTGAGTCTAGTCTGGGTGATTTTCATAGAGTGTAGAGGCAGGTAACACCCAAACCACCACAGTAATTTTGTGGGGTTTTATTCCATGCTGCACACAGTTTCGCAAACTACAGCGATAAATGTTCAAAGTTTTACAATGCTAGAGCAGAGTTATTATAAATGCTGATGTAAAGCAAACCCAAAAAGGCCATGATACAACAGATTTTTCCTGTGCTTTAGAGGCCTCACTGAAACATATCATCTGTGTTTAACAAAATTAACTGAAAACAAACCTTATTCTAGAGATGTCTTTTTTGTCTCTCCTGTTCTGTACTCAACAATCTGTGCAGTATAGTTTCATGATTTCTTATGCTTCCTGGATACTAAAAAATAAATAAATACAGTTTTCAGGAAAGACAGCATCTTAACATCAAAATGTTTTGCTTACCCAAAGAACTACTCAAAAGGCAGTCAACTTTACTGTTTCTGCTACTATGATTCTCAATTATTCTATAATTGAGAACAGTTATCTTCCATCTGCTTTCTGCTAGTCCTCTACAGATTATCCAGTCCAATCCCTCTGCCAAAGCAGGGTCCCCCAGAGCAGGTTGCCTGGGATCACAATGTCCAGGTGGGTTTGGAATCTCTCCAGAGAAGAACACTCCACAGCCTCTCTGGGCAGTCTGTTTCAGGCCTTGGGCAACCTCATTAAAAGGAACCTCCTGTGCTTTCGTTTGTGCCTGTTGAAACTTACCCTGTCACTGGGTACTACCACGTCTTGCTCACTCCTCTTTACAACCTCCCTTTAGGTAGAATATCCCCCCCTCCCCAGGATGCTCTTCTCCAGACTAAATATCCCCAGTCTCTCAACCCTTCCTCCTCATATTGATGCTCCAGTCCTACAACCATCTTTGTAGACTCTCTGTTGGTCTCTACGCAGTAGTTCCCTGTCCCTCTTGAACTGGGGAGCCCAGAACTGGGCATGACACTCCAAATGTAGTCTCCCTAGGGCAGAGTAGAGGGACATGAGAAGCTCCTTTCACCTAGTCTTCACATTCTTAATGCACCCCAGGAGACCATTTGCCTTCTTGGTCAAGAGGGCACATTGCTGGTTCACAGTGAACTTTTCCAGCAGATCTCCTAGGTCCTTCTCCACAGATGTCCCTTCCAGCAGGTCAGCTCCTCACCTATACTGTTGTGCGGGTATATTAGTCCTCAGGTGCAGGACCCTACTTTTACTCTTGTTGAACTTCTCGAGGTTCCTCTCCACCCACTCTCCAGAGTCCATGTTTCAGAATGTATTAATCTGAGGATGTTGTGTCTCCTTAGATACTGACAATTTTAAGGGAGCTTGCTCATCATTGAGTGGGTTTCCTGTGATGTTTTTTACTCTGTGTAGCATGTATATTAGCTTTTGTTACTTCAAAGGTAAGCTTGAGCAACATAATTATTCATGAGTGGTATGCCATTAATCTCTTCATCCTTCTGCTTTGACACCACTGGAGTTGTAAATGATCAGAAAAAAAGCAATATAAGCCAGGGATGCTGGGCAGAGATTTAAAGTCAGAAAAATCTTTCTTTTCCTGGATGGTTGTTAAGTTAGTTTTGAATGCTGAAATAAAATCCAGTACTGCGATACTTCATAGAAGATGGATTGGTAGCACATGACCAGCAGTGGAGGATTACTAGTTCCTTGGCAAGGGGTTAGAGAGCAAATAAAACCTTAATTAATAAGCATTAATTAGAATGCTGTGCTCTGGGCAGTGGCTGCATTTGCTAAATATAATTTGTGCAGGCTTTTCAGGTAGTTTGTACCAAATGCACAGAAAAATAATGTGAAACATGAGAGATCATAGTGCGTTAAAAACTACTTAGGCACTAATGCAGCAGACATACATGAGAGGTTTTGGAGGCATTTACAGAATCATGGAATCAATTTGGTTGAAAGAGACCTTTAAGATCATCGAGTTTGAAGTTTAAGCTAACATTACCAAGTCCACCACTAAACCATGTCCCTCAGCATGACATCTACACAGCTCTTATATTCTTCCAGGGATGGGAACTCCACCACAGCTCTGGGCAGCCTGTTCCAGGGAACAACAACCCTTTCAGGAAAGAAATTTATCCAACCTAAACCTCCCCTGACACAACTTGAGGACATTTTATCTTGTACTATTACCTGTTACTTGGAGGAAGAAACCAACTCTCATCTTACTACAGCCTCCTTCCTGAGAGCTGTATAGAGCCAGAAGATCTCCCCTCAGCCTTCTCTTCTCCAGACTAACCAACCCCAGTTCTCCCAGTTCGTTCATCACCAGACCTGGTCTCCAGACCCTTCAACAGCTTTATTGCTTATCTCTGGATATGCTTTAGCACATCATTGCCTTTCAAGAAGCCAAAAACTAAACTCAGCATTTGAGGTGTGGCCTCAACAGTGCTGAATACATGGAGACAATCATTGCCCTCATTCTGCTGATCACATTAGTGCTGATCCAGACCAGGATGCTGTTGGCCTTTGTCATCTAAACACACTGCTGGTTCATTCACCTGGCTGTCAACCAACATCCCCAGATCCTTCTCCACTCGGCTGCCTTCCAGCCACTCTACCCCAAACCTGTATTGTTGGATAGGGTTGTTGGGAGCCATGTACTAGAACTGACACTTGGCAATTGTGCTGTATTTTCATTTGATGCAAAGGCAGGGCTGCTTTACATCCACATTATCTGTCTCAATTTCCAGACAGGCAAAACCCACACTTTAAAACTTCTTCTGTAAGTTCAAAAAACTCATCTGTCCTTTCAGCTACAGCCAATCTAAATCCATACCCAAAGAGTTGATTTTTTAAATAAGAATGATATGTTGGAAATATTTATACAGGTAATATTCTACAGTGATAGCACAACAAGAACTGGGATTGGAATTCCTACCCTTATAGAACCATACCAAACTGCGAGAAATAGGTGGGTGTTTGACATCACAGTGGCTGAGTTGTGTGTTCCTTTTGTTTTTATTGTCAACCTTGCCTTTTTTCCATGTTTGTGATTGGCTTTATGGTCCAGTGCCTATTTCTGAAAACCTCTGTTCAATCAGTTCTTATTTAAATACAAATGCACAGACGAATTTTCACTGACACCTTGCTGGTAACTCACTTTCTTCAGGGTAAGCCTCTAGCTTCATAGATTCATACAATGGTTTAGATTATAAGGGACCTAAAGATCATCTAGTTCCAATATCCTGCCATGGGCAGGGACGCCTTTCACTGGACCAGGTTGCTCAAGACCTCATCCAACGTGGCCTTGAACACCCTCAGGGAGGGGGCATCCACAGCCTTGCTGGACATGTTTCAGTGTCTCACGATCCTCACTCTAAAGAATGTCTTCCTAAGAATTGTTCAATAGCTTTTTACATCAAGATATTTAAAGGAGCTACTAATTCCTCCATAATAAAAAAAAAAATAAATTTATATTCATGCAGTTGGAAAATACCTGAATTTTACTTCCTGCCTGTTTTGCAGACAAGAACTCAGGGAACGTATGCAAAAGGCAGACACAATTCCTTAGCTTGTGGAAATAGAAGTAATCTCATTATGTGACTAATGAGGTTATAGCAATGAGCACTAATCTCATTTCCTCTGAAGGACATTTAAAACCAAGTTTCATCCCATAAGCTGAAGATAAATATCACCTAACAGGTGATGTGACTAAGATTGTGCCTGGTTTCTCTCTTTTCTTTTTATCCCTGTTTCTTTTTCCTTAAAAGAAAAACACTTTTGATTTAATATTGCTGAAAGAAAAATGTTTCCATTGAGATAAACAAACAAACAAACAAACCCCAACAATTAAGCATTTCAGTTATTTCCTTTCAGAAATATTTTTTTGGTTCTCATTAATTAATTTTTGTTGCTTCAGTTTTTGAGTTCTGGATCACAAGAGTCATTGGTCTGTAAGTACTCAGAGGTGAAAGGAAAAAACAAAATGTATTTGAGACCAAATTGTTTAGAGCAGCACTTACATCCATTTTCACAGACCAGATGGAACTCCTGTGGCAGCAGACACCACAGTCTGACTTGTCATGCAAGCATAACACATTCAAAAAGTACTTGGTCATCATTGCATTGGTAATGGAAATAGAACTAAATAAGAACTAGGTGAGTTTGGAGAGCATAACATCTTTGCCATCCTTGAGTAGTGAAGGAACAAATCAGGTTGATCTGAAGAAGAGCAGGCTCTGGGGAGACTTTCTAACTCCATTTCAATATTTGAAGGTAACCTACAGGAAGGCTGGGGAAGGACTGTTTCAAAAGGTTTGTAGTGGTAGGATAAGGGGCAATGGTTTGACTGGAGGAGGAAAGATTTAGGTTGTACTTCAGGAGTAAGTGCTTGAGAATGAGAATGGTGAGACACTGGAACAGGTTGCCCAGGGATGTGGTTGAGGCTATGTTCTTGGAGACACTCAAGGTCAGATGGGATGTGGCCTTGGGTATCCTGCACTTCTTGGAGGTGTCCTTGGTGGGAGGGGATTTGGACAACATGGCCTATGCAATCTTTGAATATAACACCTATAAAATTGCCATCTTATACATATATTAAAAAAAGAGAATATATGGTGCTATGCTGCAAGCTAGCACACATCAAGGAAAGATCATAGAATCATAGAATCATGTTCAGATCATTTGTTAGACTAACATTTTTCATTTTAATCTTGGAAGATCAGAAAAAAATTAGTCCTCCAGCTAAAAGTGTCAGTAGTAACTTCCAAGTAACTTCCAAGTAGCAACTTCCAAATGTCAGTAACTTCCAAGAAGTTAAATACCAACAGGAACTTCATGTAAGGTAAGAGGACATCACAAAAAATGAAATCATTTAAGCTATTCATATAAAAAGAAGTCTCATTATTGAATTCTTCCCTTTAGAACTTGTGGCATTTTACCTGCTTTTGATCGTTCATTTTAAACTAGGGGAAGTGCTTTAATTACTACTTGTGCTGGTTTGAGGCTAATTTGAATATTTTAATAAGAAAAATTAGATTATAAGCTGTGAAAAGAAAACAATGGCAATGTTTACTTCACTCATATGTTTGCTGAGATGTATGAAAACAAGGACACAAACATAGATAAGACAGTCTGTTGGAGTCTGTTGGAGTCTGTCGGAGTCTGTCCGTGTCTGTGTTTTCTCCCAGGGCTTCTGCAATTCTGCTTGGATCTGTGTAACCCAAATAATCACCCTGCTTTTAACCCCCCTTGCTGATCCTCCCAACCCACCTTGCACATAAGGCAGATTCTGGGGTAAGAGAGAGGGGTGGAAAGAAGGTGGAAGGGTGGTTGAGACCCTTCCTAGGGACTCTGATTTCTGGGAGGGGTATTGTGTTCCTGTATTACTTTTAACTTGTATATTTCTACATATAGATGTAAATATTTGTAATACATTGTAAATATCTGCTTGTGTATTGTACTAAACCTGTGCATATAAAGCTTCATTCCTTAACTTCCAGCTGGCTGAGACTAATCAGGGTGATTTCATTTGGGTGGTGGCGGGGGCAGGTAACTCCGAACGGTCACACTACTCTTCATCTATAATGATGGCAGGTGGTTTTATTTTGCCAGGTTTGGATGTTTCTGCATGACCTTGCAGTTGCAGTTCCTTGTTATTTTACATGCATCTGACAAAAGTCCTAAGACACTGTTATTGTTTAGAATTCGCAGTCATAGAATCATGGAGCGCCTTGAGTTGGAAGAGAACTTAAAGATCATAGAAACACAGGAGTTAGGGATTGGGAGGGACCTCTGGAGATCATCCAAATCCAACTCTCCCGCCAGAGCAGGATTACCTAGGGCAAGCCACACAGGAATGTATCCAGAAGGGTCTTGAAAGTCTGCAGAGGAGAATCCATAACCTCCTGTTTCATGGCTCCAGTATTCTCACATTAAAGGATTTATTCCTCGTGTTGGGGTTAGAAATTCCTGTGTTTCAGTTTCTACTCATTGCCTCTGATCCTATCACAGGACACTACTGAAAATAATCTGTCCCCTTCTCCTTGACACCCACCCTTCAGATAATTATAGACATAAGTAAGACCTCCTCTCAGTATTCTCCAGGCTGTACAGCCCCAGGTCTCTTAGCCTTTCTTCATCAGACAGAAATTCCAGCCCCTTCATCATCCTCACAGCCTTCATTGGACTCTCCATAGTATATCCCTGAACATCATTTGCTAGGGAGCCCAGAACTGGACACAACTCTCAGATGTGGTCTCACCAGGGCAGAGCAGAACATCCTTTGATCACCTAGTTCCAACCTCCCAGTCATGGGTAGGAACAACTCCTACTAAACCAGGCTACTCAAAACTCCATCCCCTCTGACTTTGAAGACTTCCAGGCTTGGAGCCTCCACAAGTCTAGAATTGAATTGAACATGTGCAAACAAACCAATGCAAAAGGATGTTGCAGTAGTTATAAGATCTTAACAAACAAACAAACAAAAAAACCCAAAAAGGAACATCCTGCTTGCTTCACCAGATGATTTGTACTGTGCTACACTAACAGACACCTTAGCCTCGTAAACAATGATTCAGCTCTTTCTTTTACTTCCTTATTCCTGAGCATCCTCAAGATTAAGAGGAATCTTAAAGCTTTTGAAGCCACCTGAGCAACACAGGCATCTAAATTCTCTTGTGATATGTGATAAGAGAATTTGAGCATAATTAAAGCTTGTTTGAGTGCATGGATCACCTTGGACAATGAGTGTCATGACATTTTATCTTTATAAAACTTCTCTCTAGGCTTGTCTTTTTGCTAATTGTTCTTACTATTCTTTACTTTCAGACAGGGAGCAATATTGATTCATAGAATCAGAGAATGGATTGGGTTGGAAGGGACATTTAAAGGTCATCTAGTCCAAACCTCCCTGCAGTAAGCAGGGACATTTTCAACTAGATCAGGTTGCTCAGAGCCAAAGAGATATATTAAAATTTATGAAGTGGTCAGATGATAAGAATGTTTTAACTACTACTCCTTGTTCCTTTAGTGGCTGGCAGAGAGGATGCACAGCCAAGGAGTAGTTCTGGCCAGGTGTGCTAGCTGCTACATTGCTTAATAAACTGCACTCAGAAAAACAAGTCTGGGAAAAGTAGCAGAAATTCTATGAAATACTTGCTTCTGTGTAATGTGCCACTCACCTGTGGTGTGTTTTCAGTGCAGTCAGTTTAATTTGTGCTCTAATCCTTTGAAGGACTTGGGGATGTCAGTTGATGACAAACTCACCATGAGCCAGCAATGGTCACTGGCAGCCCATAAAGCGGCTGTGTGCTGCGCTGCATCCAAAGCAGAGAGAGAAGCAGGACAGGGAGGAGATTCTGCCCCTCTGCTCTGCTCTGAGGAGACCTCACATCCAGCACTGCATCCAGTTCTGGTGCACCCAACTTAGGAGAGACACAGAGCTCCTGGAGTGGGTCCAGAGGAGGCCATGAAGATGATCAGAGGGCTACTGAACTTCTCCTATGGGGACAGGCTGAAGAGAGTTGGGGCTGTTCAGCCTGGAGAAGGAAAGCTCCAGGGAGACCCTTGAGCAACCTTTCAGCACCTGAGCAGGCTACAGGAGATCTGGGGAAGGACTTTTAAAAAGGGCTTATAGTGATAGGATGAGAGGTAATGGCCTGAGTTTGAGGAGAGGAGATTTAGACTAGAGACTGAGAAGAAATTCTTTCCTGTGTAGGTGGTGAGACACTGGAACGGGTTGCTGAAATTCAGGAATTCTGTGTAATCTTGGTTTATATGTTGGTTGTTCTGGTGTTGAGTGGAGGTTTTGTCTGGGTTTTTTGTTTGTTTAGTTTGTTTGTATTTGTGTGTGCATTTGTGTAGCAATCTAGTCTTATATGTCATAATCTGTAACATTTTTTCCCCATGATATTCAACCAATATATATTAATTTTACATAACCTTTCAACCGACTCTCCTTGTTGGCAAGCTTTCTCATAACAATCTTAACATAAAAGACCTTTATATCTTTCCCTCCTATAAATTATTTTGCTAATCATGATGCTTTCCTCTCTTGGAGATAATTAAGAGCAGAACCACAAAATGCTGATGATTTGTTTAGACTCTAGTTTATTTCAATCTTATTTCACAAAGTTATCTTTAAGAACAGATACCAAAACCAAAACAAAAACAACTTATAAAAAACCTTTTTTCCTCTGCATGGAGCAGACTCTTTTTCCATGCAGCACCCTCACTTCTCACAGATTACCTTAATGGCATTTTCAACTGATGGTTTGGTCTATTATTGTTCATTGTCAGTATCTTATCCAGAAGCAAGAGGATGAACTCTGCCTGCCACTAATGCTCAATTTATGTTTCTTTGTGTCTGTCTTTCAGCAGGATAATGTGCTAGATGAGATACTGGAAACAGATGTCCAACCCCAGATGAAAAAATGCTGCAGCGTGTTGAATTTCCGTGGGCAGCTGGTTTTATACCTTTTAAATGTCTCTTTATGTTTGCCAGAATAGCATAATAGTCAATTCACTCCTCAATAACAAGCTGGTTGTTCTTGGGAAATGGAAAGGTGTTATATCTATTTCTCTTTCCCTAATAGAGGCTTTCTAGTTCATCCATTAGTTTCACACTTGAATTAAAATCTAAACAAGCGAAGGAAAAAAAAAACCCAAACCAAAGCACATCCAAAAAAGGTTGTGCACAAGTATTGAAAACAGGAAAGGTTTCAGGGGCAATTCCTGCTTGTAGCACATAAGACAGATTGCAGGTTTTTTTGTGTACCTGGTTGGGTTTTCCCATTGTTGGTTTGTTTTATCTTGAATTACTTTCTCTAGCTATACTGGAGCATTATCTCAGGGCCACGTTTCCTTGAAGTCACCTTGTTGGACACAGATGAACCTAATGAAGTTCAACAAGATCAAATGCAAAGCGTTGCAGCTGGGGGGGCACAACCCCCTGCACCACTGTGGGTAAGGAGTCAAGTGCTGAAAAGCACCTCTGTGAAAAAGAACACAGGAGTGCTGGTGGACAAGTTCACCATGAGTCAGCAATGTACCCTCATAGCCAAGAAGGCAAGTGGTCTACTGGGCTACATTAATATGGGAGTGGCCAGCATGTGGAGGAAGCTTCTCCTCCCCCTCTGCTCTACTCTAGTGAGGTCACATCTGGAGTACTGGGTCCAGTGCTGGGTTTCTCAGTTCCAGTTCAAGAGAGACAGGGAACTACCGGAGAAAGTCCAGAGGGGCCTGGAGCATCTCTGTGAGGAGGAAAGGATGAGAAACATGGAGCTGTTGAGCCTGGAGAAAAGCAGCCTGAGGGGGCTCAGCAAGATCAGTGCTCAGCAAGAGCTAAAGGATGTGAGGCAAGAAGATGGGCCCAGACTCTTTTCAGTAGTGCCCAGTGACAGGACAAAGGGCGACGGGCACCAACTGCAACCCAAGAAGTGAGGAGAAACTTCTTCAGTGTGAGACTGCTGGAGCCCTGAAGCAGGCTGCCAGAGAGGTTGTGGAGTCTCCTTCTCTAAAGAGATTCCAACTGTGCCTGGACATTGTTATCCTGTGCAATCTACTGTAGGTGCCCCTTCTATGGCAGGGTGGTTGGACTTGATGATCCCCAGAGACCCATGCTGGGGTTTGGTGACTCGGTGACTTGGATGTATATTATTATTTTTATTGCAGAAAACCATGTGAATAATGGCTCAGCAACACATCCTTAAGACAAACAGCAGGAATTATGCAAAAGAGAAATGAGATAACAGTAGAGTAGTGCAGGATGGAGAATCTTCATGCAATTTGTTGGTAAGAAGATTCAGAAGTGATGGATAGTTATAATTACTGAGACGAATGTGAAATGCATTCTGGAGGTGTAGACACCACTTAGTGGATGCCATTCTGAGATTTCACTTAAAAGTTTCATTGATTTAATGGTTTGTGGATCAGGAGTTCTCACTCTTGAAAGGATATCTGTTGTCAATGTGCTCTTATTTATGATTTCACTTTGATGGTTATTTCATTTGTAATTCTTTGTTTATTATATTTGGAAGAATTGCTATTAATGGAAGCTTTGGCCACTCACAGATGCTTTCATCCAAATATTTAAAGCATTCCCATACTTTTAGCATGCAAGGATCATTATCAGGCATTTTAGAGCTCTTTACAGGAAAGTACTTGGTGCTCCACCTAGCAAAATTTTGCACATTCAAGGTGTTTTTCTTTTTTTCATCTTCAGAAACTACTTTGATGGAGGATCATAGAACAGTTGAGGCTGGAAAGGGCTTCTGGAGACTGTCTAGTCAAAATCCCCTTCTTTTAAGAAGCATCAAATAAAGTAATTTGTTGAATTCACCTCTGTAACCCTCTTATCTTGCAGACCCCAACATTGGACACATCACTCCAGCTGTGTCTTCACCACTGTTGACCAAGGAGGAAGACTACTTTGCTTGACCTTCTGGCTCTGCTCTTCCGAATGCAGCCTGGAGGCTATTAGGTGCCTTTGCCATGAGTAAACACTTCTGGGTCACATTCAGTTTTGGTGTCCACCAGGACCCCTAGATCCTTCTCTGAAACACTCTTTTCCAGCCACATGGTCTTCAGCATGGACTACTGCGTGGATTTACCCCTCCTCAAGGGCAGAAGTTAGCATTTCTCCCTCTTGAATTTAATGAGATTCTTGTTGGAATTCCTGCAAACATGAAGTTTCTTCCAGTTGTCCAAAGCCAACCTGTGTTTTCCCAGTCAAGTAGACTGTAGCAGACAGTCACCACAATATTGCCTCTGTTAGTCTTCGCCCTACTCCTAACTTATATGCTCTTGAGCTGGGTCATCATCCGTTTCAAAACAGAGTTCCTTGTATTCTCTTGCTTTCCTCCTGAGACAGAAGTCACAATCTTTCAGACTTTGCCATGGTGGGATTCTCCATTTAGCAACCTAATAGCCACAGTCTGTGTCAGCCTCCCAGCTTCATCTGGATGCTCTTGAAAGTGCTTCAAGATCTCACACTTGAAGCTATAAGATTTTAAAAAAGACTCAGCGGACCTTTCTCATCAACTGTGAAACTGCACAGTTTCTGAACCTGTTCCTGCATCTCTTTCTCTTAGAAACACTGCCCTTGACAACTGCTCACTTGCAGGTTAGAAGTCTATGTATCCCAAGCTCAGCAAGAGGCCCATGGTGCTCTCTTCAGCCTGAGACTTGCAGAGCTGACTTCCTTCAGGATCTTTCCCCAGGGTGAAAACCCCAAATGCTGTAAGGACTCCAGTGGCTGCTTGAGACTGTGCCCTGTGGCACATCAACACTGCTGCTGAGGTTGAGTATGATGGTCTGAGCAGTGTTGCTGGCCCATTCTTTGTGTCCATCTGTGTGAACTTCTGCCTAATTAACTCATCACTGCTCAGCAAAATAGCTCTCATGGATCTTATCTTCCATTGATCATACAACTGATACTCAAATCAAGAAAAATATGGTTTCTTCAGGTGAAAACTTTCTACTTATAATTTTTGAGACTACTTCTTTTTTCTTTTCTCTTTTCTCACTTCTTTTCTTTTCTTTGTTTTTCTTTTTTTTTCCTTCTTCTTTTTTTTTTCCCCCATGTAGAGATTGATTTAGATTTTCATGTAGCAGATGGTGGTTGTTTTGAAGTTCCATTTGGTAAAAGGTCAAAGAATTCTTCAATATATAGTTTAACTAGCATGAACCAGCTGAGGGATAGATCTGTGACAGTGAAAATCTTGAAAGTACTAAACTTTTAGTTGAGAAATAATCTTGTATTTCTCTGGATGAACAGAAGGATCTGAGTCAGGGAGAAAAAATAATAGCCCAGTGTGCTGAAAGATTAAAGAGACTTTCTTGTTAAGGAATGTCTGGGGCATGTTAACAAACTTTATAGTGCAGTGGAAAGATTTGCCAAACAAAGTGATTCTGAGTTCTTTCTGAAAGCAAAGGGTGAAAAGTTCTGGGTATGTATTCCTTCAGAAAACCAAAAAAAGGAAGAGGAATGAACCAAGTCAAGATCAAATAGGAACCTGATAAATTTCAAGCACTGTAACTTTAATTTCAGTCTCTAAGTCTTTTAAGCCCTTTCTTGCTTGGTTTCAGGGTGGTAACACCGTGGCAGCAGACTTTATAAAGTTAACATGGATATGTTAAGAAGGACATCAAACTGTTGCAGCAGGTCCAGAGAAGGCCACATTGACATCAGAAGGCTGAAGAAGCTCTCCTGTGGGGACAGGCAGAGAGTTGGGGTTGTTCAGCCTATAGAAGAGAAGGCTCCATGGAGACTTTTGAGCAGCCTGCCAGTACCTGAAGGGGACTACAGGATTGCTGAGGAGGAACTTTTTGCAAGGACTTGGAGTGATAGGATGAGAGTGAATGGATTGAAGCTGGGAGAGGGCAGATTTAGGCTGGAGATTAGGTATAAATTCTTTCCAGTGAAGGTGGTGAGACACTGGAACAGGTTGCCCAGGGAGGTCACAGGTGTCCCCTCCCTGGAAGTGTTCAAGGCCAGGTTGGATGAGGCCCTGAGCAGGTTGGTCTAGAGGGAGGTGTCCCTGCCCAGGGAGTTGGAACTGGATGATCCTTAAAGCCCTTCCAATCCAACCCATTCTGTGATTCTGAGATGATTCCATCTCCACCACATTCCCACAAACTTCCAGCTGTTGGAGGTTTTGTTTGGCTGGTTTTGGAGGTTTTGTCTGTTCATTTGTTTGTTTTATTTTGTTGTTTTTCCTTATATGAAGTTCGCTTACATCTCCTAAGGGTTTTAATAGCTGAACTAATGCTCAGTTCTAGAATTAAGAGTTCTGTTGGCACACTGCAGCAACTTGTCCATCAAATGAAAGCTGAAAGAAATTGTTCCGTGCAATTATGTTGTATTAAATAAGACAAAACTTAATCTGAAGAAGAAAGGAGATAACACACTTGAAAATTACAATTTTCCTGGTCATTTATAATTTTCTTTCTTTGAGATTAATAAGGTTAATAACACAACACTAAAAAGGTAGTAACTCCAAAAGCTTGCTTCATTAATGGTGTGAGAATTAGCTGGTCTTGTCCTAACCTGCTGAACTGTGTGTCTGTGGCCTAATAATTGTTTGCAGTGTTTCAGTAATGGATATAACTGGGCTTGAGTATGCTCCTTGATGCTCCAAAGTGCTTTGGAAGTCATCTCAACTTGGAAATGGACTTGCAAGGTGAAAAGAAGTTGTCCCTCATACATCATGCCAACATCTGTGACTCTTCCTTCCTTCCTTCCTTCCTTCCTTCCTTCCTTCCTTCCTTCCTTCCATCCTTCCTTC
>VWZE01011243.1:198086-222001 GCA_013396675.1 Eubucco bourcierii
CCCTCCCCCCCCCCCCCCCCCCCCCCCCCCCCCCCCCAAAAAAAAAAAAAAAAAAGAGTAAAAGAGTAGCTATAATATGTGAATAAAATCCTAAGTTATCGTATGGATTTGGTAATATATGAAACAATGGAGAGAATTAAAGGAGAGAAGGAACACTTACACATCATATAAAATGCTAGTATAAATAGTCCAAGGGCAAAGATCAAAGGAATGGATACAGCAGGATAATGCAGAGCTTTTTGATGGCCTATAATTTGAAACCATTCATTTGACCATAAGCAAGATATTTCTTCAGATAAAAATGAATGGTTTGGAATTGTAAGATAAGAGAGCAAGTAGCCATAAACAGCTGTTAGCTGTTCAATAAGAACTCTAATATGAAAGTGGGAAAAAAAAATATATATATATCTGTCAAAATATAAGCATGTTACTCTATGAGTGCCACTAGGAATTGGGAACCTGACTATTTTGGATGCCATTGGAAACTGGCATCTAAACTGGACCCAGGCTAACAATAAGAATTGCATGATACAGATTGCAGACACAAGAACAAGCAGTAATACTTGGAAACAGAAAGTAAATACAGTGAAGAAATATATTCACAGAATCACAGAATTAATCAGGTTGGAAAAGACCTCTAAGACCATAAAGTCCAGCCTATCACCTAACCCTTCTAATTAATTAAACCATGGCACTAAGTGATTCATCCAGCCTCCTCTTAAACACCTCCAGAGATGATGACTCCACTACCTCCCCAGGCAGCCCATTCCAATGCCAATCACTCTTTCCATGAAGAACTTCTTCCTAACATCCAGACTAAACCTACTCTAGTGCAGCCTGAGACTATGTCCTCTTGTTCTGTCACTTGTTGCCTGGAAGAAGAGATCAACCCCACCTGGCTACAACCTCCTTTCAGGTAGTTGTAGACAGCAATGAGGTCACTCCTGAGCCTCCTCTTCTCCAGGCTAAACAGCCCCAGCTCCCTCAACCTCTCCTTACAGGGCTGTGCTCCAGGCCCCTCACCAGCTTCACCATCCTTCTCTGGACACATTCAAGCACCTCAACATCTTTCTTAAATGGAGGGTCCCAGAACTGGACACAGTACTCAAGGTGTGGCCTGACCAGTGCTGAGTACAGGCGCAGAATGATGTCCATAGTCCTTCTGACCACACTATTCTTGATACATTGGCCTTCTTGGCCACCTGGGCACACTGTTGGCTCATGTTCAGTCGCCTGTCAACCAGCATCCCCAGGTCCCTCTGTGCCTGGCTGCCCTCCAGCCACTCTGTCTTCAACCTGCAGTGCTGCATGGGATCATTGTGGCCAAAGTGCAGAACCTGGCAGTTGGACTTGTTAAAACTCATGGCATTATGTCTCTGTGAGACATACATATAATAGAGGAAGGGAAGAGAAACAAAAACTGAAAATGAGAGTTCAACAAATAATGAGTAGTGAACATAGTTGTTTTGGTTAAACATGGGGAAGTTCATAGATTCATAGAATGGTTTGGGGTAGAAGACACATTAAAGATCACCTAGTTCCAAACCGCTGCCATGGGCATGGACACCTCCTACTACAGCTGATTGCTCAAGGCCTCATCAAACCTGGCCACAATTACCTCCAGAGAGGGGACATCCACAACTTCCCCAGACAACCTGTTCCTGTGTCTCACCACCCTCACTGGAAAGAATTCTTCCTAATATCCAGTCTAAACCTGCACTCCCCAGGCTTCAGTTCATTCCCTCTTGTTCTATCATTACAAACCTTTTTAAGAAGTCCCTCTTCAACTTTCTTATAGCCTCCTTCAGATACTAGAAGGCTGTTCTAAGGTCTCCCTGCAGCTTTTCTCTTTCTCAGGCTGAACTCTCTCAACCTGGGAGGGTAATGAGGTTCTCCAGCCCTCTGATCATCTTCACGACCTCCTCTGGAGCCACTCCAGCTGCATCACATCCCTGTGCTGAGGGCTACAGCAGGACACAGCAAAATAACTGAGATATAAAACTCCATTTTCATTTCTCGCAAGAGCTCTCTCTAGTGAAGGGGACAAGTAAAATTCAGCAGATGAAGCAGGAACACATGAGAGGTTTGGTTAAATGAGAACAAACATCTGCATATTTAACTATTCTGTTTTGGACAGAAGGCACACAAGAAGGTAAGGTATCCTTCAGCCCTTCAGGGCCCTGCAAACTGCTAGTCATCAACCTGGATGAGCAAGAAGCGTGTCGCTACCCTCTTCTTTCAGCTCTTCAGACCTGTCTAGAGCTTTAGATTCTGTGGGATGTTTTGACAATGATTTCTATGGATTCCTTATGCAGCTTGAGCAAAACTGAATTTCCCCTTGCTGTATCTAAATGTGCTGCATTGTAAATTGCTTAACCGCTGTTCTCAGACTTTGCCCTTTGACCCTTTTCTCTCCTAGCACTGACTATTTCACCCCCGGCACCACTTTTCTAGATGAGGAGCCTTCTCTCCCCATTTGGCTGAATTAATTCTATTATCAGCACCCTCACAGCCATATCACACGCATCTCCAGATCTCCTTTAGCTATGTTACCACTTTTTTTTTTTCTGAGACTGTAAAGCAAAGCTCCATATAGCAAACAGGAATTCTGACACAGACTTAGTGGTATAACATTACATTTCAGCTCAATTTTTAACACTCTATCTGTTTGTTGGGGTTTTTTTGGGGTTTTTTTTGTTTTTTTTTTACCTGCTACTGAGCTGACTTACTCATTGAACTATACAAACACAAGAACTTTACTCATGCCAATGAAAACTGCTGTGGCTACCTTTAAAACAGAGAGGTTCTCTGATTTAGGCTAGCAGCAGATCAACACTGGGCATCTTTCGGTGCAGACTGATTTACAAGAACAGATGGGAAGATTTGTTTGAATAGTTAAATACTCATAACACAAAGCAGCTGCTTAGAACTGCCTAGGGTGAAAATGCTGATCGGTATACTAATAAATTATTCCATCTGAACTCTGACCACAAAGGTCTCACTGGTAAGAATCAAATTGAGCATCTGTGTGTCCTACAGTTCAGAGTAACAGCCCCCAGCCCTCACTGGCCTGTGGGCAATGTTACACGTGGAAAACCTTGTGGGCAACACCATCTTTATTCTCTTCCTATTACCTTCAGTTTAAATTTTTCATTTTGTGTGGCTTCCAGCAATATTGCTGTCTCTTGCAGGCAACATGTTCCTAGAGAGCTGAACGTGGAGGAGCAGCATGTTGGCAAACCAGTGATTTTCCTCACTCTAATTCCACCTAGCCATTTGCACAGCCTCTGTATCATAAAGTGATTGTGCCTGGAAGGGATCAGTTACGCCTTGATAAATCTGAAGTGTCGATCAGAGCTGCTGCATGCGAGGACAAGCTGGCACTTAAATGTTGACGCTTGTCAACACCACGCACAGTGCTATGTGCCTGTCATATACTTATTAATCTGTTTTATCTGATGGCTGTGTATATAAATACATGTCAGGGAGTCTTCTCCTTCTATTAAGGGACAGAGGCAAAATAAAACCGACTGAAAAGTTCTTCTGCATGAGAGATACTTAAATGTTGCCTTTGAGTTATCACTCGTGGTTTGTAGTCATAGGCTACAGAAAGAGATACTCACCTTTAGCAATGTACCTGGGAGCTCAAATCTCTTCAGCAGATCATGTGAAAGATGAATCATAGGATCATAGAATGGTTTAGGTTGGAAAGGATCTCAAAGATCATCTAGTTCCAACCCCTTTGCCATGGGCAGGGACACCTCTCACTAGACCAGCCTGCTCAAGGGCTCATTCAGCCTGGCCCTGAGCACCTCCAGGGATGCAGCATCCACAACCTCCCTGGGCAACCTGTGCCAGTGTCTCACCACCCTCACTAGAAAGAATTTATCCCTAATCTTCAGTCTATGTCTCCCCTCCTCAAGGTGCAATCCATTCCCTCTTGTTTTATCACCACAAGCCCTTGTAAAAAGTCCCTCCCCAGCTTTCTAGTAACCCACTTCAGGTACTGGAAGGCTGCTATAATGTCTCCCCAGAACCTTCTCTTCTTCAAGCTAAACACCCCCAGTCTCTCTCAGCCTGTCCGCACTGGGGAGGTTCTCTAGCCATCTGATCCAAACCATTCAGAGATTCTGCAATCTATAATGACAAAACAATCACAGAATCAAAACCAACCATAAGATTTCAGTAATAATCATATTCAATATTTTCCTGCAGACAGGGATGGGAACTGGTCAAAGTACTTCTGAAACCATATTTATTTTTTTTAACTTACACTGACAATTTTGTAAAGTACAGTGTGCTAATTTTAGTGACTTTTTTCAGTTTTACTGGGGAAAGCTCAAATCATTCGATTTAAAGAGAGTGGGTTTCTGTGTTTGGATTACTGTCATTAGATTCCATATGACAATAATAAATAAATATATATATAATGTTAGTAATCTGATGAAAAGTAACCAAAAAGACTATATTTAATTAAATGTTTTAATGATCCCTAACTAGCCTTTCCTTGCAGATATCCCTGTTTTATTATGCTCTTTTATTAGCTAGCACTATTCCTTGCAATAACATTATCTGACATTAAGATTTCTTCCTCCTGTGGAATTAGCTGAAGAGAAATTTTATTATAGTCCAAGTCAGATGTGTGGACTTTGTAGAAAGAAAAGGTAAAAAGATAGTTCCCAAACACTGTGTAAATGAGCAAGTGTATTAGCATGGCTTAATTGTATAAATAATCAAGCGAATTTTCAAATTGGAAATGCCAGGGGAAAACAATTGTCACAGGTCAGGGCTGGGCTGACCACTAGATCAGTGCCAGAGGCTCTCCACAAAGCCTTCTTCATTCTGAAAGCAAAGAGAATGGGATGAAGGGAGAGAGACTGATGGTGTGGGAAAGAAACTAAACCAGTTGGGAGTCAAAGAACAATCCAAAGCAACAGAGACACAATCCAAGAACCGACCCAACCCCCAGTGGCAATGACAGCACCATTGGAACCACTGATGCTGGAATCATAGAATCATAGAATCATAGAATGGTAAGGTTGGAAGGGACCTCAAGGATCATCTAGTTCCAACCCCTTGCCATAGGCAGGGACACCTCCCACTAGTACAGGTTACTCAAGGCCTCATCCAATCTGGCCTTGAACACCTCCAGGGAGGGAGCATACACGACCTCCCTGGGCAACCTGTTCCAGTGCCTCACCACCTTCACTGGAAAGAACTTCCTCCTAACATCCAGTCTAAATCTCCCCTCTGCCAGTTTAAACCCATTGCCCCTTGTCCTGTCATTGCAAGACCTTGTCAATAGTCCCTCCCCAGCCTTCCTGTAGGCCCCCTTCAGATACTGGAAGGCTACTATCAGGTCCCCTTGAAGCCTCCTCTTCTCCAGGCTGAAGAGCCCCAACTCTCTCAGCCTGTCCTCATAGGAGAGCTGCTGCAGCCCTCTGATCATCTTCGTTGCCCTCCTCTGGACCCACTCCAACACTTCCTGTCCTGGAGACAGACACTGGGCAAGGCCCAGACTGAGAACTGGATTCAGGAGGTGGATTCTGTTACTGGATTCTGGAACACATGGTTTGTGATTGAAGACAGATGGGACAGAGTCCTCCCAGGACACCAGCCAATGAAGAAGAGGCTTGAGCCTGGTGATCCCTTAGTTTGCTCCTGAAGATGCCATCCATGGGATGCAATCCCTTGTTGAGTATTTGAGAGTCACCTGTCCTGTCCACTCCTCACCACAGGTGCCACCTCTGCCTTCCTGCCCTTCAAAGTGTGGTATGAGCTGTGGTAGTGCCTTTGGTCTGCCAGGAGCAAGTCTCAGGCAGAGCTTTTCTGCAGCCCAGCCCTTGGCAGGACTCTCAGCTTCTCCTTGCTAGAAGCATC
The DNA here is from genome assembly GCA_013396675.1 of Eubucco bourcierii. Lineage (NCBI taxonomy): Eukaryota > Metazoa > Chordata > Aves > Piciformes > Ramphastidae > Eubucco > Eubucco bourcierii. Next base: position 203,967 of record VWZE01011243.1, read on the forward strand.
CCCTGGCTGTGCAAACCTATCCTGAACTTCCGAAAGTGTTTCAGTGAGCAGAGACTGAGCTGGAAAGCAACAACTGAACAGAATTAGCTCTGAACTACCTCTGAGCAGGACAAGAATGCATTTGCATTCTGTGTGAGCTGAAGAGTTCTTATTTTCATCACTGTTGATGCACACAAACTATAGCAATGCTGTGCCTCATGCAGAGCTCTGCTTCTGTCATTGCCTTTTCAGAAAATCTTGTAAAATGACAATCTGTTATTCCCAAGAATTTTAGCAAATGTATTGTAAATAGCAATGTTTTTTTTTCTTAATAAAACTTTCAAAAATGAATCTAATTTCATGTCATGCAATAAACACCAAGTTTGCTCTACACTTATTTCAAAGCCATAAGAAAATATATCAATTTTTCAGTGAACATGAAATGAGTTTCAAACTTTATGGGCTTTTGCTCATTTCCCACCAACTTTACTAGGGATGAATATGTGATTTGGAGTGAAAATTACAACAGGATGGGTTTTTTCATACTCTGAAAATGAAACCCAAATTTGGTTATTGCAGGTAATGTTACAGAGTCCGGAAATGCACAGTGTGAGGCTGAAATGAAAGACGTAGCATCCCCCCTACAAACCTCCAGGACTAACTTGCTCATTGCTCTAGTCATAGCACAGCTGTGTGGGAATTCTTGGCAACCAGTAGCTCTCCATTTTCATTCCATCTTCACATTTAAGAGAAGAAATCTTTTAAGGCACTCTTGCAATACTCATTTAGAGTTAATAACCAGTTCTCCTGGGGTCTGATATGGTGGGAAACAGAAGAATGCAGTATTTTAGGATTGCAGCTGTAGTGCATTAAAGTGAACTACAAAAAAAAAAAAAAAAAAAAAAAAAAAAAAAANAAAAAAAAAAAAAAAAAAAAAAAAAAAAAAAAAAAAGGTACAAGGTACTATCTATAGCATTTTCCTTCTGCTGGAAATAAGGAGCAGAGCATTCTTCATTAGGTTGAGTAGAAAACAGTATTGAAGAGTAGCACCACATTATGTATTTAGTCTGGAAAAGAGAAGGCTGAGAGGAGGCCTCATTGCTCTCTACAGCTCCCTGAAAAGAGACTGGAGTGAGGTGGGAGTTGACCTCTTCTCCCTAGTGTCAGGTGACAGAATGAGAGGAGATGGCCTGAAGTTGTGCCAGGGGAGGTTTATGTTGGAGATTAGGAAAAATTACTTTCCTAAAGGTATGGTCAGGCACTGGAATAGGCTGCCCAAGGAGGTGGTGGAGTCACCATCCCTGCAGGTGTTCAACAAATGTGTGGACATGGTAACTGGGGACATGGTTTAATGACACTTTGGGACCATGATGGTCTTAGTTTTAAGATTGCATTTGATGATCTTGGAGGGCTTTTCCAAACAAAACAATTCTATGAGTCTTCAGAAACTGGCTCTTCATATTTATTCTCTTTTGAAAACCTAAATATCTGATTTATTTATCCCAAAAAATTCTCTAGATGTTGCAGTTAGTAACCATTCTCTTTAGTAAGCAGTTAAAAAAAGAACTACTGAGACTGGCAGTTTTATCTTTTTCACCAGCGCAAGAATAGTTTGGCAATATCCTTAATTTTCTAGGAAGCAGTTCAAAGCGGCTACAACACAGTGACAGGAATTTAAATCCTTGGCATCTGATACTTTTTTTTCCCCAATCTGCTTTCACAGACCTGCATTGACAAAGCTAATTCAAGTTTTTGATGCTTTTACGAGAATAGATTCTTGTTCTCAGTACTAAAAGTTTGGTACTATACTGGGTAAAGCTTGACAGTTCCATACAATTCTGTACACAGAAGAAGAAAGAATAAATTTGGATAAATGTCATGGCCTATGTGTTTCTGTTTATTTGGGGTAATGTTGTACACATGTGGGAACAGAAAACAGAGTTGCTATTTTAGTCTTTCCTTTTATTTACCAACATTTAGGAATGAGATGGTTCTTTTATCTTCTTTTGGTTTAATGTTTATTCAGCAGAACAACATCAGTCTAAGAAATAACAATTCTCACAAATTATTCTCACATATCACAGAGTGAGCAGGATTTGGAATAGGTTGCCTAGGGAGATTCTGGAGTCACTGTCCCTGGAGGTGTTCAAGAAATGTGTGGACATGGCACTATTGGGTCACAGTTTAATCACAGAATCATAGAATGGCCTGGGTTGGGAAGGACCACCACAGGTCATCTAGTCCAACCCTTCTGCAGTCAGCAGGGACATGCTCCTCTAGATCAGACTGTTCTGAGCCCTGTGTTACCTGACCTTTAACATCTCCAGGGATGGGGCCTCAACTGCCTCCCTGGGCAACCTGTTACAATGTTCCAGCACCCTCGTGATGCAGAACTTGTTCCTAACATCCAGTGTCCATACGCTCTTTAATTTCAAACCATTGCCCCGTGTCCTGTTGCTGCAGGCCTTTGGAAATGGTTCGTCTGCAACCTATTTGTAACCCCTTTCAGGTACTGGAAGGCTGCTCTCAGGTCTCCCAGAGCCATCTCTTCACCAGGCTGAAAAACCTGAGCACTCTCAGCCTGTCCTTGTAGCTGAGGTGCTCCAGCCCCCTGATCATTTTTGTGGCCCACCTCTGGGTCCAATCCATGAGGTTCATGTCCTTCCTGAGTTGAGAGCTTCATAGTTGATGCAGTACTCCAGATGAAGTCTCACCAGAGAATCACCTCTCTTGATCTGCTGGGCACTCTTCTTTTGATGCTACCAAGGATGCCATTGGCCTTCTGAGCTTAATTGTTATGGTTGTCTTCGGTTGCCCATTGGACTTGCTGATCTCAGAAGCCTCTTCCGACTGAGAGTATTCTATGATTCTGTGATTCAGAAACACATAAAAATCTAGCACTGAATGAAGGATCATTTGTAATAGCTGCTGTTCTTTGTTCATCAAACACTCCAAATTCCTGACCATTTTAAAATAGAATTCAGAGAAAGTAGTTTCCAAACTTCTTTAAAATACAAGACAATCTCAGGAGATTTAACCTTCTTACTTATTTTTTTTAAGTATATTTTCAGTGACCAGCTTCAATTTATTTTCCTTAACCTCTTTGTGATATGCAGTAACCTGATTAAAGTCTATTGCCTTTGCTTTAGAGATAATAGGTTTCACTTAAGAGAGAGCATGCCCTCTGCCAGAGGGCTATAAAGAGAGAAAGTGCTTTGAAGTACATAGGCAGTGATGTCTTAGATGGAAAAATGCTAGATGTTATTTCCTTAAATCAAATCTTTGGCCACAAATCTGGCAGATATGTGTTCTAAATACACTGTTTGTTAGCCACATGTGGTCTGAAGCTGTTCGTTTCAATAAGGATTGGGTGGTGAGAACTAATGAGGCACTGAACTTTAAAGAAACCTACTGGAACAGGTTTTACAGAGATTTCAGAGAAAAAAAAATATATAGAGAGAGATTAAATAGTTTCTATAATGTAACAGGTTATCTGTGAAATCCTTCACAGAGCTGTGCCAAAATCTCTGGTGTTCAGAGTGCTCATTCATGAGCTGTAAGAGGAAGTGAATAGTTTGCCAGTAGTATGGAACTAATCCAGAGCAGTAAAATATCCTCTTCCAGGCATATGTTCCCCTTTGCAGCTCTAACCAGGAACAGGGATGGACATTTTATCCGCAGAGCTGCTTCAGTATGCAAGCACGTGCATCAGCCTGGATGCTTATGCACTCCAGTCCCATCAGTTGCTACCACCCAGACCTATGGGTCTAGCACTGAGACATCCTTCCTCAGATATAAAGTGAAGTCACCAAGTACCTACTACCCTAGTGGACATGAAGTTATCTATGGGACAGAAATGTGCTCTTGTGGCCAGGAGGGACAATGGTATCCTGGTGTGCAACAAGAAAAGTGTGTCCAGCAGCTTTTCAGCTCAACCCAGGCATTTTCTTGCTTTTACCCTCACAGTTCTCTCCCCTGTCCCAATGTAGAAGGTAGGGAGCAAGCAGCTGCACCGGGCTGTCACTGGCTGGGGTTAAAACCAGGATGGGGATGTTTTGGGAGGTGGTGCTAGTCAGAAGTCATATAGTCTTCCTGCAGAGGCTGCTTAGGATCTGGCCTACAAGAAAGAGTGAACATCTGTGTTCTGTGGGTGGTCTGAAGTGCATGAATTTTTACAGATCTCTTGCTATGGTATGAGAAGGAAGATATTGTCATGCTGGGTGGCATTTGATGTGCACTAGACTAATATAAGTATAAATCTCTATTTGCTAGTACTGTGACCAAGAAGATAAACTCTGCCTTCTAACTGACACATTATAACCAACTTGACTGCCTGAAGCTGTTGACTTCTTCATCTGCTACCTCCAGTACTGCAGCAGAAATCAGCCACTGAAGATGGGTAATAAATTAATTGTTAGCAGCAACAATGGGCTAAAATGGTGCTGAAATCAGGAAAGAAGAGTTTACAAACTGCAGCTGGGACTGCATAAGGTTAGAGTTGTCTGCGTTATCACTTGTCATTTCTAATCAAATATAAATCAAACCTTGACTGGTCTATTTTTTGCTGTCTTAAGGGGGACTGGAAGTGTTGAGCTGGGTTTGTTGCTGCCGTGATGCAGCTATTTAGGAAACAGTGCCACAGAAAAGATCATGATTCATAGAATCATAGAACGATAAGGTTGGAAGGGAACTCAAAGATCATTTGGTTCCAACCCCCTGCCATAGGCAGAGACACTTCCCACCAGTACAGGTCACTCAAGGACTTGTCCAACCTGGCCTCGAACACCTCCAAGGAGGGAGCAACCACAACCTCCCTGGGCAACCTGTGCCAGTGTCTCACCACCCTCACTGCAAACAACTTCTCCTAACATCCAGTTTCAATCTCCCCTCTGCCAGTTCAAATCCATTCCTCCTCATCCTGTCATTGCAAGACCTTGTCAATAGTCCTTCTCCAGCCCTCCTGTAAGCCCCCTTCAGATACTGGAAGGCTACTATCAGGTCTCCTTGAAGCCTTCTCTTCTCCAGGCTGAAGAGCCTCAACTCTCTCAGCCTGTCCTCATAGGAGAGCTGCTCCAACCCTCTGATCATCTTTGTTGCCCTCCTCTGGACCCACTGCAACGCTTCCATGTCCTTCCTGTGCTGGGGGCTCCAGAACTGCACACAGCACTCCAGGTGAGGTCTGATGAGAGCAGAGTAAAGAGGCAGAATCCCCTCCCTTGCCCTGCCGACCACACTGCTCCTGATGCAGCCCAGGACTCAGTTGTTGTCTGGGCTGCACTCACACTGCAGGCTCATGTTGAGCTTTTCCTCAGGGCTGCTCTCCAACCATTCACCACTCAGCCTGTATTTGTGCTTGGGATTGTGTTATGGAGGGGTTTGAATCTGAGTTATAAGTGAATTGTAACGAGACCTATATAAAAGTATTAAATATTTTTTTTATTAAATAAAGAAAATTCTCCAAAACTTATTCACAATTAACACACAGATTCTATTATGTGATTGGCAAAACTCTCTTTACGGAATGTATATATCTAATCAAATGAACTTATATTATTTTAGGAACGGTTTTAGAAAATCTAAACAAATAGAGAGTCCTGCAGCACGAACTGCTGCTTAAAGGTTAAACATAAACTTTCATGAACTTCAGAAAAGAGACTTAATTTACTCACTGGTTGGAGTCTCAGTATTTATAATCCAAAAGTATCTGTGGAAACTTAAATGAAGAAAAATACAGTCCCTGCCACATGGTGGCCTTCCACGTGGCGGTGATGTGATGAGGTTTTGCTGCTTGCATAGCTCAAATACAGCAGGTTGTCTGAGGAGACCCACAGACACAAGGTAAACCCTCTATGGCTCTCAGGAGGTTATCGGAGCAGGCAGCCACCTGGGCAAAGCAGGATCCAGGTTTATGGGCTGGAGCAGTCCCATTGGCTGCGGTGCACAGCAAAGGGGTCGGCCCTCAGACTGGAGCGGTGGGTTGGCAAGTCCCAGTGTTGCAAAGTCATTGCTAAGACATCACCTAGACTTGGTCAGAGTCAAAGGGACTCGGGCTGGGTTGAGCTCAGGTGGGCAGCTGTACCCCAGTGCAGGACAAGCCTTGCAGTCCCTTGGCTCGGTGCGGCAGACAGGTAGGGTCAGGTCTGCCGTTTGTGGGGAAAGCAAGTCCCTGGCTATATGACACAAAGCAATGCAAACAGGTAGCAGGCAAAATAAAGGCAGTAGCAGCAAACAAATGAGTTGGCTGGGCTTTTTTAAGCATTTTGATCGAGTGTCTTTGATCAACAACAACAGATGAAAAACATCCCTGGAACCAAAAGTTATTTCGCCAAAACAGGGAGATACGCACATCATGACTTCTGTTTACTAGAAAGAAAGTAGAATGTGTGATAACCCCAAATGTGATGTCTCTATGAGAGGCTCCACAGCTTTTGTCTGATTTCCTACTTCTTCCACCTGGGAAGAAGGGGAGAAGTAGGGGGCAAGGTGGGTATTCAGGTGAATATTTAGGATATGTATTCCAGGTATAATTTGGACCTTCCACCACAGATTGTGCCTACCCAGGTGCAGGACCTTACACCTGCCTCATGAATTTCATGAGGTTGGCCTGGGCCCACCTCTCCAGCCTGTCCAGGTCCCTCTGGATGGATCCCTGCCCTCTAGCAAGTCGACTGTGCCACACAGCTTGGTGTCATCTGCAAACTTGACTCGAGTCCTCTGTCCATATCACTGACAAAGATGTTAAACATCAGATTCTCTAGATTCAGCTGCATGAGTGCTGTTTTCTGTGATAAAAAACATTTTAAAACACAAGGCATCGAGTCTCTCCCAGGTCCACTAGGGAGGGAAAACAAATTGCTTAGTCTGGAGAAGAGGAGGCTGAGAGGACACCTCATTGCTTTCTACAACTCCCTGAAAGGAGTTTCAGCTGAGGTGGAGGTTGGTTTCTTCTTTCTAGTATCAGATGACAGAAGAAGAGAAAATGGCCTGAAATTGTGCCAGGGGAGGTTTAGGTTGGAGATTAGGAAAAAAATTCTTCACTGCAAGAGTGGTCAAGGATTGGAAAAGGCCGCTCAGGGAGGTGGTGGACATAATTTTGATGACCATGGTGGTTTTAGGTAGAAGGTTTGACTTGGTGATTTTAGAGGTATTTTTCAACCAAAACAGTTCTACAATTCTTTAAAAAATATTGTGTCTTCAGCTGGCTCTGGACAAAGGTGAGTTTGACTTTCCCTACCCTTTTTTGAGGACGTCAGTTGACATCAAGCAAACTGAGTTTAACCAACAGATCATAAAATTGAGTTTGGTTGCTAGTCAGCTTCCATACAGGTAAATGATGGGATAACAAGGACTTTGACAAGCAGTTTCCTTTTTGTGCAGAAGAATTAGCATTGTTTTATTCTGATGTTCAGAGAAACAGAAATTCTGAGTATTATGTTTAATTGAATGGAGTCATGCCAGATACCTGACTGTCATAAATTCTTTCTCCCTAATGAAAAGAAGTAAACCCCAAATGCTGCTGGCAGCTCAAGCTAAAAAAAGAAACCTAATTAAGGTCCAATTAAAGTAATATTCCATTCCAGGAAAAAAATGAGAATTAAAAGGTGAATTTATTATTTTTTTTCTCATAGCAAGATTCCATAATTTTAAAAAATAAAAATTAATTCCCCAGCACTAAGGAAAAGGTAAGATGTGCTAACACTAAATATTCTCTTGACTCTATTGAAATATTGAGTCTTTACAGAGTTGTAAACATATTTATTTTACCACAGTGCTTTGTTATTATTTATTATGTTTACTAAGGAGCAGCAGAGAGAACCAGGGTTGTTCAGCCTCAAGAAAAGGACGCTGAGGGGAGATGTGCTGGCTCTCTGCAACCCCCTGAAAGTAGACTGGAGCCACTGGGAGTTGGTGTCTTCTCCATAGTAACAAGCAATAAGAGGAGAGAAAATGTCCCCAGATTGAACCAGGGGAGGTTCAAGTTGGACATTAGAAACAATTTCTTCTCCAAAAAGGTAATTGTTCCTCTGTACTAAGCACTGGTGAGGCAAACCCTTGAATACTGGGTTCAGTTTTGAGCTCCTCACTACCAGGACATTGAAGTTCTGGAGCATGTCCACTGAAAGGCAACAAAGCTGGCGAAGGGTCAGCAGAACAGGTCTGGTGTGGAGCAGCTGAGGCAACTGCGGTTGTTTTGTCTGAAGAAAAGGAGGCTGAGGGAGACCTCACTGGTCTCTACAATTCCCTGAAAGGAGGTTGCAGTGAGGTGGGGGTGGGGGTTGGCCTCTTCTCCCTAGTATCAGGTGATAAAATGACATTAAATGGCCTCAAGTTGTGCCAGAGGAGGTTTAAGTTGGTGATTAGGAGAAATTTTATGCAGGACACAGTCTCAAGCTACACCAGGGGACATTCAGGCTGGAGGTGAGGAGAAAGTTCTTCTCTGAGAGAGTCATTGGCTACTGGAATGGGCTGCCCAGGGAGGTGGTGGAGTCACCATCCCTGGAGGTGTTCAAGGCGTGTTTGGACGTGGCACTTGGTGCCATGGTCTAGTCTTGAGGTCTGTGGTGATGGGTTGGACTTGGTGATCTTTGAGGTCTCTTCCAACCCTGGTGATACTGTGATACTGTGAAATTTCTTTCCTGAAAGAGTGGTCAGACTCCAAAATAGGCTACCCAGGAAGGTGGTGGAGTCACCATCCCTGGAAATGCTTAAGAAACGTATGGAATGGCACTTTGGGATATGGTTTGAAGGCTATAGTGATATTAGGTTGATGGCTGGACATGGTGATCTTAGAGGTCTTTACCAACCAAAACAATACCATGATTCTAGTATCATTAGTGGATTGAGTTTATCCTCTGCAATTTTTACTGTTGCTGTGGTGTTCCTGACATGTCTAACTTGACTTAATTGCCTTAAGTTTGTTCATTGACTGCTGAGGGAAACAAAATGAAGTCTTCCAAACTCCTGGGTTTATCAGGATGTTAAAACAGCTTTTAAAATAAGACAGCATCCAAAAATTTACTTTTTGATCTTTGAAACCATTCATCATTTAACAAGAAAAGGAAGATCTGAGTGAGGGAAAACAGTTTATTTCTTTATCAAGGAGCTTAGATCCTCAAAAGGGCACCACTCACATCAAGTAGAGCTTTTTAATTAAACTCACTAAACAAATACTAAATCTTTCTGTGCAAGTATTTGTATTCAGAAAGCAGCACTTCTTGCCTTTGTTAAACATTGATTAATACCACAGGCAACTCACAGGCAATATTTTAAGGAAGATCATTAAGTCTGATTATGAAGTCTAAAAGCAGCACACAAAGCCACATTAGGAGCTGCAGAGCTTCCAGCCTTCTTCTTCAGGCACTTCTGGTGCCTGCTGGAGGTGAGTGCTGACTTCTGCAGTGTACTACGCAAGAGACAGACTTGCTCATTGCTGACTGCCTAAGAGGAGCTTGCACCTTCTCCACTGATGACTCTGTAGCAAAGTGTCTTCTGTTGTGGCCAGTGTGAGCTGGAGACACAGGGTGTCCTTAGCATATCACAGACCTTGTGTAGAAGGAGCTCTAGAGAGAGCATGCAAATGGTCAGATCTTGTGCTGGCTGGTGGCTTCACTGAGGACAGCATTGATTTTATGTGTCAGGGGAAGTTTAGATTGGATGTTAGGAACAATTTCTTCAGTTCAGGAGAGGTCAGGGATTGGAACAGGTTGGCCAGGAAGGTGGTGGAGTCACCATCCCTGCAGGTGTTCAAGAAATGTATGGACATTGCATTTTGGGACATGGTTTAATGGCCATGCTGGTCTTAGTTTGAAGATTGGACTCAACGATCTTAGAAGACTTTTCCAACGAACACAATTCTATGATTCTGTGACTCATACGTAGGAGGTGTGCTTTAGTCAAGTTGCTGAGGCACCAGGCAAAGAAGCTGTGAGTGGTGATTGTTGGGGGACAAGGACATTAACAAGGTCTTTGCAGAAATGCAGTGGGGCCAAGGACCTGAATCCTGTGTTGCCGAGGAAAGCAGGGCGCAGCGGACAAATGGGAACTCCTGAGATGTGGGAGGCTGGAAACTCCCTTTTGGTAACACATGTAAATCTCCTTCTCTAGCTCTGGTTCTGCGGAGGGTACTGCCAGTGGACGGGACTTGAGTTCATCAGGAGTGACTACAAGGTGGTGGAAATCAAGACTGGAGGGGGGTATCTCCTTGATCCTGCTGGTGTAGGCAAATGGTTGATCCTAATGGTTGATGCCTGTTACTGCTCTCCTGCCACAGCTCTGGAGATGCTGTCCCTGATAGCTAAATAGGGGTATTTCTGTTGTTTCACCTCTCTCCTTAATATACAGTGGATTAGAATGGAGATTTCAATCTAGGTGTAGAATTGTGTTACTGAGAGTGAAAATCCTGCCAGCAAGCCCACTCATGACAGCTGCTAAGGAAAGTATTGCACATTCTCTTTGGGTTTGGTTTTCCCCCTCAGATGCAGTGCTTTGAAAGCTTCAGCAATATTCAACAACTATATTAATATTTTCTCTATTAATATTAAGCTACATGGCTCGATTTTTAATTGCCTTTCTTAATCACATCTCTTTGGTCAAGATTAACACTTGGCAGCCAAGTGCATTTGGCAATAATTATTTAGGAAATGTTTGCTCATATTTCCACACCATTTAAAAAGATCTGTTTGTTCATTGCTTGCATGACAAAGTATTGAGTTCAAAGATGGAATATCATTTAGTTGAAAAGTAGCTTACACTAGAATATATTCCCTCAAGGGCTGTGCTTAGAAAAAAAAAATCATAGAGTAGAATAGAATAGGATAGATTATAATAGGGGGAAAAAAAGAATAAAATAAAATAAAATACTAAAATAAAATAAAATAAAATAAAATAATAACACATGTTGGGAACCTTGAGATTGGTGGATCACTGAAACAGGCTGCCCAGGGAGCTAGTTGAGGCCCCATCCCTGGAGACATTCTAGGTCAAGCTTGACTAGGCTCTGAGTAACCCAATCTAGTGGAATATGTCCTTGTTGACTGCAGGGAGTTTCAACTAGATGACCTTTGGAGGTCCCTTCCAACCCAAATCAAGCTATAATTCTATGATTCAATGAAAATAAGATATAAATAAAATCTAAATAAATTAGATACAATAAAGTAATAAAATAAAATGGTGACTTGTATGCTATTTTATCTTTTTCTGGTCTTCTCTTAGTTGAAATTTGCCCTTGTGTGCTCTAGACTTCTAAAATTCGTTCTGCATTCCAGACATGTCAAAACAAAATTAAACACAATCAAAACCTGTCAATCCTCATTGTTTACTACAATTCCTTTCCTTTTGCAAACACCTCTAAAGGTATCAATATGCATTTCTGCATTTTAAATCTCTAGTGTCTCCACCTAAAAGTAACAGCTCTTCACTAGGAAAGCCTTACTCTTGCTGCTGTTTCTCTTGCAGTGTTTAAAACTTTAATGGAAAATGTCAGCACATTCCTTTGGGAATACGTCCCTATAGAGAACAATCCAAAATTACTGGATTACAGTAGTCTTTCATGATCACAATTCAACCCCTAAATTACATAAGAAGTAAGAAATAAAACAGTGAAGTTTTGATTTTTTTTTTTTTTCCCATAAAGCATTCACAGCTCCTACTTTAGCCTTCCCTACCTTTTAACACAGACAACTCTTTGCCCTAGATGGTCTGCAAGTTTGTGGATGACACTAATCTGTGTGGCCAAGTTGTCACGCTGGAGAGAAGGAATCCATCCAGAGGGACTTGAATAGATTTGAGATGGGGGCCCAACCCAACCTCATGAAGTTCAACAAGACCAAATGCAAGGTCCTGCACTTAGGTCAGGGCAATTCCAGGCACAAATAACATCTGGGACAAGAGCAGCTTGGGAGCAGTTTTAAGGAGAAGCTTTCCCCGGCTTTCCGATTGGCCTCTTTAAGCATTGAGAGGCCACCAGAAGGTCTTCCTGGAACCTTCCTTTCCCCAGGATGAACAACCCCAACTCTCAGTTTGGCCTTACCCTCTCATCATTACTATGGCAGTCTCTGACCCTGCTCCACCAGTCCCTCTCTGCTGCACAAACAACTCTATAGAGTCGGCCCCAGCACTGCAGGATGGGTCTCAGCAGAACAGCACAGCACAGCACAGCATAGCACAGAACAGAACAGGAGATGAGGTGCGGGACTGCCTTACTTCACCTGCTGCCCATTCTGCTGGGGATCAGTGCAGGACACCTCTGGCTCTGGGCTGGCAGTGCTTGGTGCTGGCTTGTGTCCAGCTTTTCATCCACCAGCACCCACAGTTCCTTCTTTGCAGGGCTGCTTTCCAGCCCTTCATCCTCAGCCTGTATGGGGGATTTTCCAGATAAGAACTCTGGGGGGTAAGAACCTGAACCAGATGAAGGAGAGAGAGATATGAAGTGTGTTTTACTTGCCCTTGAAGTCACTGGGCATAATAGTGCATCCAGGAAGAAACCTGATAGTTCAACACAATCTAAATTTGTTGTGCTGGTGTACTTTTACCAGAAGAAATTGTTTCCAATGTTTTCACCTAGCACTAATTCAGTGATTTGCTAGGACATATGCTTCATTCTTAATCTGGTTTTCCTTAGAGGTAAACAAATTCAAATGAGGTGTCATGTGTAGATAAACTTCTAGATGCTTGCTATCCAGGAGGAACATCAGGTCTTGTGCAACCGAAAGTGCCAATTATATCTAATTAGTGATGGCAGATGGTCAAGATAAAGTTTACAGTAAACACTTTGACTATGAACCGAGAGATTCTGCTTCCACAGCAGTGCCTCCATTAGCCTCCTAAAAGAGATTTCCACGCTGATTAAAATTTTCAGCTTCCGTACCTGTCTACTTAGCACTTCTAACTTTCACACATACTTTTAAATTCTCTTCTCCTTAATTATCAGACCCAAGAATTTTTATTTCTATGGGAGCTGCTCTAAGAACCATACAGGTTTATTTGAGGAGCAGGTTGGTTTATTGCAAGTGCTAACAATTTCTATTCTAAGATTTCTTTTCTTCAACATTCACACAGTGCCCATATCACCCCAGGCTCTTCTCCTCCAGCCCAGCTGTGACCAGCGTCGTGGACCCATGGGAGCAGGGCATTCACATCCATCTACTCAGTGTCTGTCTCCAGTCCTTGCTGGTGACCTGGACCCTCAATGTAATAGTCCCCCTGCGGACTCAGACACTAAAAACATGTCAGAAAACCACATATGGATATTCCTCAAGAGGATTTACTGGTGTCATTAGTTCACTATTTCACCAACTTTTTACCTGGATCACTGTCACTGTCCAGTGTCTTAGCTCAGAAGTGTTACAAAGGTTGAAAATTGTTAACAGTTTTGTGCATCTGTTTCTTTCCAGCATATCCCTAGGTCATGACAGATACAGTCAGGAGCTTTTGGGCAAGCTTCACCATTGCAATTATCTCTGCTTTGTTATTTCCCCAGTACACACCAGTACATTCCAATTAGTTAAGAGTGGAGCAGATGTGGTCAAGGTGTCACCTACCTAAGGGATGTTTTCAGAAAGGCTTCAGTCTATGACATTTATCTTCTCCTGCACAGTTACAGATTTTTTTTTTCTGTCAAACTGTTAATAGTATCTCCTTTCTTATTTGTATTTTCCATATGCCAACAGGCTGATACTGCCAACAGAAAAAATGATTTTATTTTCTTTTCAGGATTAAGTAGTGCAATAGCAGGATTGAAGGAAGAGAAAAAATTTTTCATAGAATCACAGAAATACAGAATTTTTATGTTGGAAAATAACTTTAAGATCATTGAGTCCAATCATTAACTCAACAGTACCAAATTCTTTGCTAAATTATGTCCCTTGGCACCACATCTATACAGCTCTTAGGAAGTTCCAGCTATGAGGACTCCACCACTTCACTGGGCAGCCTGTTTCACAGCTTGACAAGCCTTATGGGAAAGAAAATGTTCTTCATGTCCAATCTAAACCTCCCCTGTCACAACGGAAGAACTTTTCCTCTCGTATCACTTGTTACTTGGGCGAAGAGATCAGCCACCAACCAGCTCCAACCTCCCTTTAGGGAGTCACAGAGAATGAAGTGTCCCCTGAGTCTCCTTTTCTCCAGGCTGAACAACCCCAGGTCCCTGAGCTTTTCCTCACAGGATTTGTTCTCTAGATCCTTTACCAGCTCTGCTGCCCTCCTCTAGACCTTCTCCAACACTTTGAATTAATTCTTACTGGAATTAAGTATCTTTAATACTAACCAATGGGAAAAATTGATAATGCTGGAACATCGAATTGTTCCTTTAGATTGCGTTTTGAGGCCTGTTCCAGTGCAATTAATGAGATCATTACTTCTTTTTTATAAGCTAGTAACTGCCAGGGCCAGATAAAAAGATAACAGCTTCCAATTGTGATGCAAATTCTGCATGTGCATATTGGCTTACATGCAATGAGAATAACAGAATTGTAATTATTTCTAATGTCATCTCTAGTGTGGAAAAGAAACCAAAAGTAAGGGCGAGACTCTGGCTAATGCCTGACGAGACTAATCTCTACAACTACTTTTAGCCTGCCCCATATCTTGTCACAGATTGTAGCAGGTGTTATTCCTCCAAGGTGAACTGATAAAGAGGTAAATAGTATGTTGGCTTCTTGCTCAGCATCCTAGTCAGTCCTGGTGACTAGATCTAGACTAACTCTGGTGAGGTGGTGTAATGAAAAAAATGTGAGAGCCCAGTACTCTCTGAAGACTTCATTAGATATTCCACATGTGAAGGTTTAATGTTTAACACCAAATTTACTTAATCAAAGCTATTTGACATTAGGTTGGTTTTAGATTTAGCAGAGTAGCACAAAATGGACTACACTTGGGAGTTTCCTGGGTCCCTCTATTGACCACAGGAGTAGATCTGACCACTGCTGTGGAGCAGATAGAGCAATCAGTCAGAGTAAATCTGGTGCCCCAAGGAACTCCACCAGTGATCTCTGTATCAAGCCACTTAGGGAGCTTCAGTGGTGAAAGAGGCTTCTAAAATTTGTGTTATATTTTAAAGCTTTGCAATATTCAGCATTTGAAGCAATTTGATAAAGATGGAGGTCACTAATGGAATATCACAGGTCCTAGGGTCATAAACAGAGCAATTTTCTTTTCCTTAATAGGCTGATAAAAAGTAACTTAATAGCCATAAAATTTAAGTGGCTCAAAACCAGACAAAGGAGAGAAGGTAACAAGCGACATTATAAGAAACACAGCTATAATTTCAGTGATGCTTACTTGTGGCTAGGACAGATGGGAAATAACACTAAATCCATCAGCTTTGTGATTTCCTGGGGGACAATGTAGGGCAGGAAACTTCAGCAGGAACATTCCAAGAAACGGATTATGGTAAGTGCTTCCAATGCAGTGTAAAATGCCAGCAGAAGATTAAGAAATTTCCAAAGTGAAGACTTCTGATTTATGTAGCTGTTGTCAACAAGATGTGCTGTCTGTATCTTGCCACTGACAGCAATTCAGTAATTATTTGTGAGTATACAGAAGGATATGGAAGGAATTAAGATTGTCCTATATCACAGGCTGAAGTAAGTTAAAAAAACTCAATCAGTATTTTCAACCGATATTGAGCATTATTATGGCATCAAACCCATTAAATACACAATTAATAACCATGTTGTTGACTGTGTCATGACAGATGATGCAGGGAGATTAAACCTGCAGAGGTGGGGAGGGACAGCTAGTACCTTGCACTGTGGAGATAAAAATGAAATGAGAAGGTGGCTGTGGGTAAACAAGATTATTCAAATGAGAGCAGCATGAGAGAAGAAGCAACAACAATCAGAGGACTAGCAGCCCTTCCAGATGAGGAAAGGCTGAGAGAGCTGTGTTTTTTCAGAAGAGACCTTTAAGATGATTGAGTCCAACTGTCAAGTCAACACTGTCAGGTCACCACTGAACCATATCCCTCAGCACCATGTCTATACGGCTTTTACTTCCCTCCATGAGTGGTGCCTTCACAAATTCCCTGGTCAGCCTGTCCCAGGGTTTTACACCCTTTCAGGGAAGAAGTTGTTTTTTGTGTCCAGCCTAAACCTCCCATGGTGCAACTTGAGGCCTTCTACTCTTGTTTTCTCGCTTGTTGCTTAGAAAATGAGAACAACACCCACTGAGCTCCAGTCTCCTTTCAGGGAGTTGTAGAAAGTAAGAAGGTCTCCCCTGAGCCTTGTTTTCTCCAAACTAAACAACTCCATTTCCCTCAGGCCTCCTCAACAGCCATAGATTGAAACTAAGGTGTCCCATTTCTATTCTTAAGAGCAGAAGTTCTGCACATATGTATAAATCCTGGTTTTCTTCCCATCATTATAAGGCTGACAAGTGGATAAGACAACCTGGTGATTCTCATTTTACTTTACTTATTAAGAGGTCAAATGTATTGTGGCAGTCCTGTTCAATACCTTTATTGATGATCTGGACCAGGGGATTGAGTCCAGCATCAGTAAGTTTGCAGATGATACCAAGTCAGGAGCAGGTGTCGATTTGCTGGAGGGTAGGAGAGCTCTGCAGAGGAACCTGTACAGGTTGGCTGGGTGGGCAGAGGCCAATGGGATGAGATTTAACAAGGCTAAGTGCAGGGTTCTGCACTTTGGCCACAACAACCCCAAGCAGTGCAACAGGCTGTGGACAGAGTGGCTGGAGAGCAGCCAGGCAGAAAGGGACCTGGGGCTACTGGTAGATAGTAGATGAACATGAGCCAGCAGTATGCCCAGGTGCCCAGGAGAGCANATCCAGAGAAGGGCAACGGAGATGGTGAGGGGCCTGGAGCACAGCCCTGCGAGGAGAGGCTGAGGGAGATGGAGTTGTTTAGCCTGGAAAAGAGGAGGCTCAGGAGTAACCTCATTGCTGTCTACAACTACCTGAAAGGAGATTGTAGCCAGGTGGGGGTCAGTCTCTTCTCCCAGTCAACCAGCAACAGAATGAGAGGGGGCAGTCTCAAGTGGCACCAGGGGAGGTATAGGCTGGATATTAGGAGGAAGTTCTTCACAGATAGAGTGATTGGCTAGGGCTGGGTGATAGGTTGGACTGGATGATCTTGGAGGTCTCTTCTCTTCCAACCTGGTTGATTCTATGATTCTATGTTATGGTGCAGATGTTGGACTTGTCTAGGCTCACATTCAAATAAGTTGTTTTTTAGCATTGTTTTGCTATGATAACACTGGCCTGTGGTCAAGTGGCCATTGCCTAGTTAGTGTTATTTCAGCTCTGCCAATATCACAAACAATGCACGTAAGGCAGCAAATAACCCTCTGCATTAATTAGGCTGGAGAAAACCATTTTGCAGCTTGCAACTCTGAAAAAGGAAGCACAATGTGAAAATAAAATGCCTGAATCCAAGTATAGTCGTATCCAAAGAGGAAGAAAACACTCCCAACAACAGCGTGTTTCCACCCAGAGGAGAGCTTGATACTTTGGTTACTCATAAACTCAATGTTCTATCCACTGCATCCACCCAGAAGAACACAGAAGTGTTGGCCCTCGGGCTCTAAGAATCACAGAATCATAGAATGGTAAGGTTGGAAGGGACCTCAAGGATCATCTAGTTCCAACCCCACGCCATAGGCAGGGACACCTCCCACTAGTACAGCTCACTCAAGGCCTCATCCAATCTGGCCTTGAACACATCCAGGGAGGGAGCATCCACAACCTCCCTGGGCAACCTGTTCCAGTGCCTCACCACCCTTACTGTAAAGAACTTCCTCCTAACATCTAGTCTAAATCTCTCCTCTGCCAGTTTAAGCCCATTGCCCCTTGTCCTGTCATTGCAGGACCTTGTAAATAATCCTTCCCCAGCCTTCCTGTAGGCCCCCTTCAGATACTGGAAGGCTACTATCAGGTCCCCTCGAAGCCTTCTCTTCTCCAGGCTGAAGAGCCCCAACTCCCTCAGCCTGTCCTCATAGGAGAGCTGCTCCAGCCCTCTGATCATCTTTGTGGCCCTCCTCTGGACCCGCTCCAACACTTCCATGTCCTTCCTGTGCTGAGGGTTCCAGAACTGCACACAG
>VWZE01011243.1:230810-241198 GCA_013396675.1 Eubucco bourcierii
TGTAGACCCCTTCAGATACTGGAAGGCTACTATCAGGTCCCCTCGAAGCCTTCTCTTCTCCAGGCTGCAGAGCCCTAACTCTCTCAGCCTGTCCTCATAGGTGAGCTGCTTCAGCCCTCTGATCATCTTCGTGGACTCCTGTGGACCTGCTCCAACACTTCCATGTCCTTCCTGTGCTGGGGGCAGAGTCAGAGTTAATAAGTCAATATTAAATCATAATTACCACCTGTAATTTCCAAACTTTTTCTTAAATTGATGATATCAGTGGAACTCTCGGTTGTGACATTAGAAGGAACTTCTTCGGTGAAAGGGTTCTCAAAGACTGGAAGAGACTCCCTAAGGTGGTTGATTCCCTGTCTCAGAGGAGTTTCAAAGAGGCAGAGATGTGATGCTGAGTGACACAGTTTAGCACTAGGCTTGGGAGCGTTACAAAATGGTTGGACTTGATGATCTTAAAGGTCTTTTCCAACAAAAAACTGGTTCAATAACTCTAATTTAACATGTATCTTGAGCAAAAATCTGCTTAAGACAATGTTCAATGACAGACAGGATGGGAAATCAAAGTGACAGGAAATCAATTTTCCTCATGAAAAGCTACATTTTTTTTTTTTTGGTTAAGATTCCAAAAACATTGACTCTTGGTCATAAATATATGTGGAAGATGCTTTCTTGTCCTTCTAAACAGGTAAAAGTTATCTCAAAGTTTGTATTCATCAGAACAATATTTCCAAAAGGTTTCTAAAACAGAGATGAAGACCACTTTCTGTGTTTCTTGTAGCTTCACACTTCCACAGGCACATAAAAGGCACAAGATTCAAACCTCTATTTTATTTCTTCTGCCTGTGATTAATTATTTATACAACCTGGAACACAGACTGAAAGCAAAGCAGCTGAGAACAACAATAACATGGCACTAGGGTAAAATAAGTATTCAAAACTGGATTCCCCACAGCACAGGGAAACGTCCTTTACTGCCACTGAGTGTTGCATCCTGACCTCTCCTTTTGCCTTTCCAAGTCACTCTTTCCTTTCCCTCTCTGTTATTTTGACACCGAACCTAGGAATTTGAATGCCTAGAATACTGAAAATCCAACTCATTGCTGGACACAGTAGCAACTTTGTTTAAAACTGAACAATTTTTCATTTGAGAGAGACATGACTTCATCATATTTTCCTTCCTTCCTTGGCCTCATCCAACCTGGCCTTGAACACCTCCAGGGAGGGAACATCCACAACCTCCCTGGGCAACCTGTTCCAGTGTCTCACTGGTCTCGATCTAAAGAATTTCTTTCTAACTTCCAATTTAAATCTCAAGCTCAAAGCCATTACCCCTTGTACTATCATTGTAAGTTGTTGCAAATAAGTCCTTTCCAGTTTTCTTGTAGGCCCCTTTCAGGTACTGGACTGCTCTAAGGTCTCTCCAGAGCCTTCTTTTCTGTTTTTCAGGTACATGTATGTCCATCAGCTGTTTAAATGTCTATACTGAAATGTATTCATTTATGTGTAAATTTTATACATACTTAATTTGTAATTATACTTTACTTGGATTTAACTAACACCTATTATTTTTTTTCTACATAGAAATTCCCCCATCTGGGTTTTGATAATAGGAATACAAAGAGCTCATTAAAAATACCCTTGTAAGATATATACCCTTGTTGCATAGCAGTTGTTGTGGGATCCTGATTGCTCTTTCCCAGTTAAAAAGGTAGAAATCACAGCTGACTTATAAAGATATCCCTGATGTTAAATTAAAAATATGCACTGTACTAACACTGAACAGTTTACAAACAATGAAAGACTCGCTCCTGTACAGACCAAGGAAACTGCTAAACCTTGTGCCACATCCTGCGGTGCATTAAAAAAGAGGTGACAACTGCTCAACAAGGGCTTTGTCCCATAGATGGTATCTTCAGGAGAAAGGTGAAGGATCACCAGGGTCAAGTCTCTTCTCCAACAGCTGGTGTCCCAGGAGGACTCTGTCCACTCTGTCTCTGATCCTGATCTGTGCGTTCTTGAATCCAACTCCAGAGTCCAGCTCCTAAATCTGGTTCCCATCTGGTGCTGAGTCCAGCCTGGGACATCTCCAGCGCCTGCCCCCAGAATCAGTGGTGCTAATGGTGCTGTCATTCCATCAGGGATTAGGTTCCATATTGCTTTGTGTCTCTTTGTCTCTGTTTCATGGGATTGTTTTTCTTTCCATTCCAGCTGTTGTAGTTTCTTTCCTACCATATCAGTCTTTCTTCTTCTCTTTCTCTTCCTTTTGGGAAGGCAGAAGGCTCCGTGGAGAGCCTTTGGCACTCACAGGGTGGCCAACCATAATCCTTGACATTTACTTAAAATATATTTTACTTTATCATATCCTTCCTGACAACAAAAATGTTTGCTTTGGCTGGACTTGGATATCTCTTTTTACATTTTGAATACATCACAATCTGGCCACAGAAGGTAAGACTATTCTGTACTATTTAATAACACATAATACCATTCTTTACTCCTCTTACACTCTCAAAAATCTTAGTGAATAGTTGAAATATTATTTTTTATCATTATTTTTAATCTAACTTACAAATTTTAATATTGCATCAAACAATTTGCCAAGACAGCAAAATTAGTTAAGACATAACAAATCATACAGGGAATTCTCTATTAAATGTATTCAGGTCATGAGCCCTGTTCTTTCCATGGAAACTACAGTGGTTTGCACCAAAAGCTAATCCCTGTGATCATGGACTGGGACTATCCTTTCCCCAGAGTAGAAGAAGGATTTTACAAGCGCTTTATTCTGAGTTATAGCTTTGTAACTATAAGAGTGCTCCATTATAGTAATTTCTGGGCACATAAAGGAGAATTACAGATTTGTTGAATAATTGAGGTTTGAAGGGCACATCTAGGCCAACCTTACTGCTCAGACAAAGTCACCTAGAGCTGGTCACCCAGACTGTGGCCAGTCATGTTAATATCTCCACAGATTAGAGATAATCAACCACTGCTCTGATGTTTGACTACCCTCACAGTTGGAAAAGGGGTTTCTTATATTCAGATGAAGTTTCCTGAGTTTTATTTTTCACTCATTGCCTCTTTTCTTGTTGTTGGCAACCAATGACAAGTGTGACTACCACCACCCTTCCCATCAAGTGTTTCTACAGATTGGTAAGATTTCCAAGGACCTTCTCTCTTTTGAGCAGAACAGTCCCATCTCACTTAGCCACTGCTCACAGTCCTTTAGTCACCTCTTTGCTGAATTCCCTCCACTGAGTCCATATCTCTCAAGTACTGGTGAGTCCAGCATTCTGTAGGTGTCAATAACGTTTAGTAGAAGGGATGATCACTTCCTCAAACTGCTGTTCACCTCTTGTCTAGTTTGCCCTTAAGGACCTTCATGTCCTCTTCATCTGCACACCTCTTTTAGATCCACGTGTGCAGCAGTCTGTAGCAATGGCTGTAGTCATTGCTCCACAGGTGTAAAGATTTGCATTTCCCTCTGCTGAATTTTGTGAGGTTCGTGTTGTCCAATTCTTCCAGTCTGTCCAGGTTTCTCTAAACAACTGCACATCTCTATTGTGTAACACGTTTCTCCTAATTTTTAATGATCTACAAACTGGCTGAATCTGTCCCCTCATCAAGATTATTAATTAAAATGTCAAACAGTTTTACCCCAGGAGTATACCATGAGGAACTGGCCTCTTACTGAACCTCTCATTACTCATGAGAACTCTTTGATACTGGCAGCTCTGCCACATTTCAGTGCACCTCATTGTCTGCTTATCTAGCCCGTACATCATCAGTTTTTCTATAATTATGTTGGGGAAGGCAGTGTAAGCACATCCTTAAAGGATTTTTGAGCTCCTGTCTACAAGAAGAACATTGAGGTGCTGGAGCATATCCAAAGAAGAGCAAGTATACTGATGAAGGAACTTGAACACAAGTGCTATGAGGAGCAAGCTGAGGGAACTGGGCATCTTTAGCCTTCAGAAGGCTGATGGGAGACCTCATTGCCATCTATAACTACCTGAAAAGAGATTGGAGTGAGGTGGAGGAGAGCAACGGACAGTAACAAGTCAAGCAGGCCTGCTTGATGATCTCAAGGCTTCCCTGACTACCTTATTTACTCGCAAGTCCTAAGAAAAATGATTGTGTACTCTAGAACTCTCCCAAAATGTGGTGTAACCACTATATCAAAAAGAACATTTATTTATTGTTTTCTTGTATATTCCACTAGAGAGAAGAATACAGAAGGTAAAATTTTAGTTGTCAGTTCTGTTCAGTTTGACTTAACAAATTGCTTACCTACACCTGGTCTAAATAAATTGAGAATCATAGAATGATTTGAGTTGGAAGGCACCTCCAAAGCATCACTTGCTGCACCCTCAGCAAGTTTGCAGATGACACCAAGCTGTGTGGCACAGTCGACTTGCTAGAGGGCAGGGATGCCATCCAGAGGGACCTGGACAGGCTGCAGAGGTGGGCCCAGGCCAACCTCATGAAATTCAATAAGACCAAGTGTAAGGTCCTGCACCTGGGTAGGCACAATCGCAAGCACAAATGCAGGCTGGGTGGTGAATGGCTGGAGAGCAGCCCTGAGGAAAAGGACCTTGGAGTCTGGGTTGATGAAAAGCTCAACATGAGCCTGCAGTGTGCACATGCAGCCCAGACAGCCAACCGAGTCCTAGGCTGCATCAAGAGAAGCGTGGCCAGCAGAGCAAGGGAGGTGATTCTGCCCCTTTACTCTGCTCTCGTCAGACCCCACCTGGAGTACTGTGTGCAGTTCTGGAACCCTCAGCACAGGAAGGACATGGAAGTGTTGGAGCGGGTCCAGAGGAGGGCCACAAAGATGATCAGAGGGCTGGAGCAGCTCTCCTATGAGGACAGGCTGAGGGAGTTGGGGCTCTTCAGCCTGGAGAAGAGAAGGCTTCGAGGGGACCTGATAGTAGCCTTCCAGTATCTGAAGGGGGCCTACAGGAAGGCTGGGGAAGGATTATTTACAAGGTCCTGCAATGACAGGACAAGGGGCAATGGGCTTAAACTGGCAGAGGGGAGATTTAGACTAGATGTTAGGAGGAAGCTCTTTACAGTGAGGGTGGTGAGGCACTGGAACAGGTTGCCCAGGGAGGTTGTGGATGCTCCCTCCCTGGATGTGTTCAAGGCCAGATTGGATGAGGCCTTGAGTAACCTGTACTAGTGGGAGGTGTCCCTGCCTATGGCAGGGGGTTGGAACTAGATGATCCTTGAGGTCCCTTCCAACCTTACCATTCTATGATTCTATGATTCTATGATCTAGCCCAACTCTCCTGCACTGAGCAGGGACAGCCTCCGCTAGAGCAGAGCCTTGTTGAGCCTGACCTTGCATATCTCCAGGGATGGGGCCTCAACTAGCTCCCTGGTCCACCTCTTCCAGTGTTCCATCAGCTTCATGGTGCAGAACTTGTTCCTAACATCCAATCTAAATCTGTTCTTCTCTAATTTTAAACTATTGCCCCTTGTCCTGTGACAACAGGCCTTTGGAAAGAGTTTAATGGTAGTGGCTTAGCAGTAGTGGTGGGATTGTGAGCTCCAGGTGAATGGTTGGACTGAAAGATCTCAGAGGTCTCCCCCAACCTCAACAGTTCTATGTTTCTATGACTTGAAGTGGGAAAACATGAAGTTTTCTGTTTTAGAGAGAGATCTGTGAGGACTATATTTACAGGTCATGATTAGATATCCATGACAAAGGTTCATACTCAACAGGTGGTACTGTCATATACAATTCTACATTGCTTTCATTTTAGAACCTTGGACGATTTGAGTTGCAAGCAGATTAATTTGTGACTTTAAATTATTATTCTGAAACTGAATAAGAGTGATTATTTATACTTTCAACATATTATGTTATTACTTCATCTTCCTCATGTTGGTGAGGAAGACAAGTATATCCTGATTATGAATACATAAGGATATTAAGGATGGATCAGGGAATTTAGGATGCAGCAGAACATTTTTGCCTACTTCCAACTAATCTGAATGGGAAAAAAATAAAGGTCTCTATAAAAATATGTTGCATTTGGCTGGAAAGAAAAGGATCAAAGACCAACAGTATTGCTTGGGGGATATATATTTAACGCTTTAACAGATGTCATCAATCTGTTGCCTTTTAATGAGTTTCAATATGTGCTTCCCTGAATTAATTATCTCTTGCCATCAATTTTATTGGTGCATGCTGGATTTTCAGTTGTTGTTTTGTTTTTCCTTTAATAAAATTCTGTAACAATGCATAATTGTAAAATCAAGAGAGAATGTTATGCCCAGGTTTTCAACGGTACATTGCTGATAAACATTCTTGAATTCGCATCCATCTTTTTTCCTTACATAGCAGCAGTATTTCATTTTGAAGGGCTCTATGCAAAGTATAAACCCAACAAAACAACAATAAGCTCTAACAGCATTTTCCACTTACATTACATGATCTGTATTCCTCTCCCAACTCCTCACTCATGGTTATTATCTGGAAGTTAGACACAATTTAGCTTAAAATTAAATGTTTGACCCACCTTTAGGTCATATATTAGAAAAAATAAGGTTTAGAAAGAAGATTCACTGGAAATAGCTATTTAATGTGCTTTGGTATCATCCTCAAATAACTGGAAACCATTAATTCTGAGTACCAAATAATCTGTCCCATAGCTTGGTGATGCCTTTGGATAAAATTCTTCAGTGCAGCAGCTGATATTATGGCTTGAAAAATGAACAATATGAGTATAAATGATGAGACAGTGATATCAAGTAGAATTATAACTTTTTTTTTTTTTAATTACCCAATTCTGTCACTCTATCCTCATCTGAGTAATGCCTTCTTTTGGAATAAGAATCAAGAAAGAGGGGGGGAAAACGCTTTTAAAATTAAGAAAATATTTACTAGATTAAAGATGCAATCAAAATTAATTTCCAAATGCTAAGAAGCCATCTGCATTCAACTTCATACATGACTTTATTGCTTCATAGAGATTAGAGAATCACAGCATAGTGAGGGTTGGCAGGAACCTCTGGAGATCAACTCCGTTACTCCTGCTACAAAAGGGTGGCCCACAGCAGGCTGCCTAGTACCACGATGTCCAGGTGTGTTTGGAATCTCTCCTGAGAAGGAGACTCCACAACCTCTCTGCACAGCCTGCTTCAGGGATCCAGCACCCTCACACCAAAGAAGCTTCTCCTCATGTTCAGATAGAAGTGCTTGAGTTTCAGTCTGTGTCTGTTGTCCCTTGTCCTGTTACTGGGCATCACTGACAAGATTCCTCTTCCTTCCCACCCTTTAGCTCTTGCTGAGCACTGATCAGATCCCCTCTCAGGCTGCTCTTCTCCAGGCTAAACAACCCCAGGGCTCTCAGCCTTTCATCCAGAGATGCCCCTCAGCATCTTCATTAATGCTGCATCGGAGTCTCTCCCTGTCCCTCTTGAACTGGGGAGCCCAGAACTGGACATAATACTCCGGATGTGGCTGCACTAGGGCAGAGGAAAAGATGAACTTCCCTCAACCTGCTGTCAGGTTGATGATAAGGGCATCATCGTAAGGCATAAGATTTTAGGTTTGTGTCAAAATGACCCTCTGAATTATGAGAATGCACTGAAGAAGTGTAAAGAATCTGGGAAGGTTTCATATTTTGACCTATGGGCAGAATTCCCAAGTCATAAGCTATAAACCAGACATACAAAAAGTAGTTTGAGCAACTGCAGGATGTGTTTTGAAGATCTTTATCTCCAGTGTTACCTAGGAATGTGCAGTTACAGAGCTGCATGCAGGGGACCTAGTCTACCCATAGAGCTGGCAGTATTGGCAGGTTTCTGGGTTGCTTGATGGGAAACACACAAAATATTTTACAGAAGAGCTGTGGTCATCCTAGTAGTCTTAAAAGAGAAATATTCAGATGTAAGAGCTTGCTTAAGACAATCAGAGGCTTTGATTTTATTTAGGTAAGTTATTTTTAACATTAAAAAAAANGAGCAGCAGATTGTTTTTAAAAATAAAAAAAAAAAAAAAAAAAAGAGTTCCTTGCAGTAATTTATCTCATGCTGATGTAAGTTTGTAAAAAATGATCATCTGAAGAGAAGATGATCACATCTCCTTCCCTTAAACCATACTGGAATGGATATGCTTTCTCTCCAAATTGGGTGCTTAGAGGCTGAGTTCAATCAAATATCAAACTAGATAGTATGTTATTATTGTCTGTGTCAGTATTTTGTTCTTCAGTGCCAGCACCTATAGAGACAAATATCAATCAATCATCTCCAAGTCCTCTTTCAGCCTTCCCTTACTTTAAAATAGTAATTATTTAAAAAAAAAAAAATCCCAAACAACCAAAACCCAAAGACCTCTTTACTTAAATGAAGGACCATAAAGTAGATCACAAAAAATGGTCAGTGATGATCATATCGACTTAGTACTTTTCAAAGCTTTTCAGCTGATACTGAAGTTGATGAAGAAGCAATGAACACTTAGACAAAAAGTGCAACACCTTTATGAAAAATACATTACTACAAGGTAAAAAAACAAAAAAAGTAGATCCTTCAGTAGTACCTGAAAAATGGAGACTGTGAAATGGATAATGGGAAAAGAGAGCCTAAAATGTCAGTAGTCAGTAATGAGTTGAGCCAGCAATGGGTACTTGCAGCCCAGAAGGCAAATGAAAGCCTGAACTGTGTCAAAAGAAGATGGTCAACAGATGAAAGAAGGGATTCTGCCACTCTGCTCTGGTGAGGCCTCATCTGCAGTCGTGTGCCCAGCTACAAGACCCCCAACAATGGAGAGACACGGAGCTGTTGGAGCAAGTTCAGAGGAGGCCATGAAGACAGGTTGAAAGAATGTGGGCTGTTCAGCCTGGAGAATAGAAGGCTGTGGAGAGACCTTAGAGTTGGATTTCAGTGTCTCAAGGGAACCTACAGGAAGGCTGGGGAGTGAGCGTTTAGCAGTGTTCATAGTGATAGGATGAGGGGCAGTGGTTTGAAGCTGGAGCAGGGGAGATTTAGGTTGGACATTAGGAGGAAGTTCTTGGGGAAGAGTAGCTTAAAAGCTGTCTGGTGAAAAAGGACCTAGAGATTTTGGTCTGCCTGAAGATGAGCCACTTTGTGGCCGGGTGACCAAAAAGGCTAACAACATCCTGGTTTGGATCACCAGTAGTGTGGCCAGCAGGTCCAGCAAGGTGGTTATCTCACTGTACTAACTGCTGAGGTCACATCTCAAATAACTGATTTAAGGTTTGGGATCCTCACTACAAGAACACTGAGCTGATGGAGCATGTTTAAATAACAGCAATGAAGCTGGTGAGAGGTCTAGAGAACAAGTCCTATGAAGAGGGGCTGAGGGAACTGGGGTTGTTTAGTTTGGAGAAGAGGCTGAGAGGAGACCTTGGTGCTCTCTATCAGTACCTGAATAGAGGTTGTAGCAGATTGGGTGCCAGTGTCTTCTTCCAAGCAGCAAGTAAAAGGACAAGTGGAAACAGACTCAAGCTGTGCCAGGGCTTAGGTTTGACATTAGGAAAAATTTCTTCATGGAAAGGGTTTTCAAGCCCTCGAAGAGGCTGCCCAGGAAAGTGGTTAAATCAGCATCCCTAGTAATATATTTAAAAGGCCTGTAGATAGAGTGCTGAGGGACATGGTTTAGCTACAGACTTGGTAGTGTTAGGTTAATGATGATCATAGGGGCCTTTTCAGCTTAAACAATTCTGTGATTCTGTGATTCAATCCAAACAATTTCTTTCTCAGAAAACCCATGCTGGTACAGCACCAGGGCTGATTACTCCCATAGTCAGCTCTCTTCAACTGTTAAGAATCCCTTTTGCTGCTCATCCAGATTCAGTGGATGGAATCATAAGTTACTTCTTCATCCTGACGACCCCAGCTGTAAAACTGATTATTCCTCTAAGTGTGTTGAATAAAGATGGATTAGCCAATTGTTCAACAACTGCCATACAATGCTCTCTCTTTAGGGCTATAAATATAATGATATGCAGCAACATAATAAGCTTACACTGAAGTTTCAAACAGCATCCCTAATCATGGAAGCTCTTAAGTGCTCCTAATTGCAGCTCTTCTTAAAAGAGTAGTTAGCTTTGTAACAAAAGATCTGCAGAACTGGGCCAGCTTCATTCAAGGTCCATTTCCATTCTTATAGAAATTACACTTAAGGACAACAAGTATATTCAAAAAAGGTCACTGGACAACCTCGTAGTAAAAGAGGATGTGAGGATTATTGGTGACAAAATGCAGATTTCCTGAGGAGATAAGTGGAATGAGCTCTACTTGAAAGCAAGACAAATTGTAGTAGTGATAAGAAAGCATCCAGGACTTTGGTTTTTTTTGGTTTGTTTTTTTTTTTTTTTTTTTTTTTTTAATTATTTCTTATAATTTTTTTGGTTGAA
>VWZE01011243.1:241268-272781 GCA_013396675.1 Eubucco bourcierii
ATTGTGGTAGTGATAAGAAAGCATCAGGGCTTTTGTTTTTTTTTGTTTTGTTTTTTTTTTTTTTTTTTTTTTTTAATAGATTCATATAATGATTTAGGTTGGAAAAGACCTTGAAGATCACCTAGTTCCCACTGCCCTGCCAGGGAAATTGACACCTCTCACTCAAGGTGCTCAAGACCTCATCCAACCTGTCCTTGAACACCTCCAGGGAGGGAGCATTAATGACATCCCTGTGCAACCTGTTCCAGTGTCTCACTATTGTAAAGAATTTCTTCCTAATCTCCAGTCTAAATCTCCTCCTTCAGCTTAAAGCCATCGTCCCTCATCTATAACTACAAGCCTTAATAAAAAGTCTCTTCCCATCTTTCTTGTAGCCCCCTTGAGGTACTACAAGGACATTATAATGTCCCACCAGAAACACCTTTTCTCCAGGCTGAACAGCCCCAACACTCTCAGCTTGTCCCCATAGGGAGTTTTTCCAGCCCTCTGATCATCCTTGTAGACCTCCTCTGGACCCTCCTCCAGCAGCTCCATATATCATCTTCTTAACACTATATGGTCAGGCATTGGAATAGGTTGTCCTGGGAAGTAGTGGTGTCATCATCCCTGGAGGTGTTCAAGAAGTGCGCAGATGTGGCAATCTGGGACATGGTCTAGTCATCATGGAGGTGTTGGGTAGAAGGTTGAATATTGGAAAGTGACAATTTCAAGTGTGTGAAGTTATGTCTTTTAATATAGTCTTAATACTACCTAGACATGGGTAGTCTAGGAGTAGCACAGGAGTGGTCTTGGCTAGGTAAGCAGATTGCTTTGGCTCTAAGCTGCCAGTGTATGCCCTCACTTCTTATATGAAGCTATTAACTTTCTCCAGAAACTAGAAAATGCAAATCTATGAAAAGCAGATAAATACAAATGACCAAATAAAAGGCAAGCCCATTTATCCTGATGCTTATTTAACAGGGAAAAAAAAAATTAAAAAGGAGATACAATAGTCTAGATAAATGTAACTGCCAGCATCTTTGAAGCCTTGCATTCATGGATGGCCTTTAGGATATCACCCATTAATTACAATTGATTTGCATATCACTGACATTGCTAAGAAAAGAAAGATAAAATGGTAAAGTGGGTCAAAGTCTAAATCACTCTACTGGAGTGTGAAATTAGCCAAGCCAGAGAAGAAAAATAAAATTAAACTCTCCATAATGATAAAAAATTCAACAAACAAAGAACATTTACTTGCTAGAAGAGTTCCTTTATGAGAAGAATCTCTTTACTTCATCAAGAATTTACAGTGACCATAGATTGGATGCATTTTTAATCTAAAGTGTGTGGAAGTGTTGTGCCCTGTTCAAAAAGGACCAAACTCCTCAATTTGAATAAGATGGAAATGTTGTGATATTGTACCTTAAAACATCATAGAATTCAATAAGGACCAGTGCAGAGGCCTACATCTGGGAAGGAGTAAACCTGATGGAAAGCAGCTCTGTGGAGAAACACCTTGGAGTCCTAGTGGGCAGCAAGTTAACCATTGACAGGAATGTGCCCTTGTGGCCAGTAGCGCCAACGGCATCCTGGGGGAATCAAGAAAATATGTGTCCAACAGGTCTAGGGAGGTTCTCCTGCCCCTCTACCCAGGAGAGACTGGAACACTGTCTCCAGTTTTGGTCTACCCAGCAAAAGAGACTGCTGGAGACAGTCCAAAGAAGAGCTACAAGGACAATTATGGCACTTGAACAACTCTGCTATGAAGACTGAGAGCCCTGGGGCTGTTTAGCCTGTAGAAGAGCAGCCTGAGAGGGGATCTGATCAGTGCTCAGCAAGAGCTAAAGTGCAGGAAGGAAAAGGACTCTTGTCAGTGGTGCCCAGTGACAGGACACGGGACAACAGACACAGACTGAAACTCGAGCACTTCTGTTTGAACATGCAAAGAAACTTCTTTGGTGTGAGGGTGTTGGAAGTCCTGGAGCAGACTGTGCAGAGAGGTTGTGGAGTCTTCTTCTCTGTAGAGATTCCAAACCTGACTGGACATTGTGATCCTTGGGCAACTTGCTGTGGGTGCTTTAGCAGGAGGGTTGGACTGGATGATATCTGGGGTGCCTCCCAACCCACACCATACTGGGATTCTGGGATTCTCTGAAAGACTGCTGGATTCCAGTCCAACACTTTGTTGCGTAGGTAGCAAAAATGCTAAAGTTGTTTGGACAGGCACTGGTCTCAGCTGTGTTGCTGTAATGCCACAGTTGCTTCGTGAGAGGGGAACATGGAATATTCCATTTAGTCTTTTACAAGAGTAACATGAGCTCATTGCATACTTCTTTTTCTAGGTCAGAGTGTAAACAAAAGATTTTCTCTGGGCATACAGAAGCAATCAAACCTAGATGGCATTATGCTGTTATTATCTCATGAAACGGGATCATGCGACTCTGGAGAATACTTCATTCTATTTTACAGTCAGGAGACAGTTTGGTTTTATTTCCTTTGCTGTTGTTGTCATTGTTGGAAACTTTCTGAAGAGTACAAGTGACATTTTGTTGGAGGACAGATTCAGTGATTGTTCCTATCCATAACAGGCACATTGACTCTGAGTAGAAGTGAGGCCATCTTTTTGCACCTCGAAGAAAGCATAGTATTTGTGACTGACATTTTACTGTGTGTATTTTTTTTCTCCATGCTTATGTAAGGAGGGGGAATGTGTTAAATCCAACTCCTTTAAAAGAAGACTGAAATATTAAAGAAAAAAAAATCACAGGGAAATAAAGGTCTCAGTTTTCCTTTCCCTCACAGTGAATTAACAAGTCCTTTCTTCCATCTGGAGATAATTTTTGTTATTTATACTGCACATATCCAAGAATTTAATTAAATATCCTGCAAAGAATGGGAGTTATGGTAAATATGTGAGTGCAGGAAGGGCAGTAGCATTTGTCAAGAAGGACTTAGGTTCTGTTGCTTTTCAGTTTTTGGCAAAGAATTGTTTTTAATCATGTTTGGGAAATGATAACTATTGTTCTCTTATTCATAAAGTGTTTCTCAGATGCCTCATAGAAAGCTAGACAGCAGATACTGTCCTCTGATCATATGCAATGTAAAGTTCCTGCTTGCAGCAGCAAGCCCTGCTTCACAGAACCTACAACCACTCTTTGCTATTCGAAGCATCCCAAGGCATAGATCGAGAGTCTGAAAGACTCCAACAGCTGTTTGTTGAGTTTCCAGAAACCAAGATATCTGTGGGCCTAATCCTCAGGGTCATTATCTGTGAAACAAGGTGGTGGCAGGCTAGGAAGTTACAAACTATCACCTCTTTAAGGAAGACTGAATGATTCCTTGCAAAGGGATAAAACTTGAACGTGAAGGATGAATAAAAATCAAGCTGGTACTGTAGTCTATCTGGTAGTATACCTACCAGATTTGAGTCTGAGCTACAATTCTAGGACAGATTTCAAGGCAGACATCTGCGCCTACATGATTCTGTAAATGTTCAGATATTTTTAAACACACTTGTTTAAGTTCATAGTTTTTTTATTTTAGTACATAATAAATCATGGAATCATAGATTCATAGGATGATTTGAGTTGGAAGTGACCTCAAAGATCATCTAGTTCCAGCCCAGTGTCATGGGCCCTGACTCCTTCCACTAGACCAGGCGGCCCAACGCTTTGCACAATCTGGCCTCCAACACCTCCAGGGAGGGAGCATCTACAATGTCCCTGGGCAACCTGTTCCAGTGTTTCACCACCCTCACTGGAAAGAATTTCTTCCTTATCTGCTATCTATATCTGCCCTCCTCAAGCTCAAAGCTGTAACTTCAATTATTTAACCAATTTCTTAAGCAGATCTGTAAATTCCTCTTACTGAATTAAGATGTAAAGTCAAGGAGTAAGTTTAGGTTTAAAAGACATAAATACCAAGGTCTTGGGACCAAGGACATAACAAAAGTGTAACAGTTTGATGAAAGAAATCAGAGGTGAGACCATTAGCTCACCATTATCAAGTCTGAAGGTCTTGGAGAAAATGTAGTGAGATGCAGACTTGGTTTTTATTCCCTGTGACATAACAAAATTACTTATTTAATTTCTTTCCACTACACAGCACTCAGAAATAGATCTGGGACTTCTTGAAGAGCCTGAGCAGGGCATACAATTGAGCTGATGTCATTTTGAAATTTGTGTTGGAGAATACACTTGCATGCTTCTCTCTTATATCCAGATTAGTAACTCCATAGTGTTTGGTTCTTTTTTTTTTTTTTTCCTCATTAGTGCTTATATGATTTCACAGCACTTTAAACTTGAGCTGACAGTTATCAACAAAACTCTAGTCTCAACTCTGGCCTGAGTTACAAATTTGGCTTTCAACATAGAATCACATAATGGTATGAGTTGGAATACACCTGTAAAGGAGCTGTTGAGCCTCAAGAAGAGCAGCCTAAGAGGGAAATTTCTCAATTCTCAGCAAGAACTAAAGGGCAAGAATCAAGAGAAGATGGGCCTGAGGTTTTTTCACTGGTGCCAGTGACAGGACAAGGGGCAATGGGCCCAAACTGGAACCCAGGAGGTTCCATCTGAACAGGAGAGGGGAGAAAATTGCTGTGAGGGTGCTGGAACAGGCTGCCCAGAGAGGTTGTGAAGTTTCATTCTCTGGAGAGAATCCAAACCCACTTGGACACAATTCAGAGCAACCTAATTCATATGAACCTGCTCAAGCAGGAGGTTGGACTAGATGATCTTCAGAGGTCCCTTCCAACGCCTATCATTCTGTGATTCTGTGAGGTAGAAGCAAAAGCTGCTGTGATATCAGTGTCACTAAAGAAGTCCAAGTCAAAAGATTACCTTAAAATAAAACTTTGATAATAATGAAGAGCAAGTCCAGTTTCATTGGATTTTATCTATATGTCGGCCTAAGCTACATTTTCTATGCTGTTGTTGGCCAATTAAATTCTCAATGACAGCCTTTTTAGCAATAATTGGTCATATAATTCCTGAAAAACTGTAAACTCTTAAACAAATGTCCATGCAAGTCAAGAAGAGAGGTTACTACTGGGCAGAAGGAAATTTGGCAGAAACACAAAGATTGATGTAAAATTCTAGGAAGCAGCTGAAAGTCAGAACAAGTCATATGAATCATCAGTATTAGTAGGAGAAACCAGGATGTCAACTGTGTGTTTAAGAACCAAACAATAATAAATTCATGTATCAGCACCTGAATAGTCCAGGTTATGAAGAAACACAGTTAAGAGCATTTTTTTTTTAAACAGCAATTCCCTTGTCTTGCCATGTTATTATTATAATGTCCCTGGGAATTTTGCAGGAAATTATATCATGGGTATCAGTGAATCATATACGCTCTGGAATCATCTCAGATCAACACAAAAAGAAGGGCTGATATGCTAATATCTCTGTGTCTCAATTAGGAAACTATTCTGATCAAAATTTTAAAAGTGCATAATAGTTAATTGACATACCTCAGCTACATTCCATGCCCCTTAAGTTTTTATTTTAAATGTAGTTCTTTTCTGCTCCTTTGGGGTAGAGAGAGAGGAAAAAAAAAAGTTATTGTTTCTGGTTTAATTTGCTTTTAACACCCATAATATGCAACATTGACAACAGCTCCAAGCCTTAAAAACCTTATTATACATTCTTCATGCTGTGGAAAAATATATCTGAGCATTAAACTGTATTTGAAAAGTTCTGATGGTAGTAGAAAGCTAATGTAAATGTAGTAGGAAAAGTCTCCTAGGTATTAGGTTCTACTGTGATACAATTTTACCTTTAATTAATCAATCACTCATTCTGTTAAGTGAAACCATTTGCATGATGCTGAAGAAAAATAAAAACATTCATGGAAGGGGTTTACAGCATTTGTGTGTCATGGAATCTTAAACCTTTTAAGAATAAAAATCAATTTTTATTAGAATTTCCTTTTACTGATGTCTCACTGCAGGAAAAAAAAAAACAAAACAAAACAAAAAAACAAAGCATCAAAACAAACAAAAATACCCAACCCAAAACTCAGGAAACCTTTTTATTGAGCCCTGAATTCAGCCCAGTGGCAATTTTTGTACGTTATAGATTAAACAAACAAAACCAGAAACCTCACTAAAGGGTCATAATAAGTCCTGAAGATAGTATCCTGCTGGAACAGCACTCTCAGAGGAGCTCTGAAATCATTTTGCTATGGAAAGGCAGAGAGAGTGGTACAGTGAAGTGGGTTGATCACAGGAAAGGAAAGCAAACCGTAAATGCTGAGGAAGTGCTATTGTTCTTGCATTTAACTGCTTTACAGCATCCTTCCTAATTGCAAAAACTGCTTTTGGACCATTCCTTTTAAAACTTTGGTTAGAAGTGAAATGATGAACTTAAAACCAACACTAACTTCAATGCTGTTACCCGTTACTTTTGTCCATGTTTCTCATTGTCAAAGGGCTGGACTGGGCTGGTCAGTAGCCAAGTGCCAGAGGCTCTCCATAAACCCCTCTGCAGTCTCAAAGAGAAAAGAAACAGAACAAGACAGAGACCGATGGGGTAGGAAAGAGACTAAACCAGCTAGGATGGAAAGAAGAGCAATCCCATTAAACAGAGACAAAGAGACACAATCAAGAGTCAACTCAATCCTTGACAGTAATGACAGCACCATTGACACCACTAATGTTGAGGACAGGCACTGGGCAAGTCCCAGCCTGGACTCAGAAGCAAATGGGAAACAGATTCAGCAGCTGAATTCTGGGACTGGGCTGAGGAATGCATGGATCAGGATCAAATGCACAAGGGACAGAGTCCTCCTTAGCCAGTGGTCACTGAAGAAGAGGCCTGAATCTCAACGTTTCTTCACCTTGTTCCTGAAGATGTCATCCATGGGATGCAATCCTTTGTTAGGCTGTTGAGGGTCACCTGCTCTGTCTGCTCCTCTCCCTCTGTCTGCTCCTCTCCCAGAGGTGCCACCTCTGCCTTCCTGACCCCCAAGGTGCAGCACAAGCTGTGGCAGTTCCCTCATCTGCAGAGGTGCAAGTCTCAGCCAGAGCCTTTTTACAGCCCATGCCTTGGCAGGAACTCTCCCTATCAGTGCAGAAGCAGCCCCTGGCTGTGCAAACCTGCCTTGAACTTCAGAAAGTGCTTCAGTGAGCAGAGACAGAGCTGAGAAGTGATAGCACTGAACAGAATTGATTCCAGTCTAGCTCAAAGCAGGATGCTCTTGAAACATACTGTAAGTTAGTCTACATCAAACTGACCTTCGTGAAGTCCTGGTACCACATTGTTATTATTTGCCGTTGACAAATTACAGGCATTTTCACATGTTTACCACTGACAAAGACTCCTCTCAGGTTTTTTTCCTCTATGCCTTTTCCCTAAGGGTGGGGTATTTTTTTTCCTGATTTAGCTTAAGTGCAGCCTCCTGGCAGTCCCTGTGTGACAGCTGGAAACCCTGTTTTTGCTTTCTTTCCACATGTTAAATGTCACCCCTACAGATGACTGTCACCTCTGTTTGCTAACACTCTAAGTGAGAACTGAAAGGAAATACATGCAACATTCACAGTTAAATGTTCATTTTAACATCCTAAACATTCATTTTCACATCCCTCACGTGCACAGTCTTGTGTCGCATGTAGGATTTTCTATAACTGATTGTGAAATACTTTTGATAGCACCAAACAAACAGAGAGAAACATATGTTGAAATTCAGTTTTTTTAATGTTACTTGAAGTCTACGAATGGTGACTGAGAAAAGTAAATCAATAAACTTGTAATCAGTAATTTTGAGGTCCCCTCCCACCCCTAGCATCGACTCTGTGATTCTGTGATACCTTTGCTGTGCCTGGAAAACTGTTGCACAGTCATGAAATTCACCTGCCATTGAGTATCCATCTCAGCCACAGTAATTTTTTTCTTTCAAAGCTATTATCCCTAAAGAATAATGCAAAAGAAAAATGCACATAATAACTGCCACAGTAATCCAAAGATTAATCCAAAGACTCAGAGATGCTCTCTGAGCATCAAATGCAGCTTTTAGCTGCATTTGAATAAAGAAAGCACTAAACTATGTGATTAAAACCTTTGCTACTGTTGTTAGTAGGGTACTGAATGTAGATTTTTTTTTCTTGCTTATTCATTAATCATGGTTAATTAAAAAAAAAAAAAAAGGGAAGAAAAAAAAGCCACTGTGAGTTTCCTAGTAGATACTCCAATTCTATAAACTCTTCAAAGAACTATTAGGTACAACCTCATCTGCATGTTGAAAGCTTAGATGTGAAAGCAATTGATCTTGTTCTAATGCCCTAGCTGTTGGTAAGAGTAGTGTAGTCACTTGGCCATAACTTAGTCCATGGTAAGCTCTTGAGATCACTGCAGCCAGTTTATTGCTTCGTAGTTTCAGTGGATCTGAAAGACTGTTTGTCCTTGTCACCTGAGATATGATTAATTACCGATGACTTTCAGAAATGTTAAATACTTGTCCTTCCTAATGTATCAGAATATAATAATGAAATTAATTTAATACTCATTATGAGAATGTTTCTACAAAACTCTGGAGGAAAATCTGCAGAAAATGTGTCTCTTATTATGCAGATTCTATTCTGAGTGCTTCTGAGCTTCCCAACCTTCTGGCTACTCAGAGAGGAACGCAGATGGTAACTACATTCACTTTGGTGTTGGGTATCTGCTGACCTTATTAACTTTCAGAATGAGGCAACAGCAAAATCGTGGTTCGTCACCATGGCTTGACTAGCACTACAAGCTTCAGTTCTCAACAAAGACTGAAGGAATTTCCTGCCTGTCTCAGAAATTCCATCACTGAAGCCTCCTTGGTGATATGTGTCAATTGTGAAGAAGACTCATAGAATGGTTTATGTTAGAAGGGATCTTGAAGACCATTTAGTTCCAATCAATCTGCCATTGGCAGGGNCCTATCCTAGTGTCTCACCACCCTCACCCTAAAGAATTTACAGTGAGATATTTTCAAGGTATGCAGAGAAGAAGAGTCAAATGTGAAATCAAAGCAGTAGTGGCAAGGTCATCTTGCAGAATCACAGAATTGTATTAGTGTTTTTTAGGGAAGACAGGCAAGTGTCTTAAGATTAGGTAAGATGCATTCAGGTAGACCTGTGTTGGCTCAGATGGGTTTAAAGTGATTAATAAAGCACAAAGCTGTGTTGTATTTAGAGGTCTTGCTGTATTTTTGTTTCTCCTTCCAGTATAAGGAATAAAAAATAAAAATTACTCATTTCATTTATGGATGTTTATTTTAAACTCACGTATTTAGACATTGTGGAGATGGTGCATATAACCTGGTAATTGTGGGAATGAAAGTCTTTAAATTCTGGGTTTTTTTCCCCTCTGGATAGGGTGGGAAATCCACTCAGAATAATTTTCCTGTTAACAGGGATTCAGAAAAAAAAAAAAAAAAAAAGGCTTTTAAAGATTTGGAATGTTGCCTTCTACCTGCCAACATTTCTGCCACTCACACAGATGGACTACAGCTCCCGTGAGGAAGATTCCAAGGGGAAGTTACCATTGCACTAAGACATTTACTGTCAGAAAGGTTTAATAAACTGTTCTTTTCCTTAGAAGATAAAAAATGGTATGTTACATATTCCATGAAAATATTTACTTGACTTTTTTGTCTGCTTAGCAGCATGCAGTGGGAGCTTTTGAATATTAGTGAAAATTTACATAAAGAAGAAAAATAGAGCACAGGAATAGGTATGTCAGCAAAATCACCAAAGCTAAAGGATATAGGCAATATGCTGTGAAAAAAAACCCAACCAACAACAAAAAACCCCCAAACCTCAAAACAACAACCAAACAAACACAAACAAAAACCCTCCCCAAACCCAAACAAAAAAAACCACTGTAAATTTGGCTCTCAATAAACTTCTCAGAACAGAATCAGTTGTGATACACAACTACAGTAAATGATAACATTCAGAACATCATCTCGAGCTTTTTCTCATTAAAGTGAATCTATGTGAAAAAGGATAGAATTAAAGTGCTCAAATTATAATTACCAGATACCACTAATACATCCTAGACAAAGCCAATAAAATAATGTTTATTCTTAAACCTACAATGATCTTACAAGCACAGTGGGAGCAGTCAGGAGGAGGCATTGGGTTGATAATGCCAGATACTGCCTACAGCACCTCTCATGATGCATCACCCACTATCACCATGCAGCCTTTTTCTGTGTTTAAAGCTCGGTCTGTCTTCAGCAAGTACAAATATAGGCTGAGTGAGGAGTGGCTCAAGCGCACCCTTGAGAAGGACTTGGGGATGTCAGCTGGTGAAAAACTCACCTTGAACCAGCAATGGTCACTGACATCCAAGAAGCTGCATTGAAGGCAGTGAAAGCCACAGGACAGGGAGGGTATTCTGCCCCTCTGCTCTACTTTGATGAGACCTTACTTGCAGCACTGTATCCAGTTCTGGTGACCCAGTATAAAAAGGACATGGAATTGCTGGAGCAGTTCAGGGTTCTGAATCTGTGGTTCCTCTCATACTGAACAGGATTACTATTGCAAAACCACATCATCAGTAGGGTAAAACTAACCTGTCTCAAAACAGTCTAAACCCAGCTCACATTCCCTATCAGCGAGTGGACAATCCAAGGCTTGGTGAATTCTTCTTCACAATGACAGGAAGAGCTGACACTGAAGGATCAAAAAGCGATGTTGCTATGAATGTTTGGCTGCTACAAGCCATTTATCCCCATGGTAACTTTTCTGACACCTCCTCCTTAAAGCCCCAAAAGCCAGAAGGATCATGAGCTTGCCTTAGGATACCTACCTCACTTTGAGAGGTGTACTGCCCCAGTCAAACTCCCCCCTTGCTGCTGTCTCCAAAGCAGGTCACACCTGGCATGCATCAGGCACTTGGCACCAGAAGCGAGAGCCCTCCTCAGGTGAGAGCTCTCCCTGGGTAAGTGAAAAAATGATCAGAGTAGCAGTATTTCACAGACAGCTGGCACACCAGCCTGGC
This sequence comes from Eubucco bourcierii, assembly GCA_013396675.1. Lineage (NCBI taxonomy): Eukaryota > Metazoa > Chordata > Aves > Piciformes > Ramphastidae > Eubucco > Eubucco bourcierii. The sequence goes on from VWZE01011243.1 coordinate 252,230, forward strand.
AGGTCACACCGCCACACAGAGCATGCAGCCGGGCTCCCACTATTATACACCTCTCAAGCCTCTTCGACAGCACCAGACTACAGTCAAACTCAACAGGGTCTTCTTTCCCCACTGATTCTGCCGAGCCTGTCCCCTTGGCTGTGTTTTTTCTGGATAGTAGGCAGGGACGGTGGGAATGTTGTTCATGCATTCATGTGTCACCAATTAAATGCCAAGGCATTTGGCTATTTATTAAACATACTGAGGTATGTCCCTTTCCGGACTAAGTGAGGGTGGCACATCCACCCATGTTAGCTAAAGCTGGTTTATGGCATTACCGATTGGATGGTAGTCATCGTTATGTGACCGTGCCATGAAGCATATAACCGTTATAAGATTCCCACTCTGAAATGATGCTCCTGTTCCACATTCTGGAGCTGCATCACACAAGGACAAGACCTGTGGGCACTGTAATTTGTTTTCAAAGAAGTCTCATGCCAGGTTTAGGGGACACAGTGTTTATTCTCTTAACCAGATTCTATTTTGTCTTTCCTACCCTTACCTGCAAACATAAAACCAAGTCTACTGATGAAAACAGCGCATGAGATGACAACTGCTTCGCAATCCTGTCCTGACGAGACCTCAAGAACCTTAAGTCTGACAGCAGTTTATAGTTTCCTTCATGCCATGTCCCACATGCACCTTCCTTTGTTTTAATGCATGTATTGACTTTATTATAAAAGTCTAATTCTAAGGTACAGGTGTGGCTCAGCAAGCCAAAGGCATTAGCCAGATCAAGAGAGAGAGTAAGCGTTACTACCGCCGTTCACCTGCACTTCATTGAACTTCTTCACTTCGATATTCAGAGAACTGGACAGAACTCACATAGCCCCAACCCCCCACCGCGGGCATTCGCGAAGCTTTGTTTTAATTAAACAGTTGGGATCCCCTGGCCCGCACCAGTTCTCAGCCTGCTGCCAGGCGCCTGCCGAGGCGGGGCGCCGGCCCGGGGACCCCCTGGGGACCCACCGCCGCGGAACTAGGCACGGCACGCCGCGGGAGCCCTCCGGCTGCCATGCCTGAGGGCCGAGGGGCAGCGGCGCGACCTGGCACAGCCGCTGCTGGGGCGCCAGGTTGGAGGCGGTGCCAGGCGGAGCGATGGGTTGGGCGGCTGCAGATTAGGAAGAAATTCTCTCTAGTGAGGGTGGTGTGACACTGGAACAGGTTGCCCAGGGATGTTGTGGATGCCCGCTCCCTGGAGGTGTTCGGGGCCACGTTAGAGGAGGCCTCAGGCAACCTGGTATAGCGGGAGGTGCCCCTGCCCCCCTGCAGAGGAATTAGACCTAGATAATGTTTAAGGTCCCTTCCAACTCAAACCAGTCTAAGATTCTCCGATTCATCTTCCGCTGTGACATCACAAAGCATTTTTCTGAGTAGGTGATTGAATGGAATAGGAAATGGTGATAAAAGCAGAGATTTCTCAAATTTGAAAAATACCTTTCTTGTCCTTTATTTTTGTTGCTGTTTTTTTTCCAAACAGGTTGATCTTCCCACTTCTTTCACACAGATAGCACTTAATCACATTTACCAGGTGTTGCATTCAAAGCCTGGATCTGAACTTCTTCGTGTGGTGTCTTGGAGAGAGATTTGGCAGGCAAATAAATAACAAAATCTAAAGTGACCCCAAATATTTAACTTGGAGAAGAACAACTGTAAATTTCACTACTCAATGTATCAACGTGAACCTTTCACTGTAAATCTTTCTCTCTTGGTGAGAAATTTCTCCTATGCCTCTTCCTCCAATTTAACAAAGACTCAATGGATTAGTTATTTTTAAAAATGCATAATAAACACTTTCAATGGTATAAATATTTTTGCGTGGGCAAGTTTCTAGTATCTCATTACCTAAACTTTGAAGTTAGTTTGGTCTGGCTTTTAGATTCCCTTTGCAATTTAAAAGCACATAGACATGCATTCCTTTTTAACAGTTCCCAAGCAGAAGAAGTTTTGTTTCTGGTTCCTTAATTCCTTTTATTTTACTGTGCTATTAATTATTTCATTTTAGTGCTCACTGACTTTGGGAATTACTAAATTTTTTAAAATATTCCCCCCCTCCCCCTTCCTCTTTGAGTAACAACTTTACCTCTGGACTTTTTGTTTCATATCTCTTTCTGTGAGGCATAGAACATGGCAACAGAAAGTTAAATGCTGCTTGGGATGTCTTGGAATGTTTAGATTGACAGATTCCAACACTCCTGCAGTTGGCAGGGACACTTCCAACTAGATCAGGCTGCACAGGACCACACTGAGTCTGATCTTGAATGCCTCCAGGGATGGGGCCTCAAACACCTCTCAGGGAAACTTGTGCCAGTATTTTGCCACTCTCATGGTGAAGAACTTCCTCCTGATGTCAAATTTAATTCTATGCTGCTCCAGTTTCAAACTATTGCACTTCATCCTATTACCACAGGCCTTCCTTAACAGTCCCTCCCCAGCCTTCCTGTAGGTCCCATTGAGATACTGAAATGCACCTCTAAGGTCTTCCCAGAGGCTTCTCTTCTCCAGGCTGAACAGCCCCAGCTTTCTGAGCCTGTCCCCATAGGAGAGGTGCTTCAACCTTCGGATCATCTTGGTGGTCTCCTCTGGACACTCTCCAGCTGCTCCATGTCTCTCTTGTGTTGAGAACCACAGGGCTGGAAAGGTGAGGTCTCACCAGAGCAGCATGGCAGAATCACATCCCTCAACCAGCTGCCCACACTGCTGGGGATGCAGCCCAGAATGAGGTTGGCCTTGCTAGATTATGTTCAGCTTTTCATCCACTGGCAATCCCAAGCCCTTCTCCACAGGACTGTTCTCCAGCTCTTCATCCTCCAGAGCATATTGATACTAGGGGTGCCAGGTGTGGGACTTTGCACTTAGGCTTGTGTAACCTCATGAGATTCTCCAGCATGTCCATGTCTTTCTGGATGCATCCCATCCATCTAGTGTGTCATCTACATAAAACTTCATCAGAACCAGCTCATATAAAAATATCTAAGATATTTATGCATGTAGATTTGTAGTAAATTTATGGATATGGATGTCTTATGAATATGTAACATTTCTAAGATGTCCATATATGGACCTGATGGGGAGGGTCCAGATAAGGGCCATTAAGATGATCGTGGGTCTCAAACACCTGTGCTACAACGTCAGGCGGAGGGAGCTGGGGCTGTTTAACCTGGAGAAGTGAAGCCTCCATGGAAATCAAACAATAGTCTTACACTACTTGAAGTGGGCTACAAGAAGGCTGCAGAGGGATGTTTTCCAAAGGTTTGCAGTGATAGAATGAAGGCAATGGTTTGAAATTAGAGAAGAGTAGATTTAGGTTGGATGTTAGGAACAAGTTCTGCACCATGAGGGTACTGGAACACTGCAGCAGGCTGCTCAAGAAGGTTGGTGAGGCCCCTGGAAATATTGAAGGTGAAGCTCGACAAGGCTGTGAGCAACCTGATCTAGTGGAGGATGTCCCTGCTGACTACAGGGTGGTTGGACTAGATGACCTTTGGAGGCTTCTTCCAAGGCATCCTATTCTATGATTCTATAACTGAAGCAATTTTCTTTGGGTTTTTATGAGGGGTTTTGGTGCTATTTTTTACCTCTTCAAAGTTGAGATCTTTTCTCTCAATGTACCCATTTGGCAGGCTATATCCAAGCAGTAGGTGTTGTAGGAAAGAGTGATTTAAAAAGGAATTCAATATTTTGGCCTTGTTACCTCTGCTGATACATTTCTGCCTTTAGTCTTGACCAAGAATTTTAGTCTTGATTGATCAACACTTTATATTTTGTTTCTCCTGCTATTTACTAATGAGCTACTAATTTCCCCTTATTGAGTTGCTAATGATTTCTCCTTAATCTCAAGAATGTCTTTCAGCTGAAAGAGGATCTTTCAGCTGAGGACTGCAGATATTCCAACCACATTTCCAGAATTCTCACCTAATTTCTGCTGCATTAAAAGTGACAGTTAGGTTATATGCTAATGCTCCTCTACACACCCACCAAAGAGCTCAGAGAGACTATGGCAATACTACATAAATAGCAACCTGCTGGGCTGCTCCCAAACCCATCACAGGGTCATCAGCTCATCTAAGGCTTATCCATGTGAACAGCATAAGGAATCCAGGGATGCACAGACCTTCAGATCATCTCTCATACTAAAGGGGTTGGTGAGAAGTGGGACACATTCTGTGCTGCACAGGAAAGGAGGACACAGGTCATCTTTTGGGATGTTTAAGGCAAGAATCATAAAAGCAAGAGGTGTAGGTGATTTGGAGTGGAACACAGAAGGGAGTAGGATGAGGCCAATGGTGTAATTTATATCTGTGTATATCACTAGGTCCTGATGGATTTATTTTCCTCTGAAAGCAACCACCGTATCCCATGTCATCTCTGAACACCATGCTGTTCATTGCCCATTTCAACAGGATGAGGAATCCTTATGTGCATGAGTACAAAAAAAAAGACTGAATTAAATATGGAACAGCATCATGTGTGGAAGTTTACGTATACATTTATAGATGTATTGACCCCTCCCTGGAGATGTTCAAGGCCAGACTGGATGGAGTCTTGAGCAACCTGGTCTCGTGGAAGGTGTCCCTAACCATGGCAGGGCAGTTGGAAGCAGATGATCTTTAAAAAGTCCATTCTAACCTAAACCATTCCATGAGTCATTCTATGGTTCTGTTACAGATATAGCTGCATTCAAGGATACAAAGAAAAAAATCTGGAGGTGTCAGACTGCCAGCTGTCACCCCAGATAACTGACTACTGAATTTTCTTCAAATTTACATTAAACTTACGTCACATCCATGTGCGACGAGGATATGTTAGTAGATGTATGTATGGCACAGTTTCTGATAGAGGATGTTAAAGATTATTGTGGTGGATAGAGAACATAGAATCAAGGAATTATTAAGGTGGGGGAAAGTCCTCTAAGATCATCAAGTCCAACCTTCCCTGTGCAGCCTGTTCCAAAGCCTGACCATTCTTTCAGTAAGCGTTTCTATTCTTCTTAACATCCAAAAATTCTTCCTAATATCCAGGGTGCTCAAAGGCATCAGATTTGTTGACTGTATAGTAGTTTTCCATAAATAATGATGGTCTTAATTTTTATTGTTCTAGGTATATTGTATAGGTCATCCAGGGCAGGTCACACAGAAACACATCCAGGTGGGTTTTGAATGTCTCCAGAGAAAGACAGTCCACAACCTTTCTGGGCAGCCTGCTCCAGGATGCCATCACCCTCACACCAAAGAAGAGTCTTCCATCTTATACCCCTTGTTCCTTGTCCTATCACTGAGCACCACCAAAAAGAGCCTGACACCTTCGTCTTGGCACACACTTCTCAGATGATTATAGATGTTGATAAGATCTGCTCTCAGTCTTCTCCAGTCTAAACAGCCCCAGGTCTCTCAGTCTTTCTTCATAGGAGAGACATTCAAGACCTGCAATCATCTTTGTAGTCTCTGCAGGGGACTCTCTCCAGCAGATCCCTGTCTCTCTTGAATTGGGGAGCCCAAATCTGGACACAGTATTCCAGGTGTTGTCTCACTGAGGCAGAGCTGAGGGAGAAAAACCTCTCTAGACCTTCTCATACATCACTGAGGTGTAAGGAAAGATTTCTGGCAACTTCCCCAAGCTGTTTTAAACCTTCATTGACTGAAGGTATGGTGCTGACAGATGGTATAGCTTTTTGGGTTTTATATTCCCTATTGAATTACTATAATTTCTTCAGTGGAAATTGTGGGTTTGTTCCTCTAAAGGAAAATGGTTGAAATAATTGAATGGGGGAGTGGAAAACTCAAGTGTATATAAATATGGACAGAAAGCAAAATTAAAGCAACAAGAATACTACCATCCTGCTGTCTGATCAAACATTTATATTGGTACGCTTCTATTCTTTACAAGGGAGAGGAGAGTCACCTATCAAAGTTACTACAGGCATTCCAAAGTCAAGGGTGCAAAAAAAATCCCATTTTAACTAATCTTGGTATTTTATTCTTGATGTAGAAAATCTACCATCCTGAATTGTCACTCTTCCATAACACTAAGTAAAGACCCCAGCTGATTGCAGTAGTCGAGTGCTAAATGAGACTTTTGAAATACTTTGACAGATACTATCAAGATTTTGCTGTCATTCCACTGAAGGAAAACAAGCATTAAGGCAAATTTTATCTGTTCTGACAAAAAAATAAAAATATTAAGGGAAAAAGACTTTTTTCATACTGCAATTTATCAGCTTTTAGAACAAACACATCCAACAGTAGCACATTAGTCTTTCTACTTCGCAGTTTCTTCATTTAGGAATTCATTGTGCTGGGCACTGTAGAAGCATAAAACAAAAAGATGGTCTGTGCTGTAAGAGCCACATCAAATGGACTTTAATCAAGGAGGATTTTGACTCGTTTTCTCCTCTTTGCCTTCTGATTATTGCAATATCTGTCTGTTCGCTGCAGTTCCTTTCTATTCCTGAAGAAAAATGAAGATTGAGCTCGTGCTTGCCTTGGCCTACCCTGCACTCCTGCAGCATTAGAATGTGAACAGATAGCTGCACTTTGAAGAGACTGGGAGAAGTTTATGAAGAGCGGTGCGGTGGAGGTGTGTGTTATTCCTGTAGATACCTTGGAAGCTCTTAGCAGTGTCTCTCTGTCCTATGCTACTAGAAACTGCCAAAGTAGCGATTCACAGCCCATTCTTAATCGTTGTGCATTTCTGCAAAAGAATGAGCAGGAGAGCTGGGAATCCAACTGTGCTGCTGCAGTTTTACCATATTCCTAATACTGGGCTGAGACTGAGAAACAGCTTCAAGACAGTTGGCTGCTTTAGTTTTACTTAGTGTCATGGGGCTGTTAGAATTTCTGGGGAAAAGAAAGGCAATTTCTGTTATCGTGCATGTAATCTGTTGAACGATACAATGAGTGACTAGCAGTAAGATATGGCCTCTTTTTCACCTTTTGTTTATTGGAAGTTGATGTTGAAGAAGCATCTTGGAGCTTTGGATATCTTCTTGTAGCCTCTAACAATAAATATTATACAACAAGGACAGGGGGATGTCTTGCTGTGTGGGGGGAAAGGACCTGGGGTGCCTGGTGAACAGAAAGATGACCATGAGCCAGCAATAAGTCCTTGTGGCCAAGAAGACCAGTGGCATCTTGGGGTATATTAGAAGGAGTGTGGCTAGTAGGCCAAGAAAGGTACTCCTCCCCTCTACTCTGCCCTGGTGAGGCCGTGTCTGGAATATCGTATCCAGTCCTGGGCCCCCCAGGTCAAGAAAGACCTCAGGGAGCTGCTTAATAGCGGTGCAGAGCTACAAAGACACTGAAGGCAGTGGAACATCTCCCTGCTGGCTAAGGGAGCTGGGTCTCTTTAGCTTGGAGAAGAGGAGCCTGAAGGGTGACCTCATTCATGTTTATAAAGAAGTGGAGGGCAGTGTGTCAGGAAGATGGGGCTATCAGAGATGTCCAACAATAGGACAAAGGGCAATGGGTGCAAGCTGGAGCAGAGGATGTTTCATGTATTTATGAGGAAAAACTTTTTATTTGTGAGAGTGACAGAGCTCTGAAACAGGCTGCCCAGGAAGGTTGTGGAGTCTCCTCTGGAGACATTCAAAATCCACCTGGACGTGTTCTAGGTGACCCTGCTCTGGCTGGGGATTGCAGAGAGTGATCTTTTGAGGTCCCTTCCAAAGCATCCCTTCCCTCCCTAGCATCCTGTGATTCTTTGATATTATTTTAGCATTTATATGCATTTTCCACCACACTTGGGGTACATGAGAATTTACTCTCAAAAGGGAGTCACAGACCTCCCAAAATGTTAATTCCATTTATTCAGACAGAATAATCCTCTAGCTATATCTCACTAACAACTTTCATAGCTGATTGCTACATGTGAGCAAATTCTGAGGAGGCAAGAATCTTTCTCTCCCCTATTTGTTGCTATTAGAACAGTTAATACTTTAGCAGTATCATTGCAGACTGATTTTCTAATAGCTGCCTATTAAACGGTGAAAACATAAACCTAGAAAATTATCACTAATGATTCTGAAAGTGCTAAGAATAAATTAATAAATGAGTTCAATTTGACTTTTAAAAGCTATATTTACTCCTATGATAGTCAACAGTTAAAGACATGTTAAAGCATAACACAAGAACCAGTTCTATTCAATGCTAGGTTATCTGCATGATCGCTAGTAGTTAGCTAGTCAGGCAAGTATTTTACAGCCTACTTCCAACCTTGTCACCATCATTTGGTGGTTTTAGATAGGTTTTTATTACAGAAAATGCATTAATGTAAGAACTATCATAAACTCTGCTATTTGCAGGTATCTCTTAGGCTTGTATTCATAGAATAGTTTGGGTTGGAAGGGACCTTAATGATCATCTAGTTCCAACTCATCTGCCAGGGGCAGGGACACTTTACACTATATCAGGTTGCTCAAGGCCTCATCCAACATGACCTTGAACACCTCTAGGTGCTCCTTGACCAACCTGTTCTAGTGTCTCACCACTGTCACCATAAAGAATTTCTTCCTAATCTGCCCTCCTATTGTCAGTAATTTCTGTGTTGTCTGTGATTTCAGTGGCTTGGGTATATCTGAGAGATGTGATTTTATTTTCCTTGTTATATTTTTCAATTAATGTCTAAAGAGTGATGAGGTTAAGGAGTTCCCTGCTGTCCTGCTTCTGATTTTTTCCCAAGGTGAATGGATGATGAAATCCCATGTTCTTGTTCATTCCACTTGTATTTTGAATCTCTTTCTGCTGTCAGATATTGATGTTTTCTGCTGTAGCCCTCCTTCTAGGCCATGTGCAATTCACTGACAGTTAAGGACTGGGAAGAGCTTTACTCCACTTTTCTACTTGCTGCTGGGACTTAAAGAGGGTTAACAGATTAATCCCATGCTGGAGCAGGCATAGTATATGTACAATACTTTTTCTGAAGCAGACAATTGGATTTTTGGCACAGTCTAAGCCAGCCCATGCAGAATTGCAGAGCTCCCCTGAGTAAATATTCACACCAAAGCACTTGTCAAGGCACCGTGCAGCAAACTATTTCTAGACCTTCACAGACAGGATGAAATGTGCATTGATTTAACTTGCAATTGTCTAGAATAGGAATGTCACAGTACAATAGTCCCAATTTAATGTACTTTTACATGTACAGTAGAGAGAGAACACTCCAGTCTCTGATACAGATGGAACAATTTCATGCCATACCCAGGAGTGCATGACTCATTGGTCTTAGCCGGTTCTTTTGCATCAATTGGTGTGCTTGTTTAAAGAGAATAGTGCAATTGAGAGGGTGCTCTGTTAACTGAAATCCCACTGCTTTTCTTTTATGCCTCATCCTTGCTAGGGCAAAAATATCTGACCTGACAGAGAAGAAAATGTGCCGTTAAACTGTTCGGTATTGTGCACTGTGCAGAGCCAGATGCATCCCTCTGGCCATGACACTGAGATATGCAGCATGAGGAAAAAACCTGCTTTGTCTGAAGAACAATTGCTTTGTATTGCTTTATATTTCCTAAACTGTGCTTCATAATGAATATGAATGCTGCTGTGCTCCTCTGTTCTATAAAGCCAGGAAGAGAGGTCAGTACCTGCCTGGTTTACGTCATGTAGATCCTAGCTTACAGTAATGATAATCCACCCGTGCAGATCCACTTGTGTCTTGATTTCAGGTGAAGTCTTTGAATGCACCTGTGAAGTAATCCACTCAAAGGAAACAAAAGCTGCAAGTGTGACTGTCTCATTTCTTACTTCATAGATTCACAGAATGCATTGGGTTGGGAGGAACCCTCAAAGGTCATTGTGTCCAGCACTCCTGCAGTCAGTAAGGACATTTCCAACTAGATCACGTCACTCAGGGCCCCATCAAGTTTGACTATGAATGTCTCCAAGGATGGGGTCTCAACTCTGGGCAAACTATCCAGTGTTTCACCACTCTAATTGTGAAGAACTTCCTCCTAATGTCCAACATAAATCTCTCCTTCTCCAATTTCAAACCATTGCCCCTCGTTCTATCACTACAAGCACTTCTAAACAGTCTCTCCCCAGCCTTCCTGTAGGTCCCTTTCAGATGTTGAAATGCAGCTCTAAGGTCTCCCCAGAGCCTTCTCTTCTCCACGCTGAGCAGCCCCAACTCTCTCAACCTGCTTTCATAGGAGAGGTGAACCAGCCTTCAGATCATCTTGTTGGCCCTTGTCTAGATCCACTCCATCAGGTTCATGTCCTTCTTGTGTTGAGGGCCTCAGAGCTGGACACAGTACTGCAGGTGAGGTCTCACCAGAGCAGAGTATCATGGAATAAATGTGTGTTTAATAGTTTGTAATTATTAAAGAGCAAACTAGACTTTGTCTTTGAATCCTCCCTCCTAGTTTCCAGCTTTTTTTGGTCCTTTGTTTATTATCCTTATTTGCTACCAGGGTAGCACTACAGGAGTAACCACATTTTTCCTTCTTACAGTAAATGTCAGAAGGATGCTACATGGGAGAACAAATAGGTCAGATCCCTGACAAGCTGATTGCTAATCAATATGGCAAGAGTTTGAAGGAATTTGATGAGTGTTCTGTATTCTGCATTCTTTTGTATCAACGTGTTTAGCATGCCTTTTACAAAATTTAGATCCTTCTGCAAGCTGTTAAAGCCCAGGTCATGATTTGATTTGATCTTGATTTGACAATCTGAAAAATAATTTTGATGAATGACATCACCTTTGGTGTCATCAATAAACATAAGCAGTTTGAAATGAATATATTTTACTGAGGAACTGGGTATTGGATAGGAGATCAGAGCTGGTGACAAATAAACCCAGTACAATTTATAGGAAGGGGTAAAATTTTATTAGATCAAGAAAAGACAGTTTTACAATTGTAGGATGCTAGAGGTTGGAAGGGAGCTCCAGAGATCATTGAGTCCAACCCACATGCAAAACAAGACCACTTAGGGCAGGTCACACAGGAACACACCCGGGTGGGTTTTTAAGATCTCTGGAGAAGGAACCCCCACCAACTCTCTCAGCAGCTGTGGTGGTTTGGCACTGGCTGGGGGCCAAATGTCCACCAAAGCCTGTCTGTCTCTCTCTTAAATGTACAGGGAAGAGGGGAAAATATAACAAATGGCCAGTAATAAGACCAAAGCAATTTAATAATGCAAATCACAAGCAAAGGCTGTGCGTGGAAGCAAAAGCAAGCAGATGTTATTGTCAGCTTCCCACCAGCAGACAGTGCTCAGTCACTACAAGGAAGCAGAATTCTAATACTTGTAGTGGTTGCTCTGGAAGGCAGACACATGGACAAATGTCCTCACACTTCCTTCTTTCACTTAGTTTATATATCTAAGCTCACATCATATGTCATGGAATACCCCCTTGGTCAGTTTGGGTCAGCTGGCCTGGCTGTGTCCCCTCCCAAGATCTTTCCCGTTCCTCAGCATACTCTTGGGGCAAGGAAATGTTGGAAAAGCAGAGCCTAGGTGCTCACTCAGCAGTAGCCAAAACACTGGTGTGTTATCGACACCCAGCTACAGCACTGAAAAACACAGCACTAGAGGGATGCTCTGAAGACATTTCTCTGCCTCAGCCAAACCCAATACAGCAGCCTGTTCCAGGGCTCCAGCAGCCTGTTCTGGGGCTCCAGCACCCTTACATTTTTTAAATTTTTCTTTTTTTTTCATGCTGAAATGGAATTTCCTATCATTGAGTTTGAGTCCATTTGCCCTCATTCTGTCACTGGGTATTACTGAAGAAACCAACATCATCTTCCTGACAGACACCCTTCAGATATTAGTAGATATTGATAAGGTCCCTTCTCAGCCTTCTTTTCTCCAGATTAAACAGCTCCAGGTCTCTCAGTCTTTCCTCTGAAGTGAGATACTTGAGTCATTTAATCATCCTTGTAGCCTCTGTTGGATGCTCTTCAGTAGCTCCCTTTCCATCTTCAACTGGAGAGCCCAGAACTGGACACAATATCCCAGATGTGGTCTATCTAGGGCTGAGTAGAGGGGTAGGAGAAGCTCCCTAGATCACACTCCCTAGGTCACACTCTTCATGCACCCCAGAATACCATTGGCCTTGCTGGCCACCAGGGCACATTGCTGTCCCATGGATAACTTATTATCAACCAGGACTTCAAGGTCCTCCTCTGCAGAGCTACTCTCCAGCAGGTCAACCCCTCACCTGTACTGGTGCATGGTGTTGTTCCTCACCAGGTGCAGGACTCTACATTTGACCTTGTTGAATTTCATGAGGTTAGTCTTTTGTCCAGCTTTCCAACCTGTCCAGGTCTCACTGAATGGCAGCACAGCCTGATGGAAATGTATTTATCAAAAAATTCTCCTGGCAAGAGTGGGTAAGGTGAGAATAACCTTTCATGTCCTGGACTCTTTTTCTTGTGTTCATTTATTGATAACAGGATCAGAAGTCTTCAGAAAATAGAAAACCACATTCAGCAGCACTGTCAAAATTCACCAGAGGGGAGAAAAAAAAAAAAAAAAAGGAAAAAAAGAAAAAAAAAAAAGAGACCAAACTAGCCATGATGTTTAATTTATGGATGAATTTACAGCTTTCGTTCATAGTACCAAAACTTGGTGTTGTGGGCTTCCTGGTGATAAATGATGTGCTAAAAACAAAAATAAAATATTTTTTGCATCTGTAATTTCTAGTTTCAGAAAGAATCCTCCATGTCTTCATGTCTATATCTTTATTCTTATTCATCCATTCTTACTCTTTTCCAGCTGGGAAAAAAAGAGATCTCTGCTTGAAACTGAAATACATTATGCTTCATGCTTTCAGCACTCTTCCTTCCTTACTTTTTCTTGTCTGTAGGGCCTGGTAAGATTTCTCTACTAGCTGCAGTGTACTTTCAGATGAAAGATGTTGCAGACTCACAGGGTAATTCAGTTTGCAAGGGGCCTCAGAATGCACTGTCCAAACTCCTGCTCACCGCACTGAGGTCAGATCAGGTTGTTCAGGGCCTGACCCAGCTGGAACTCAGAAAACTCTGAGGATGGAGATGGCACAGTCTCACTTGGAAGAATCATAGAACAGCTGAGGTTGGAAGAGACCTCTGAGATCATCCAGTCCAAGCACTCACCCAGAACTCAGAATCCCACCACTACTGCTAAACCATTACCGCTAAACCACATCCCTCAATAACACATCCACGTCTCTTGTAAACACCTCCAGGGATAGTAACTCTATTACCTCCCTGGGCAGCCTGTTCCAGTGCCTGAGAACCCTTTCTGGGAAGAATCTTTTCCTGATATCCAACATAAATATCTCCTGGCACAATTTGAGGACATTTCTCCTTGTCCTCTTGTCCCCCTTACAACTGAGAAGAAACCAACCTCCACTTGGCTCCAGTCTCCTTTGAGGTAGTTGTGGAGGTCAATGAGGTTTCCTCTCAGGCCTCTGTTTTGAAGGTTTCCTCTCAGGCATTCCTCATAAGGCGTGGTCAAGGCCCTTCACCAGTTTTGTTGCTTTTCTCTGGACGTGCTCCAGCCCCCCAAAGTCCTTATTGTAGTGAGGGGCCCAAAACTGAGCCCAGTATTGGAGGTTTGTTGAGTGGAGGATAGCAATCACACCGCTAGACCTGCTGTACCTGATACAAGCCAGGATGCCCCTGGCCTTCTGGGCTACACTGCTGGCTCATAGTCAGCCATGGGATTATGGGGCAAGTAAAACTGATTCATTTTAACTGCAGGGTGTAGCTACTCTGATGCTGCTCTTACCTAACACACCACTACAGTTCCCTCCTGAAGCAGTTCTGCTTTCAAGCAGCAGGGAGGAGGTGGAGCCGGTGCAGCCCCTGGCTCCAAGGCCTCGCTGCAGGCGATGCTCATGACAGTGGGTCCAGATGGCAGACTGTGATGTCAGATGTCCAGTGAGCCATGTGGGAGCTGACATTATCATCCTTCTGCCAGCCAGGAGTTTATAACATTGTAGCAATCACTTTCTGTATTTGCAAATCTACTACAGCACTTTTAGTCTACTGAGTGGTGCAAAATGGCAAAGAGAGGACATTAGAATCTGTCATTTTCTATAAAGCCAGAACTATCAGCTCAAAAAAGTGATAATGTGGCATTGAACCACCCCNATTTTAGAATAAATTTTATTTGTAGTATTGGAAGAGGGGAAAAAATAAAAAAAGAAAAAAAGGAAAGCAGCCAGATTGCAGGTACATTCCATTTGTGATGATGAGGGAAAATCCATTTGCAATTCACAGTATCCAAGCATATTAGGGTTTGAAGATCATCCAGTCCAACCCCTTTGCTAAAGCAGGATCACCCACAGCAGCTTGCACAGGAGCACAATGCCCAGGTGAGTTTGGAATTTCTCCAGACAAGGAGACTCCACAAGCTCTCTGGGCAACTTGCTCCAGAGCTCTAGCACCCTCACATCAAAGAAGTTTATTTTCTTGTTCAGATCATAGAATCTGATCTAATTAGAGGTTGGAAGGGACCTCCAGAGTTTGAGTCCAACTCCACTGCCAATGCAGGATCACCTAGGCTAGTCCAAACAGGAATGCATCCAGGTAGGTTTTGAAAGTCTCCAAAGAAGGAGACACCACAATCCCTTTGGGCAGCCTGTTCCAGCTCTCCATCACCTTTACTGTAAAGAAGCTTCTTCTCATGCTGAGGTAAAACCTTCTCTGTTCAAGTTTGTATCTATTGTTCCCTATTACAGTGCACCACTAAAAAGAGATTGACCCCATTCACTTGACACCCGCACCTCAAATATTTATAGACAGATGGAACCTCCTGGGTTCCAGTTTGTGCCTATCTCCCCCTTTCCTGTCACTGGGGACTACTAAAAAGAGCCTGCCCCCATCCTCTTGCCTCACAGCCTTTAGCTCATTCTGAACATTGATCAGATTCACTCTCAGCTGCTCTCTTCCAGGATAAAGAGCCCCAGCTCTCTCAGCCTCTTCTTGCAGCAGAGGTGTTCCAGCCCCCCAAGCATCTTTGTGGGCCTGCTCTGGAAACCTGTGTGATTGAACAAAAATGGTCTAAACAAGGTTCAACTCTGATAAACTTCAGATATTTGTTGAATAACAACCCTCCCTGTGCAGGTTCTAACCTAAACTATTCATCAGAAAAGTACTCTTGAAATATCTGTGAATATCTGTGTGGCAGTGTTAGGTGTAGTGCTTGGTGGTGGTTCAGAAAGCAAGTGCTATGTTAAAAATTAACAAAAGAACAGAGAACAAGACAGAAGACATAACTATACGACTGTGTAAAACCATGGAGGGATAAAAGGACCTAAAAATAGGGAATGTAGAAGTCGTCTGACTGCAAGTATAAAATGTAATGTATTTTATCCTGTGAATGGATACATTAAATAAACTGACATTCTTCTTCTTGGAAATGATATCAAGACGATGACCAAGACATTAAAAACAAAAATCTCAAAACTTAAAAAAGGTGAATAATGACCCATTTTTCCTGAGTTTCTTCTATTGTAAGAAGTAGAAAACATCCAATGAAAGTAGAGAATATGAGTTTTAGAATCAATAAAAAGGAAGACATTTTTCATAGAGTCATAGAATCATTCAGGTTGGAAAAGACCCTTGAGATGGTCAGGTCCAACCATTAACCCTACTCTACCAAGTTCACCACTAATCCATATCACTGAGTACCACATCTAAATGACCTTTAAACACCTCCAGGGATGGTGACTCCACCATCTTCCTGGGCAGACTGTTCCAATGATTGACCACTCTTTCATTGAATTTTTTTTCCTAATGTCCAGCCTAAACCTCTCCTGGTGCAGCTTGAGGCAGTTCCCTCTTGTTCTATCTCTGTCTGTGAGAAGAGACTAGCACCTACATCTCTTTATTGTCCTTTCAGGTATCTGTAAAGGATGATAAGGTCTTTCCTCGGTGTCCTCTTCCTCAAACTAAGCAGCCTCATTTCCCTCAGTGGGTCTTTATCAGACACGTTCTAGAGGCTCTTCACCATCTTAGTTGCTCTTCTTTGCACCCACTCCAGCACTTCAGTGTCTTTCTTGTAGAAAGGTGCCAAAAACTGAACACAGTACTCCAGATGTGGCCTCCCAGTGCCAGGGGCAGGGAACAATCACTGTCCTACTCCTGCTGGTCACACCATTGCTGATCCAAGGCAGGAGGCCATTGGTTTTCTTTGCCACCTGGTCACATTGCTCATGTTTGCTTGCTTGTCCATTAGAACATTTGAATGCATTTGAGATTTCATTATCACACGGCCCTTGGATACCAACAGTGCATCTAGAAAAGTATAACAATGAGAGAAGTGTAGAGAAGAAATGTTCACTGAAGACGGTTTAACACAAAAATATGGATATGACTCTGGATCAGTGGATCATTTGTTTAGCAGTTTTCAGAAAATTAATAAAACAAAAAAAAAAAACAACCCACAAAACAAAACCAACAAAGCAGGAAAGTTTTAGTTTGTTTTCTTTTCTTCTTTTCTTTTCATAACGTGACAGAGTGGGCTTCAACCTGCCCTTGAACACCTCTGGGGAGGAGGCACCCACAACCTCTCTGGGCAACCTGTTCCCATGTCTCACCACTCTCACTCTGAAGAGTGTCTCCCTAATCTCCAGTCTACCTTCCATCCTGAAGCCATTGCCCCTTATCCTGTGACTGCAAGACCTTGTAAAATGTTACTCCCCAGCTTTCTTGTAGGCCCTCTTCAGCAAAAACCACTGTAGGAGACAGTGACGTTACTTTTCCAAAATCATACCTCATATAAATTGAACCCAGATTTTTTGAAACAAGAAGGAGATTTAAAAAATAGCATGCATGGAACTTTCTGAATATTGTTTTTCTCCTTTTTGAAACAGTAATGGATGTAGCATAGGAAAGAAAAGTAAGTTGCCAAATGCGAAGTAATAAACAAGTGTAATTATTATAAAAAAATACTATTGTGTTGCAAATTATTGTGATAGTGATGCTAAACTGCTCAAATCTTCCCGTAGGAAGATAACACATAATAGCTGTTAAGCAATGGGTAGGAGGAGATAGCTGTTGTAGTTATAATGCAGAGCATAAAAGCCAGACCTATTTTTATTATTCCTATTCCTACCATTCCTCTGAGACTTAATTTCTTTACCATTTCTTTTCTCCTGTGAGTACCTAATTTGGGATGTTGCTTTATTCATTCTACTTTTTAAGTATTTCTGTGTCCACTTGCTCTTTAGTTACTAGTTTTAGAACAATTACTGTAATGTCTGCAAAGCCTTTGACATGGTTCCCCACAACATCCTTCTCTCTAAAATGGGGACATACAACTTTGATGGGTGGGCTGTGTGGTAGATGAGGAATTGGATGGATGGTAACATCCAAATCCAGAGGGTAGCAGTGGTCAGTGGCTTAATGTCTAATGAGAGATGAGTGACAAAAGTGTTCATCAGGGGTCCATATTGGAACTAGTGCTATTTAATACCTTCCTCAGTAAGACAGACAGTGGCACTGAGTGCTCTCTCAGCAAGATTGCAGATGCCATCAAGATGAGTGTTGTGGTTGATACTTCTGTGAGATGTGATCCCTCTAGAGGGAACTGTGAAGAATACCACTTGTTGCTAATCTCTCCTTGGACATCCAGTCATTGACCTCAACAACTTGAATGTGACCACCCAGTCAATTCCTTACCACTGAGTGGTCCAGCAAACCTGTCTCTCCCTGCAGAAGTGGTCAGGCATTGGAAGAGGATGTCCAGGGAGGTGGTAGAGTCACCATCCCTGAGGTGTTCCAGGAATGTGCACATGGCACTTCACAACATGTTTCCATGGCCTTGGTGGTGCTGGGTTGATGGTTTGCCTTAGAAGTCTCTTTTTCAACCCAAACAATTTTATGATTCTATGAACTCCAAGCTCACTCAAGACTAATAAGGAGAGGAGCCCTGCCATGAATGTCCTTACAGCAAAGATCTCAGGATGCTGATGGCTTTTCACAACCTCATTTTCTTAATCCATTCTGCTCAAAGAAGGCTGAAACCTTAATAACGGAGGGCCTGTCAATTTAATCTGACCAGTAAAACACTGAGTGGTAAATCTTAGCTTTACATCTAGGATAATTTTCCCTCTTGCCAATACTCAGTTTTCCAGTGTAACATTCTCCAACTCAAGTGTGCATGATAGATGAAGGGACCATTACAAAAGGTCTGTGTCATGTAAGTCCTCAAAATGGGGCAAATATATAAAACCGTTAATTATAGAGGCTTGGAATTGACCCAAACTGTTACGTAAACTCTTGGGGAAAGAAAAAAAAAAAAAAAGAACTTTGACATTACAATGATGAGCAAAACATGCAGAATTTGATACCACTCTGTTAATGTTATATGCAGAGAGAAGCATGGGCAAGGTGTTAAGGGCAAAGGTGTGTCCTGTGGATATAATTGGATCATCAAATTCTGTCATAAATCAGTGAGCTGACTTGCCTTTCCTCCTCCTTTCCTCCTTCTCAGAGCAGTTTGGAAACATGATCTTTTATATCACTATTTTTATCACCTCTCATCTTCAACCCTGGTGGTATTTATATTGTTTTCTGTGTTGTGCTGAAGCAGTCAAGCTGCATTATACTGATGAGTCAGGATAATCAATTAAACCTTAGGCAGATCCTTCTAGATTATTACCAAAAGATTAGGTACCAACCCTACAGACTGTAATGTCTGAGCCATTCTGTCAGCAGTTTCAATATCCTCAGTGATTGTGCTGCAGGCAAGAGATATTTTAGTTTCTGAAGCAGACACAGCACAATTGAACTACCAGGAGTAGGAGCTTTCATTTTTCCAGTGAGTTGCTTTCACTCCTCAGCTTGTTTCGTTGCTGCTTCTCTAACTCATTGTTTAGTGGAAGGAATCACAGACAGCCACAGTTTGCATGCACCAGAACTCCTGCAGTATTCTTCCTGGAGTGGAATTTGATGCGTGCTTAGAAATAGCAATGCAAAAGTGTCATTGGTATTCACTAGAGTTACCTCACACTAAACTGTGCTATGATGGGGGATTTTATTTCCTTCAGGTTTTCTCCCCTGCAGGAGAAGTCACTCAGAATCAGCTGTCCTACCTGACACACTGTGATCTACAAACCCCATCCTATTTTCTGTGTCTGGAATATTTGACCTAAAAGATATTGCTGGGAATTGCACTACAGTCACTTCATTGAAATAAGACCTTCAGGCTAGCCTCTTAAAATATCAAAACAGTGTGCCCTCTGCCATAAAGACTTTCCTTTTGTTCTTCCTTTTATCTTGCTGTCCTTCCACTCTTTTCCCCTGCTAGCCTTTAATAGCAGTACATACACTCGGACTCCTCCCAGTAACTTCCAAAGAGATACTGGATGTAGCATTAACAGATCTGTTCTTTGAGAGACTTAGAGTAGTGTAGAAAAGAGTATTTGGTAGTTTACTGTGTGATTATATTGGTTTACTCTAATGAGGGATTTATGGAAAATGCAGTGAGGAAAGAACAGAAGGACTACAGATAGCAGACCATCTGCAGACACTTAAGGGTTATTAGCAAAAGGCAATATCATCAGGAAAAGCCTGGATCACAGAATAGCAATGGACAGTAACAAGTCAAGCAGGCCTGCTTGATGATCTCAGGTCTCCTTGACTACCTTATTTACTCACAAGTCTTAAGAAAAATGATGTGTACTCTATAATTCTCCCAAAATGTGGTGTAGCCACTATATGAAAAAGAACATTTACTTATTGTTTTCTTGTATATTCCACTGGAGAGAAGAATATAGAAGGCAAAATTTTAGTTGTCAGTTCTGTTCAGTTTGACTTAACAAATTGCTTACCTACACCTGGTCTAAATAAATTGAGAATCATAGAATGATTTGAGTTGGAAGGCACCTCCAAAGGTCATCTAGTCCAACCCTCTTGCACTGAGCAGGGACAACCTCCACTAGAGCAGAGCCTTGTTGAGCCTGACCTTGCATATCTTCAGGGATGGGGCCTCAACTGGCTCCCTGGTCTACCTTTTCCAGTGTTCCATCAGCTTCATGGTGCAGAACTTGTTCCTAACATCCAATCTAAATCTATTCTTCTCTAATTTTAAACTATTGCCCCTTGTCCTGTGACAACAGACCTTTGGAAAGAGTTTAATGGTGGTGGCTTAGCAGCAGTGGTGGGATTATGAGCTCCAGGTGAATGGTTGGACTGAAAGATCTCAGAGGTCTCTTCCAACCTCACCAGTTCTGTGGTTCTGTGAAGGTGGCACTGGCATAACGATGAGAAGTGTCACCAGCTGACAGTGCAGCTTTTGTGACAAGGAGTCCAGATTGTGCAGATCTGTCTGGGGCACAGTGCAGTTCCCGCCTGCTGATTCAATGCAGTAGGTAAAATTCAACCAGCTCATGGCTCACCCAATTTGTATTGAAGTCTGGGAGATTAACTTGGTTTTTAGACACTTCTAGACATAGTGTTAACCTCCTTGTGATTTTAGTTTTATTTTTTAAAAAATTATGAGCTATATTGAGGCAGTCACCAACAAATTTGCAGATGACACCAAGTTGGGGGCTGATGTTGCTGGGTTGGAGGGCAGAAGGGCTCT
>VWZE01011243.1:272903-286871 GCA_013396675.1 Eubucco bourcierii
TGTCCAGAGAAGGGCAACGAGGCTGGTGAGAGGCCTCAAGCACAAACCCTATGGGGTGAGGCTGAGGGAGCTGGGATTGTTTAGCCTGGAGAAGAGGAGGCTCAGGGGAGACCTTCTTGCTGTCTACAACTACCTGAAGGGTGGTTGTAGCCAGGGGTAGGTTACCTTCTTCTCTCAGGCAACCAACACGAGAACAAGAGGACACAGTCTCAAACTGTACCAGGGGAAGTTTAGGCTGGAGGTGAGGAGAAAGTTCTTCACTGAGAGAGTCATTGGCTACTGGAATGGGCTGCCCAGGGAGGTGGTGGAGTCACTGTCCCTGGAGGTGTTCAAGGTGGGTTTGGACGTGGCACTTGGTGCCATGGTCTAGTCTTGAGGTCTGTGGTGATGGGTTGGACTTGATGATCTTTGAGGTCTCTTCCAACCTTTGTGATACTGTGATATGATGATTATATATCAGCCTTTTTATACCAGCCCTTTTCATCAGCTAGAGTTCATTTATTCAGATATTTAGCTTTATTAGTGACCAGCACTATTCTTTTTCTGCTGCTTAAATCCTTTTTGGGGGCACAAGACATTTTCAGGATAAATTTTGGAGAGAATTTAAATACATTTGTTTGGTATTCGAGTAATTTGAAAATATTTGAAGCTGAGGTTTACCATGAGTAAATGTTCCCTCCTAGCCCCTGTGAATGAATCCTTTCTCAAAGTGTGCCTGGAGCAGGCTGACATTTCATGAATGATGATCGTCTGGTTTATTTGAGCATTTTTCTGTTACTGACATATGTCAAATAAAATCAGGATTTTTTCTATCTTTACAACTATTCTTGGCAAAAAAAAAAAAACAAAAAACAAAACACCTACCACTTTCTTAGTTGCAGTTCTCCATCTTCAGATGGAGATACATTATTTTACTTCATAAACCTTAATCTTTGTTTGCATTCTAGTATTTTCTGAAGTCCAGTACTGCAACAGCAGTGTCACATAATAACTGTGTTACAACTTGAATGTGCAACATTAACTTTAGTTTGTGAATTCCCTAAGGAATTCCCAAAAGAATTAAAATTATTTCTTGCTATAAAAGGGTCAGCAGCATTTGATGGCTTGCATTTGGTTTATTACTCTTGTAGGCCAAATCTGTGACTTATTAAAGCACATACTGAAATACTACTAAAGGAAAGTTCATACCTAAGTGTACTTAGAACCCCAGAATTAGAGAATCTCTTCTCTGATTTAGTTTTTTGCCTTTCTGAGGCCTTGAGCAGCCTGGTCTAGTGGGAGCTGTCCTTGCCTAGTTGGAACTAGGTGATCTTTGTGGTCCCTTCCAACTTAACCCATTCTATAAATCTATGAATTACTTCATTAGCGGGATACATACAGTGAGTTACATTTTTGCTTCAAACAAGTATCAGTAAATACTTGATCTCCTCCTCAAGTAGAATGACTAAAAGGTATTTCTCCTCTGATAAGAAGTTAAAAATAACCCACATTTAAAATGCATCTTCATCACTAATCAGCATAGGACCTATAGAGTGGTTCTTTTTAGCATAGACAATGCAGCACATCCTGTTCATAGAATCATAGAATCATAGAATGGTAAGGTTGGAAGGGACCTCAAGGATCATCTAGTTCCAACCCCCTGCCATAGGCAGGGACACCTCCCACTAGTACAGCTCACTCAAGGCCTCATCCAGTCTGGCCTTGAACACATCCGGGGAGGGAGCAGCCACAACCTCCCTGGGCAACCTGTGCCAGTGCCTCACCACCCTTACTGTAAAGAACACCCTTACTGTAAAGGACCTTGTAAATAATCCTTCCCCAGCCTTCCTGTAGGCCCCCTTCAGATGCTGGAAGGCTACTATCAGGTCCCCTCGAAGCCTTCTCTTCTCCAGGCTGAAGAGCCCCAACTCTCTCAGCCTGTCCTCATAGGAGAGCTACTCCAGCCCTCTGATCATCTTTGTGGCCCTCCTCTGGACCCGCTCCAACACTTCCATGTCCTTCCTGTGCTGAGGGTTCCAGAACTGCACACAGTACTCCAGGTGGGGTCTGACGAGAGCAGAGTAAAGGGGCAGAATCACCTCCCTTGCTCTGCTGGCCACGCTTCTCTTGATGCAGCCTAGGACTCGGTTGGCTGTCTGGGCTGCATGTGCACACTGCAGACTCATGTTGAGCTTTTCATCAACCCAGACTCCAAGGTCCTTTTCCTCAGGGCTGCTCTCCAGCCATTCACCACCCAGCCTGTATTTGTGCTTGGGATTGTGCCTACCCAGGTGCAGGACCTTACACTTGGCCTTATTGAATTTCATCAGGTTGGCCTGGGCCCACCTCTCCAGCCTGTCCAGGTCCCTCTGGATGGCATCCCTGCCCTCTAGCAAGTCGACTGTGCCACACAGCTTGGTGTCATCTGCAAACTTGCTGAGGGTGCACTCCATTCCTCTGTCCATGTCACTGACAAAGATGTTAAACAGCACTGGTCCCAGCACTGACCCCTGAGGGACACCACTTGTCACTGGTCTCCAGGTGGACATTGTGCCGTTGATCGCCACTCTCTGGGTTCGACCATCCAGCCAATTCCTTATCCAGCGAGTGGTCCATCCATCAAGTCCATGCTTTTCCAGTTTGGTGACCAGGATGTCATGTGGGACAGAGTCAAATGCTTTACTCAGGTCCAGGTAGATGACATCAGCTGCCTTTCCCTTGTCCACTGTCGCTGTGACTTCATCATAGAAAGCCACTAAATTTGTCAGGCAAGATCTGCCCTTGGTGAAGCCATGCTGGTTCCCACCAATCACCTCTGCTTTGTTTTCCATTTGCCTTAGCAGGACTTTCAGCTTTGCTAAATCCTCCTTAAATCTTTTCCAGGATGACTTTGTTTAGGTAAGTGATGCAACCCTGACTGGAAACTGATCCTCTGTCATTGATGAAGATGAAAAGCTAGTAAAAATGTAGTGACAGGACAAGGGACAATTAGAGAAGAGGAGATTTAGATTGGATGTTAGGAATAAGTTCTGCACCATGGCAGTTATGGAAAACTGGAACAATGTAGTTCTCACTACCTGCTGACTGATGCTCAGCTAGTCTCTGAGCATCAGGCTACCACCTACTAGCCAACTTCTCCTTGTTTTGTCATTCAGCATAACATCAGTTTTGCCATGAGGGTGCTGGAACACTAGAACAAGTTGCCCAGGGAGGTAGTTAAGGTTCCATCCCTGGAGTTATTCAAGGCGAGGCTCAACAAGGCTGTGAGCAACCTGATCTAGTGGAGGTTGTCCCTGCTGACTGCAGGGCAGTTAGACTAGGTGACATTTGGAGGTCATTTCTAACCCAAACCATTCTATGATTCTACGAAAATGGGAGTAATTGGGAGGCAGTATGGGGAGAAGTTCTCACCTAAGATGTGATTTCAACTTAAATAAAGTGAAGCTTTCATATTTTTATCCTTCCAGTTTGCACAGCAAACTCAAACACTTCAAGTCATCTTTTTCTTTTAGTCTGGATGGGTTCAGGTGAATATCAGACCCCTGTTGTGCATAGGCAAATATTATTTAACTTGCAGGAATTATTAACATTTTCAGATTTTGCAGCATTTGCTATAATACTGTGAATATTGCGTCTGATAGATCAGACATTTAACTAACTCTGTGACAAACATATTTTCGAAAATATCTATTTCTGCCTTCTCCAGACAGTTCTGTGCTATTATTAAAACACAGTATCAGTGGTTCATCTGTTTTCACTGGTGTGCTTTTTGTAATTCAGCTGAAAAAGAAATGCATTAGCTACTGATTTTTTTTTTAAAATTTCCCTATAGGTTTTGTAAATGACTTTATTGTTGTTCTGTCAAGATTTTTAGTCCAGAATCCAGCTCAGTAACAAGTCTTGTCCCTGTTTACTCAGACACTGGTGATTTTGCAACACTACAAGAATATTCTTCATAGCTTATGAAATTTATTTACAAAACTAAAATGTTTATTGTTAGTTCATGTAAGTATGGTGTCTTGGGATCCCTTCTTTTTATTTCACTGGAAGTATAAGATCAGATTAATAACCCCAATCACAACAATTTAATTACCAGCTAAACATTTATTTTTCTGGCTTTGTTTCTTACTGCAAATGGAGTTTATATTTCTAAACTTACTGATTTATGAATCAAAGGGATGGTTTACTGCCCAGGGTGGTGTTTGGTTGGCTGTTGGACTTGGTAGCTTAGAGGGCTTTTTGATCGAAAATATTTCCATGATTCTGTGGTTCTGTTGTGGTCTGTGCCCAAAGTGCTGTTGGTGACAGGGTTGACATTCACATTTTTTTCTTTTTTCTATACGCAGATGTGATCTGCCAACCCTGTTATATATGATGCTACAATGGCTCTGTAAAAGGTTATCTTGTCAGGTGTCCCTTTCAAGAAATATGGCATCAGTGTGGAATTAATTTGGATGGTAAAACAGCAGGAACAACATGATTATTAAGCATGAAAAAATACGGAGTCTTAATTACCAGATAAAAAACTTCCTTTTACTGGCTTCGTTTCCTAGTGCACAATTTCTTTCTGCCAGCTTAGCTGCAAAAGAGAGATCCTGATGTAAGTTAATGATACATTACATCCACATCATTATTCCAGAATTAACTCTGCAGAAAGATTGTGAAAAATCATTCACCTTTTGGTGTAAGTCTACATCTGCTGAAGTAACTTCAAAATAGCGCAGTGTAGAACCTGCTTTATCAGGGGGTTTAGACTAGGTGATCTCCAGAGGTCACTTCCAACCCTCACCATGCTAGGATTCTGTGTAATGTTGAGGGTCTTCTGAAATTCTGTGCCTTAGGGTGTAATTAATTATAATTGGATTCTTTGGTTCATGGTTCTTGACATATTTATGTAGAACTGTGTGTAAAGTTTTACTTAATCCGATATTTCTTTTCTCTGCCTTCTTTTCCCTTCTACTGGGGAGGGCAGAGAGGAGAGGAGTGCATAATTACTGTTCCTCTATCCTGTAGAGATTTTCCTCCTCCTTGTCTAACTGCTTCAGGGCTGCTGTAAGGAACTTCCATAGAATCACAGAATCATTTTTGTTAGAAGAAAGCTTCAAGATCATTGAGTCCAACCATGCACCCACCACTGCCAGATACAACATCCCTCAGCTTCACAACAACATGGCTTTTAAATCCCTCCAGGGATGTGGTGTCTACCATTGCTCTGGGCAACATGTTGCAGGCCACTTGGGGAAGAAATTGTTCCTCATGTTCAACCTAAGCTTCCTCTGTTGCAGCTTGGGGTTGTTTTCTCTTGCCCCATCACTTTATATTTGGGAGACCAACTTTCATCTTGCTCCAGTCTCCTTTCAGGGAGTTGTAGCAGGTGAGGTGGTCTCCCCACAAACTTCTTTTCTCCAAGCTAGGCAATTCCAGAGCCCTCAGCTGCTCCTCACAAGACTTGTACTTTAGATCCTTCATCAACTTTGATGCTCTTCTCAGAGCATACACCATCTTCTCAATTGTCTTCTTTCCTTCTCTCCTTCTTTCCTTCTCTCCTTCTCTCCTTCTCTCATTATTTCCTTATCTCCTTTCCTTCTCTCCTTTCTTTCTTTCCTTCTCTCCTTTCCTTCTCCCATTCCATCCTCTCCTTCTTTCCTTCTCTCCTTCTTTGTTTCTTTCATTCTCTCCTTCTTTCCTTCTTTTCTGAACTCAAAACTTTGCCACCGCAAATGTATTCCTTTTAAACACTTCACTAACATCTTCTCCTTATAAACACCACTTTGGGCCCAAGCTTCTCATCCATTTCTCACTTCTATTAACATAATGCTGATTATTTGATGCTCCTGTTCAAGCCAAGTGTCTTTCATTAACAGGTGGTTTCCAAACTTTGCAGAGCTATTTTGCAGACAATAAATTAGTCTCTTTCTTTATCTTTATATCTTTGTCTCTTTGTTTATATACATATATATATATGTAAATATAAAAATAAAGAATTTATTATATATATATAATTTAAATAACATATACATATTTTTATATCTATCTATCTATCTATATGTGTGTATATATATATATAGATAGATAGATATAAAACACATTTATTTAAATCTCAGGGGACAAATGTTTAAGTTAGCCACCCAACAGAAAATCCCATAGGAACTAGGCATATATTACTAATCTACTGGTTTCTAAGAGTTGCATTTTGTTGGCAATTTGCTGAGAAGCCTTTGAGAATATTGTTATTTATAAGAAAGTTACAGCTCATTTATATTTTATGCAGACATAAATAATCTTATTCCCAATTGCCAAAAAGGGAAAAATATAAACCAAACAACTCACCCACTCTCACTCCTCTAGGCAACTTATGGTAATAGTATCTTGTGTATTCCTTAATTTTAATAGGAGTCTCTTGAAGACTGTTTGTTTTGCAGCCTCAGAGGTGATATTCTAACCCTACTGAATTTACAAAAACCATAGCAGTGTATTCATTTTTTCCCGAAGATAAGTTTTTGGGTTTTTTGGTTTTTTGGGTTTTTTTGTTTTTTTTTTTTTTTTTCCAATACTCTGCAGTGGGTTTAGTTTGGGGCTGGTTTATCTTTTGATTTGCAAAACAGGCTGCCAAGAGAACTCTGCACTTTTAGCTTTTCTCCCAATATGTTACATTTCTCATTTACATACATATAGTAACAAGAGATCTTTATTCTAAATGAAAGAATGTGAAGTAATGATAGGTCACAGAGTCTTCTAGACCTTTCTACTGGTGAATTTAAGGTTTTTGATACCTTACAAGTCTGTGTACAGGGTCTGGGTGGAATAGAGTTAGCTTCGTTCCTGGCACTCCCTGGGTGCTGTGCTTTCATTTATAGCGAAAGCAGCGTTGACAGCACATTAATGCTGTCTCTGTCACTGAGCAGTGCTTTCACAGCACCACAGCCTTCTTTACTGCAGGAAGGAGATTGAGGAGTTGGAGCATGTCCACAGAAGGGCAGCAAAGCCAGTAAAGGGTTTGCAGAACAGGTCTGGTGAGGAGCAGCAGAGGCAATTGAGGTTGTTTTGTCTGGAAAAGAAGAGGCCAAAGGGAGATCTCACTACTCTCTACAATTCCCTGAAAGGAGGTTGCAGAGAGTTCAGGATTGGTCTCTTCTTCCTCATATCAAGTGCTAGAAAGAAAGGAAACGGCCTGAGGTTGTGCCAGGGGTGGTTTAGGTTGAAGATTAGGAAAATTTCCTTTGCTGCAAGAGTGATCAGGGATTGGAACAGGCTGCCTAGGGAGGTGATGGAATTACCACCCCTGGAGGTGTTCAAGAAATGTGTGGACATGGTACTTTAGGATGTGGTTTAATGGCCATGGTGATGTTGGGTAGATGGTTGAACCCAGTGCTCTTAGTGGGCTTTTCCAACCATACCAGTTCTGTGATTCTGTGATTCTGTGATTCTGTGATTCTATTTCTCATTTTGTCCTACTGGTGAGTCAACAAGAAGTTCACGGAATCACAGAATAATATAAAGTTTGGTTTGGAAGTGACCTTCAAAGATCATCTAGCCCAACTCTTCCTGCCATGAGTAGAGCTGTCTTGCACTAGATCAGGTTGGTCAAGGTCCCATCCAATTTGACCTTGAACACTTCCAGGGAATTCCTTTTATTGTCAGCAAGTGCAAATCCATAAACTGCTGTGAATTCTTTTAGAGTTTTTTGATTTAAAGAACAAATAGATATTTCTGAAATCTTTTATCATAGCCATGGTTCTTCTTTGATATTTTTGATTGAAAATAGAGCACAAAACAAAAAGATTGCGCTACTGCACAATCTTCAGGATTAATCTCCAAGGATAACCTTATCGTAGCATTCCAATATCTGAAGGGCGCCTACGAGAAGGCTGGAGAGGGATTATTTACAAGGTCCTGCAATGACAGGACAAGGGGCAATGGGTTTAAACTGGCAGAGGGGAGATTTAGACTGGATGTTAGGAGGAAGTTCTTTCCAGAGGAGGTGGTGAGGCACTGGAACAGGTTGCCCAGGAAGGTTGTGGCTGCTCCCTCCCTGGAAGTGTTCAAGGCCAGGCTGAACGAGGCCTTGAGTGACCTGTTCTAGTGGGAGGTGTCCCTGCCTATGGCAGAGGGTTGGAACTAGATGATCCTTGAGGTCCCTTCCAACCTTACCATTCTATGGTTCTATGATTCTATGACAATCCCCATTATCAATACAGACTTGCCCAGGGAGGTGGTCGAGGGCCCATCCTTGGAGATATTCAGGGTGAGGCTCAACAGGGCTCTAGGCAACCTGATTTAGTAGAGGATGTCCCTTCTGACTGCAGGGGGTTGGACTAGATGACTTTTGGAGGTTCCTTTCAACCCAAACTATTCTATGAGTCTATGAAATTATGACTGAGTCTCCAGATTGGTAGAAAAGAATCTGACCTTTGGACATTACAGTTTCCTTATTGTATGTCCTGCTCCATTCCCATGTGACAGTGAACAGAACACAGAAAAGATTCTTTCACAGTTATTTGAATGACATTGCATAAACAGCTTGTTGGATTTCCCCTCCTCCCCCTTTCATTCCTGTAACTGCTTAAATTATTGGTCATTTTCAGGTTATTCTAGGGAAAATAGACAAATATCCATTTCCTGCTTTTCTCTATAAAAATGGATTATTATCCCCTGCATGCTACAGTCTGACTTACCTCACTAAGAATGATTTTATTCTCCATTTGGCATTTAACACTTCAGAAAACATTACAAAATTATATATTTATCTATTGCTTTCCAGATCTTCATGATGTGAGCTAGTAAGTGTTTTAAGAATAAAATATTCCTCTCCTGGATGCCAACAGGTTACCTTCAGTGCAACTTAAGCAAGAGTGAGAAATCCAGGCAAAAACATTTTTTCACTATGATGTGTAAAAATACAGAAATTGTTAGCATCTCTGTGGATTATCAGCACAGTGAGACAGAAATTTTGTGGTGACATAATTCCAGCTGCAAGCTAACAAAAATTCTACAAGGCTGAACAGAGCTAAATGCATGTCTTGGCATTGAGTCCCAGTGAAGACTTGATTGGAATTTAGCTAGCCTGCTTGCCATGTAGGTCAGCTATTCTGCCAGCTGATTTCTCTGTTTTACTGTTTTGTCATATAAGAGACAAATTTTCTCTTAGGGGCATGAAACTAAATCCCAGCATGGTTGATACACAGTGACATGGTGGCATGTTTGCCAGTGAAGGTAAAAAAAATTAATCTTCTATGTCAATTTGAGCACAACAATAAGTATCTCACTGTTCCAAATTTTCAATTGATGCATCATTCCTGAGTAAGTTCAGTCAGTATGAGTTCTGTTTGCACAAAACTTTGCACTGTCTTGTCTTCTGGCTTTGAACCTTTTTTATGTACTTTATAAAAAGTGACGGAGAATATTTCAAGAACAATAAAGCCTTTCGGCTCTATTAATTCTATACATACGTGTATGAGGTAAACATATAGTTTAGGGTGGTGCTAATATAGGTGTTAAACTGCTGACTTTTGATACTATCCTTGACTTCACAGTGCAACAAACATTGAAACTGGCAATTTGAAAGCAAAATGACTGTGAAATCCTATCATAATATTTTAAAAACATACATAATAACAACAACAATAATAATAATAACAATAATAATAATAATTATTTTTACAAAAATAACAGCAACAATTACAATAAATAAAAGTAATAAATAAAAAATATAAAAATAAAAAGTGAAATAGAAATAAAAATAAAAATAGAAATAACTGTTGTTGTTATACACATCATCATTATTATCATTATCGATATCATTATTGTAGTCACATAAACAAAGAATCATAGAATCATAGAATGGTAAGGTTGGAAAGGACCTCAAGGATCATCTAGTTCCAACCCCCTGCCATAGGCAGGGACACCTCCCACTAGTACAGGTTACTCAAGGCCTCATCCAATCTGGCCTTGAACACTTCCAGGGAGGGAGCAGCCACGACCTCCCTGGGCAACCTGTGCCAGTGCCTCACCACCCTCACTGTAAAGAACTTCCTCCTAACATCCAGTCTAAATCTCCCCTCTGCCAGCTCTCACCATGCCAGAATCCCAGCATGGTGAGGGTTGGAAGGAACCTCTGCAGATCATCCAGACCAACTCCCCTGCTAAAACAAGGTCACCAACACCGCCTTGCCCAGGTTCACAATATCCACGTGGGTTTGGAATCTCTCCAGAGCCACTCATCACTCAGGCTAGATACTGTACTTGGGATTGCCCTGACCAAGGTGAATGCATTGCACTTGGCCATGTTGAACTTCAGAAGGTTGTCTTGGGCCCACTTCTTAAGTTTATCCAAGCCCTTCTGAGTGGCATGTCCCCTCTCCTATGTGTCAAAACAGACCACACAGCTTGGTGTCACCTGCCAGCTTGATGAGGATGACGCCAAGATGTGATGCTGAGGGACACCAGGCTTGGCAGAGTTCAGTAGTAGTTGGCCTTTATGATTACAGAACCACAGACCCATGGAATCATGCAACCACAGAATCATAGAACTGTTCAGATTGGAAGAGACCTTGGAGATCAAGTGCAGCCACTCAAACTTAAAGGCCCTTTCTAACTGAAGTGATTTGACTATTTTATGTTGGAGTTTACAAAATAAATCTCTTTGTGAAAAGCTCTCTTTCTATAGTGTTGTCACCTAACACAACAAACCAGGGAAGAGGAAGGGAATTCTCCGTCCTTTGGAGAGCATATGAAGGAAATCTGCATAAGCTATATCAGCAGTTGGACTTGTTATGACATTTCCTTATAATTAATGTCTCTGCAGAACAGAGATCAACAGGTTGTGTACGTCAGAAATAATCATGTTTGTGCAAGCTTCAGTTTCTAGGAGGGGTTATGATAATTAATGCTCCTAATAAGCATGAGAAGCTCAGTAGAATGACAGGCTCCATATTTATAAACAACTTTTTCTTGACAAGACTTCTAGCCGTGCTCATGGACCATATCAGCACCTAAGAACTGTCTGTAGCCAATACTGATGGAAAGAGTCTTCCAGGTCAAACTCTTTTTTGTGGAGCATCTTTATTTCTGTGATTTTTTCCAACTGCATTTAATTAACACTTGAAAATTATCACCTTGGAACTTAAGTACTTAAAAGCCAGTCTAGATTCATAATATGGTTTGGGTTGGAAAGGACATAAAAGATCACCTAGTTCCAATCACCCTACTATGGGTAGGGACACTTTCCACTAGACCACATTGCTCAAGGCCTCAACCAACCTAGCTTTGAACACCTCCAGGGAGGAAGTATCCATGACCTTCCTGGGCAACCTGTTCCAGTGCCTCACCGCCCACACTGTGAAGAATTTCTTCCTAATCTTCAGTCTAAACCTGCCCTCCTCAAGCTTCAATACATTCCCTCTTTTCCTATTATTGCAAATCTTTGTGAAATGTCCCTTCCCTTGGCAGGAATTGTCCCCTGTGCAAACTTCAGAAAGTGCCTCACTGAGGGGAGACAGAGCTGGGAAGTCACAGCACTGAACAGAATCAGTTCTGCTCTAGCTCACATCAGGGCAAGACTATTTCCATGGGAGTTGAAGATGTGTTACCTCCTTGAGGAGGAAGACAAAAGAGATAATTTGTAAATCAAAATCTTCTTCAAATGTAAACAGAAATAATCTATGGTGGTTTTGGAGCATAACCAATTAATAAGTTTCAAGCTCTCCCAGGAGCTTGGTCCTTTTGAAAAATGCTTCTCTTTTAAGTTTCTAACATGATGACTAAGAATTGAAGACTAGGTTACACACTCTTTGGAGGCTCACTTTGTGCACATCCCTTGCTAAGCTGAATGTCTCCTGTAATTTTTATTTTTTTTAATTATTTTTTTTTTGTACAATTGCTCATTGCTCTGTGAAACAGTATGAAATAAAAAGAGTTTTAATGCAGCAAAGCATGCTAATCAGGGCAGCTTTATTACATTTCTGCGGAGTAAGCGTGCTAATGACTGCATAATGTGTTTGCACTGCCATGTGATTTCACTTCAGTTTGTTTGAAAGCTTAATTGTGCACAGCTGCCTGGGTTTTCATGATGGACAGATGATACTTAGTGTTTCCCACTTAACAGAGTGGCCAGGAGGGACTTGTGGTGTAGTTTAAATTGTTTACTTCAATTTAACTCCCATAGAAGGGACAGTGCCATCACTGGCCACTGTTACACCTAACGAATCGGTGCTGTCATTTTATTTTCTGTACCAATTAACCACTAAATGGGTGTCAGCCAATATCAGGCTTGTGAAATATGTACTACTATTATTAATTTCATTTATTTAATTATCTATTTATTATTAATATTATATATTAACTAAGAATGCATTATTAACAGCATTTCATGTTTTGAGCTTCCATTGTGTAGGGCAACCTGGTCTAGTGGAGGATGCTCCTGCTCACTGCAAGTGAGTTGGATTAGATGACCTTTGGAGGTCCCTTGCAACCCAAACCTCTCTATGATTCTATGACTATGATAGACCTTCATAACACCTGCCCATGTCTGTTTGGTTTGGAGGTGATATCAGCGGTGGACAGACCTTGCACTTGTTGTAACATAGAATCATAGAATCAAGCAGGTTGGAAGAGACCTCCAAGATCATCCAGTCCAATTTATCACCCAGCCCTAGTCAATCAGCTAGACCTTTGCACTAAGTGCCCCATCCAGTCTTTTCTTGAACACCTCCAGGGACGGCGACTCCACCACCTCCCTGGGCAGCCCATTCCAATGCCAGTCACTCTCTCTGAGAAGAACTTCCTCCTAATAGCCAGCCTATACCTCCCCCAGCATGACTTGAGACTGTGTCCCCTTGTTCTTTTGCTGGTTGACTGGGAGAAGAGACTGACCCCCACCTGACTACAACCTCCTTTCAGGTAGTTGTAGACAGCAGCAAGGTCACCCCTGAGCCTCCTCTTCTCCAGGATGCACACCCCCAGCTCCCCCAGCCTCTCCTCACAGGGCTGTGCTCCAGGCACCTCGCCAGCTTCATCACCCTTCTCTGGACACATTCCAGCACCNAGAAGAACTTCCTCCTAATAGCCAGCCTATACCTCCCCCAGCATGACTTGAGACTGTGTCCCCTTGTTCTTTTGCTGGTTGACTGGGAGAAGAGACTGACCCCCACCTGACTACAACCTCCTTTCAGGTAGTTGTAGACAGCAGCAAGGTCACCCCTGAGCCTCCTCTTCTCCAGGATGCACACCCCCAGCTCCCCCAGCCTCTCCTCACAGGGCTGTGCTCCAGGCACCTCGCCAGCTTCATCACCCTTCTCTGGACACATTCCAGCACCTCAACATGTTCAGTAAGGAGACCAGAGGGTAGGAGAAATTGAAGGACTTAATAAGTTAATTTAAATATGGAGAAAGTTGACAGAACTGGATCAGCTGTGAGATGAGCAAAGCCACTGGTTTCTTATACTGACAAACTAGTATAACAGGTAAAATAAAAACAATGGCTGCTTGGGGTAGGAAGTCCTCCTCTGGACCCGCTCCAACACTTCCATGTCCTTCCTGTGCTGAGGGCTCCAGAACTGCACACAGTACTCCAGGTGGGGTCTGACGAGAGCAGAGCAAAGGGGCAGAATCCCCTCCCTTGCACTGCTGACCACACTGCTCCTGATGCAGCCCAGGACTCGGTTGCTCTTGGGCTGCATGTGCACACTGCAGGCTCATATTGAGCTTTTCATCAACCCAGACCTCCAGGTCCTTTTCCTCAGGGCTGCTCTCCAGCCATTCACCACCCAGCCTGTATTTATGCTTGGGATTGTGCCTACCCAGGTGCAGGACCTTACACTTGACGTTGTTGAATCTCATGAGGTTGGCCTGGGCCCACCTCTCCAGCCTGTCCAGGTCCCTCTGGATGGCATCCCTGCCCTCTAGCAAGTCGACTGTGCCACACAGCTTGGTGTCATCTGCAAACTTGCTGAGGGTGCACTCCATTCCTCTGTCCATGGCACTGACAAAGAT
>VWZE01011243.1:295825-316644 GCA_013396675.1 Eubucco bourcierii
AAAGAGCTACACAGCTATGGACAGCTCATGAATGTTTTTAAAGGATCCCACAAGACTGCAGTGGATTCCTGCCTGCTTCTACTATTTTTTGATTACATTTCAGTTCTCTCAAAAAAAGAAATTTACAGCCCAGCAGGAGGTTCTTCTTGCAGCACTCAATTTAGTCTTTTTTATTCTTTTCTCTCTGTACCTATTATGGTCTGAAATTGTACCAGGGGAGGTTTAGATTGGATATTGGGAAAAATCTCTGGACTGAGAGAGTGGCCAGGCATTGGAAGAGGCTTCCCAGGGAGGTGGTGGAGTCACCATACCTAGAGGTGCCACTCTGGGACATGGTTTAGTGGGAGTGGTGGTGTTCAGCTGATGGTTGGACCCTAACCCTAAAAGATCTTAGAGGTCTTTTCCAACTGAAACAGCTCTGTGATTATCTTAACTGCCTTTCTAAATTCTGTAGTGAACTATTTAATAAATTAAAAAAACCCCAAAAAACCAACCTAACAGACATTGAATTTGTAAGCACTGTTAGGGTATTCTAAACTTCAAGACACAAATTATGTGCTAATATATGAAGATATGAATAGATGAATATCTCCGTGAATAAGAAGCAACCAGAACACAAGGGGAAAATACTGTTTTGAAATAACACATTTAATTCATTTATTATTTAAATAAATACTAGACTTTAAAGGTCTGCAGTGTGGAGTAAGCAGCCAGTAAATGAGTAAACAACTGCATTCCATCTTCATTCCCCAACCTTACTGTGCATTTGGTACAGGCTTTTTCTCAAGGGTAGGGTTGACTCTTCAGATTTATTTCTTGGCAACAGTGCAATAAGTGAAATTATTAATGATGGCTTTCCGTGCATGTCTGTGTGCACCAAGAGCAGAACTGAATTTGCTAGTGGCAAAACTCAAATTCTTTTGTTGGAATAACCTATGTGTCATCTATTGTCCATCACAGCAAATTACAGTGACAATGAGAATGACACAGGGCTTAGAAGGGGAAAGGTGCAACAGTTATTTAATATGGTTATTTGAACCTTAGCTTTGCTTATGTTATTAAACAAAAAGACTCAATAGCTGTGAGTATATCCACACAATTCCTTTAATTTAATGTAACGTAATTTAATTTTACACCCATTTTCTTTTCCTTTTTATTTTCCTATCTTTTTTCCTTTCTTTTTCCTTTGATTTTATTTTTTCTTCTTTTTCATTTTTCCTTTTTCCTTTTCATTTTTATTTTTCTTTTCCCTTTTAGTTTTCTTTCTTTTTCTATTCCTTTATCTTTTCCTTTTTCTTTTTCTTTTTCTTTTTCTTTTTCCTTTTTCTTTACCCTTTTCCTTTTCCATTTCCTTTTTCTTTTTTTTTTCTTTTCCTTTTCCTTTTTCTTTTTCTTTTTTCTTTTTCTTTTTCTTTCTTTTTCTTTTTCCTTTTTCTTTTTCTTTTTTTTCTTTTTTCTTTTTCTTTTTTCTTTTTCTTTTTTCTTTTTCTTTTTCATTTTTTCTTTTTCTTTTTCTTTTTCTTTTTCTTTTTCTTTTTAATTTACTTTTTCCTTTCCTTTTTCTTTTTTCTTTTTCTTTTCTTTTTCTTTTTCATTTTCTTTTTCTTTTTCTTTTTCATTTTCTTTTTTCTTTTCCATTTTCTTTTTTCTTTTCCTTTCCCTTTCCCTTTTTCTTTTCCCTTTCCCCTTTCCTTTTTCCATTATCTCAGTTCCTTTTGCTGTCCCTTTCATGTGTCTGAATATTTTAACAAGGAGGGTCACAGCTCTGTTTGGGGTACAATTATGTCTGTCACGATGCATTTGTAGACAAGCTCACCAGGGAGGCAATGCAGAGAACAGTTTGCAACTGGGTAATAAAATCATGACTAAAGTTTAGAGGACATGGAGTATAGGTTAGATTATTTATAGCTTAGTTTACAGCAATTTTTGGCCTTTGAGTGAATTATACAAATCAAAACCTAAAAAAATAAAGAGCACCCTTCTTGATAACTCTTACAAACCACAATGCTTTCCTTTCAGTATATTACAGAAAATTAGTGTTTTGGAAGTTTTGGAACACAAGTTTCTAGCTGTATTTTCCCCCCATTGACACACAACATAAAATAATGCATAAATAGTATTTTTTAAATTTCAAAACATTTGTGCAAAATATAAAAAGATCCAAATACATTTTGAAACAGTAGGAATGAAACTGTTTGGGTTTTTTGGTGTTGGTTTTTTTTTGTTGTTTTGGTTGTTTGTTTGTTTTTTGTTGTTGTTTGTTTTGGTGTTTATTTTTTTTATTTCTTCTTTCCCTCTCCTCACAGCCCCCCCACCCCCACCCCCCAACTGGAACAGGTTACCCAGGGAGGGAGTTGAGGCTCCATCCCTTGAGACATTCAAGGTCAGGCTTGACAGGACTTTGAGCAACCTGCTCTAGTAAATCCAGTTCTAATGAAAGAATAATATAATATTACAAAGGTGAGCTGAACACTGGGATAGTTATTTTGTCCTCTGTTTTCATTTGAATACCTGTATGTTGTGTATGAGGTCTTAATATTTTTTGTTGCTAGACCAGTGCTGACAAAAGCAGGACTAATGAGTCCAATTAGGTGTTTATGGACTACATCAGGATGTTACTTTTATTGCCTACCTGGGGGGATTCTGTTTTCTTTAAGAACATGCCTCACCCTTCCCTTGCCCTTTCTGTATACAAACTGTCTAGTTGATATTTCTATGATCTTCATATGGATCCTCATAGCCCTATGAAAAGAAACATAAAAGTCCTAAGACACGTCAGATCCTGTTAACTGATGTTCTTACAGGAATGATCTAAGTGACAGAGAGCTGAGGGATTCTTTCTATTCAGCTATTCAGTACTATTAAGAGAGAGAACATTCCATTTATGTGCTTAGTAGTATCAACTTTTATTTTTTGTGCATCGGAAGCTCAACAAGGGTAAGTGCAGGGTCCTGCCCTTGGGGAAGAACCAGTAGAGGTGAGGGTGACCTGCTGAAGAGCATCTTTGCAGACAAGGACCTGGGAGTGCTGGTGGGCAAAAAGTTCAGTGTGCTGGTTTGAGGCTAATTGGAATATTTTTTACTGAGAGAAATTAAATCCTTAGCTGTGAGAAGAAAGAAAAACAACAACAGTAACCTCTATCACTCATTCTTCTGCTGAGAAGCACAGTCAGTCAAAATATAGATGGGACACTCACTGCTCAAACACTTCTCAGTTCTCAGTAGTTGTTATTCTGCTCCTTCACTCTGGCAGTCTGTGATTACTTTCTGCCTTAACTCTAATCTGACCCAGCCCTTTATTTCCTCTAACCTCCTTGTAGTCTTTTTTTGACATCTCACCTCATATCTCTCCAGGTTTGTCATGTGAGATATGCAGGCATTGATCTGGTTATTGCTGAAGGGAGGGGAAAAGGGGGGAAAGGGAAGGGAGGAGGTTTGGGTAGGGAACCTCCTGGCAATCTGATTGTTTTGGAGGGAATTTTGTGTTTCTGTATTACTTGTAACTTGTATATAACTGTATATTGTGTATGTATCTGCTTGTACATTGTGCTAAGCTGTAAATGTAGCTTCAGCCCTTAACTTTCAGCTGGCTCAGTCCAGTCTGGGTGACTTCATTGTGTTGGGAGGGTAACTCCCAAACCACCACATTCAGCAAAAGCCAGCAATGTGCTCTTGTGGCCAAGAAGGTCAATGAATGGTGTCCTGGGGTGCATTAAGAAGAGTGTGACCAGCAGGTCTACGGATGCTCTCCCGCCCTGGCGAGGCCACACCTGGAGTGCTGTGTCCAGTTCAAGGCTCTGAAGTTCAAGAGGGAAAGGGAACTAACTATTGGAGAGAGTCCAACAGAAGGCACGAAGATGATCTCTCTTATGATGAGAGGCTGATAGACCTGGGGCTCTTTATCTTGGAAAAGACTGAGAGATCTTCTTAAAGGTTACCAACATCTAAAGGGTGGAGATGATGAGGATGGTTCTGGACTTTTTTCAGTGGTTGCCAGTGACAGGACAAGGGACAACAGTTAGGACAACAGGTCCTAACTAGAGCACAGATTTCACTTGAATTTAACGAAAAACTTTGGTGTGAAGGTGCTGGAGCCCTGGAGCAGATTGCCCAGAGAAGTTGTGGACTCTCCTTCTCTGGAGACTATCAAAACACAGATTCACAGATTGCATTGGATTGGAAGGTACTCTCAAAGGTCATCTTGTCTAACCACCCTACA
Source organism: Eubucco bourcierii (assembly GCA_013396675.1). Classification (NCBI taxonomy): domain Eukaryota; kingdom Metazoa; phylum Chordata; class Aves; order Piciformes; family Ramphastidae; genus Eubucco; species Eubucco bourcierii. The sequence continues at coordinate 300,044 of VWZE01011243.1, forward strand.
GTAACTAGGGGCACCTCCAACTAGATCAGGGTGCCCAGGGCCACATCAACTCAGATCTCAAATGTCTCCAGGGATGGTGTCTCAATCACATCCTGGGCAACCTGTAACACATCATGACATAATCCTAGGCAACCTGATCTAGATGTATCTGCATTAGAAGTGGATTGGATTTGATGATTTCCAGAGGTCACTTCTAATCCTTACTATTCTGTGATTATGTGGAAAGAAAAAAAAAAACAAAAAAAAACCTGTGAAAAAAACATCCAGACCTTTAGAAGGGGTTCATGAAAGAAAGTCTGCAGCTACTCTGATAAATGCAACAAAAAAGCTGTTTGTCTACTGTCCCTGTCTTTGCAAAATGTTCTTCTCTCTGGTGAATAAACATTAATTTGGCTGAACTACAAGAGGATTTGTTATAATTTTAGAAGTTATTAGCTGAGTTGGCTGTAAAAGAACAGAGATGGAGAACAAAGTGATGTTTGAAAATATCTTCAGTCTGCATTAAATTGGGACCTGGGCCTTTTGATGAAGAAAAACCAAACCAAACCAACAAACAACCCCCACAACAACCTAAACTATACACAACCTTTCAGAACAGGCAATAGTCTAACAATTAGAGGATGTGTTTGCATCTCTGCCCCATTTACTGTAAATACCACCATCCAGATCCATTTCCCACATAAATGATCCATACTCCTAGTAGGTTTCCACTGAAAAGCTTTCTTATCAGAAATGCCATCCAGAACTGCAATGAAAGATCCATTTAAATCAGAATCAGAGAATTCCAGAATGGTAGAAGTTGGAAGAGACCTCTGGAGACCCCCCCTGGTAAAGCAGAGTCACAACAGATTGCGGTTGACCAGGATCACAGTGTCCAGGAGGGCTTGAAATCTCTCCGAGAATGAGACTCCACAAACACTCTGGGCATCCTGATCCAGTGCTCCAACACCCTCACACCAAAGAATTTCTTCAGCTTTGTTCAGAAGAACGAAGAACCCAGAACCTCCTGGGTTCCAGTTTGTGTCCACTGCCCCTTGTCCTTGCACTGGGCACCACTGAAAAGCATCCGACCCTATCCTTTTGCCCCCTGCCATTTATCTATTGATAAGCATGGAAAAAGGAAGGGTTGTGCCTACCTTGCTCAGCCTCAGTGCTGGCTGGACTCGGGGACAGCAGCCTCACATCTGTTGGGATACTGCATTCAGCATTGTCCAACACCTGCATGTTTATAATCCCTTTTCTTTCCCTGTGGACTGATAGCCTCTAACTTAACTGAGCTGAGCACCTGGCCAAGGCCAGCTGTTTACTTCCCAGAAACTCTGAATAACATCTCCAAAAGGATTAGTTCATGGGGTTGGCATGCAGTGAGTGATGCACCTGTATTACAAATATAAAAGTGGGAGGTGTGTGTGTCAGGGGGGACAGAGATGGAGAGAGAGATGGGGAGAAAGGGAGAGAGAAAAAGACGGTAGAAGGTAGGAAGAGAGCAATGAGAGACACATTTTGTTGGGGAGACAATATTTGATGTTTTACCTCATTTTGATAATGCTGCTTCACTGACTTAGTATCTTTCCTGGTCTCCATGATCTTTCAAAAATAACAGAGCAACAACATCCTCCAGCTGCTGGTCTTAGCATTGTTCTGCTTGGTCTTAGCACTGTTCGGTTTTACGGCATTTTTACACTTGCTTAGCATCGGCACAAGTGGCTGTGTGCTTCGGTGCAGTGCAGATTCAAACCCTGTCTCTCTGGGTGTGGTCCCTGTATGCAGGTTACAGACCTCAAATGAATTCAACAGTTTATCTCTTGTGTATGCCACAAATGAGAAGTCCTAGAGGAAGCTCTTCTAGCACAGACCCATCTGCTGCCATGGGAGAGAGAACAGTGTCTAGGGACAGCAACTGATGCTACCCTTCTCTCTGACTTCTGTGACCTCCAGATCTCAAATGCCCTCCATTCCCTCTGTGAGTCCTCTAGTAAGTGTAATCCACCTCTATTTCTGGACTTATCGTCACAGAGAACATGTTGGATACAGAGGCAGAAGATGCCATCATTACAAAGAGCTGGGCTATGTGAAATACTTCTTAGTGGGGAATGATGAGTGACTGTGTATAGGGTCCAAAGCACAACTGACCTCATGACTGGTTTCCTCTGTGGCCCACCCAGCCCTAGCCTAATCTTCAACCCAGCACCAGCACATCCATTAAACCACATCCCAGTGTGCCATCTCCATCCATTTCCTGTACACCTCCAAGGGTAGCGACTCCACTACCTCCTTGGGCACCCCGTGCCAACGCCTGACCACAGAATCATTTAGCCTGCAAAAGATCTTCAAGTTGATCAACTTTATTAACTATTTTCAGTCTATGTGGTGTATTTTCTGTGCATAAATTCAGTATGATAATTTACTACAAGAAAAGTTTCAATCTTCATGAACAGAGATTAAAAAAAGTGGATGTTAAGATTAGGGAGGATTCTATGGCAATGTGTAAAAACAAGAAGAAAAAAAAAAAAAGAAGTGATGAGTAAAAGTGATGGGAAGGATTTAAAAATAAAAATTCAATAGAGTATTTACAATAGTGTAAGATGTCAGCAGTTTAAGATGAAAAATGAGGAAGGACAAAATTACTTAAACTCATTTGTGTTCCAAACAGTCACTACCTTTTCTTACCACTCTAAGAAATGTGATAAGAAATTTAAATGTAGATTTGACAATAGTTTTAGAGAGGATTTTTTTTTTTAGTATACTATATAATTAATCTGTGAAACCCTCTAGAAGACATCAATAATACATCAGCAGATTTTAAAGAATGCTTGAGAATATCAAGCCAACTGACATGTTATATGTCAGTGTATACAGTATAGACTTTGAAAATAACGAGAATGAATCTTTTGATCTGCATGTTGTAGACTTCAGAGATGAAGGAAATAATTTGCCAATTAAAAATAAACACCCTGCCATTTAGTGTTGCATTATCTGACAGAGAACAGAAATCACAGGACCACAGAATCACAGAAACACAGATTGCTTTGGGTGGGGAGGGACCTTTAAAGCTCCTCCAGTTCAGCCCCTGTGCAGTCTGCAGGGACATCTGCAATTAGAGCACAGAATCACAGAACTAACCAGGTTGGAAAAGACCTCTAAGAGTCCAACCTATCACCTAACCCTTCTAATTAACTAAATCATGGCACTAAGTGCCTCATCCAGCCTCCTCTTAAACACCTTCAGGGATGGTGACTCTATCACCTCCCAGGGCAGCCCATTCCAATGGGTTATCACTCTTTTAGTGAAGAACTTCTTCCTAAAGTCCAGCCTAAACCTGCCCTGGCAGTTTGAGTCTGAGAAGGTAACTCAGAGCCCCAGAGAGGCTGGTCTGGAATCGTTTCAGGGATGGGGCTTCTCCCACACTCAGTGTATTTTTTTTTTCCTTGTCTCCAGTATGAATGTCCCTCTTTGTCATGCCATGGGAGGTTTAAGATGTTTATTAGGAAAAAAAAATATATTTGCGGAAAGAGTGGTCAGGCATTGGAACAGGCTACCCAGGGAGGTGATGGAGTCACCATCCTTGGAGGTGTTCAGGAAACTGTAGATGTGTTTTATCCAAAAAGTTATTTTTACTCTGAATACCTTCTTTCCTGTTTGTCTTGTTTGGAGTTTTTTGTTGTTGCTGTTGGCTTTTAGCTCTTGTGTCTTTCCCCTTTGTTACCTATTTCAGTAAGGTGCTACAATGAGGGAAGTACCTGAAGTACACCAGGCAAAAATGAATGGCTGGTGGCAGTAGACAGAAGTGAACAGGTTTCCAAAGCTGTCTGAAATGATAAATCCAGTACCTCTTCAGAACACCACCTTGCAAGTTCCTGTTTGTAATTATTACAGCTGATTGCACACATCTACACACATATATAAATAGAAATAAACCACTGAGTGGCAAAACCATGTTATATTATTCATAACATTAGCCTTATGAAGCTCCACAAGGTTCCTTCTAAGTAGGCAAGCAAGCTGAGTGTCAAGAATTCATCTATCTATTGACTTTATTCTTTCATTTTCTTTTCCTATAAATAATATTTTTTTTCTCCCTGTTAAGCAACCTGTTACATTTTCTTCGCCTGCCCAACTGGGGAATCAATAAAGTAAAAAATCCTGTTTGATGTTTTTAGCTGCAAGGACTTCGTTGAACTCCTCACCTGTAATGAAGAAACTTATGCCAACTACTTACAGAATGACTCTTGGGATATGAACTCCTGTTGTTCTTTTTGTGGTGATGTTGGTTTTTTGTTTTTTTTCCCCCATGTTATTTTTTTTCCTGTCTTGTCAGTTGTTGCCTGTATTAAATTATTGATCTTACCAGGAGAAAGCATTTCTGTGTACCACAGAACCAGCACACCAGCAACAGAGTGCAAATTCTATTGTTCTTTTACATTTCTCAGTGCATTCCATTCCTTCCTTTAAAACTTGTCTTGCACTGAATTTTCCCTTTTTGAGCTCATTTGTCCTATTATGCTATTTCTATTCATGCTATTTATATTTCCTGCCCTCAGTAGTTGGAGATTTTACATCCCTTTCTGACCTCTCTTCAATTAAATGTGGATTTCCTGTGCTGCTCTCTGGATTGCTATTTCTTTTTCAGCCGTGCAAGAATCCTTGATTACAATGAAAGTGTGCAGCAGCTGAATCATTACTCCTGTCACTAATTTGTCTATTCTCACTCTGCTGAGCGTCCCCATCTTTATTTCTGGATTGATCCAGGGATTAGTTATTCACAACCGACTCTTGGCTGAAATCACTATTCTGCTCTCTGCTGTGGAATCTTCATGTTGTTCATTTCCTGCTCCCCAGAAAGAGCTCTGTGCCATTATATTTCTGAAATCTTATGAATAGTAAGATGAACCTCATGCATGCTCAGTACTTCCTTTAAGGTCAAACAATTTGAATAATAAATGAAGTAGATGGAAACAATACGAATTTCGATGACCGGGAATTTAGTCCCTTCATCACAAATGCTGCTTCTCCTCCTCAAGTGAAATTGAACATTTGCCACGAGACAATCAAATTCTGAGTGACAATAATTTATAACCTCTTTTTGATGAATTATTAATGACCTAAAATAGTTCACCAAGTCAATTCAATGTGTAGTTCAACAGAAATGGAAGCGGAGAGGGAAAATCACATCACTCATTCTGCTGGTCATGCTTCTCCTGGGCTGCATCAAAATGGGAGGTGATTTCTTAATATTTTGTCTTTTCTGGAATTCCAAGGTTCTGTCCTTACCAGATTTCCCTCCTAGCTCACTGATGCTTTGAGGATCTAAAGATCTTTATTATAACTCTCTTTGAATTTTAATTTTTGTTTGCTTGGGATTTTTTGTGTGTGTGCAATTTTTTTTTGTTTGTGTGTGTTTTGTTTTTTGTTTTGTTTGAGGTTTTTGTTTGTTTGGAATTTTTTTTGGTGGGGTTTTGTTTTGTTTTTTCGTTATCAGTGTTTATTTTGTTGGCACCAAAACCTGTCACAATTAATACGATAGTTATGATATATTTTTTTGTCATAGCAAAATAATTTTAGGAGGAAGTTCTTTACAGTGAGGACAGTGAGACACTGGAACAGGTTGCCCAGGGAGGTTGTGGCTGCTCCCTCCCTGGATGTGTTCAAGGCCAGATTGGATGAGGCCTTGAGTAACCTGTACTAGTGGGAGGTGTCCCTGCCTATGGCAGGGGGTTGGAACTAGATGATCCTTGAGGTTACTTCCAACGTATGAATTTAAACAATTTTTAACTATTTAAAAATACTTGACAGCAGTAAGGGGAAGCTGAGTTATTTTATTTGGGAAAATATTGAAGCAATATACTGATTTTGTTCAATTTATATTAACAGGTTTATGGATTATGTAAAACAAATAGGAAAGTTTGAATGAGTGTCATAAGATTGTAAACATCACAAACCCAGAGAACGTTAGGGGTTGGAAGGGACCTCCAGAGATCATTGAGTGCAACCCTGCTGCCAGAGCAGGATTGCCTAGAGCAGGTCACACAGGGAAGCATGCAGGAGGGTTTTGAATGTCTCCAGAGAAGGAGACTCCACCACCTCTCTGGGCACCCTGCTCCAGCGCTCTGTCACTCTCACAGGGAAATTTTTTTTCTTTATATTCACATGGAGCATCCTCTGCTCCAGCTTGCAGGTGTTGCCCCTTGTCCTATGCATTGGACATCACAGAGCAGAACCTGGCTCCATCCTCTTGACACTGCCCTTCACATATTTATAAATATGAGTGATGTCATCCCACAAGCTCATCTTCTCCAAGATGATGACACCCAACTCCTTCAGTCTAGTGTCATCAGCAAACTTGCTGACAGTGCCCTCTATGCCCCCACCCAGGTCATTGATGAATATATTGAACAGTCCTCATCCCAGTGCTGAATCCTGAGGGAATCCAGTGGATACAGGCTTCCAACTAGACATTGACCACAACTCTCTGACTTCTTTCCTTCACCTAGTTCACATCCAGCACACAACCACCCAGTCAGCCAGACTACACTTTCTTGGTTTAGCTGCAAGGATGCTGTGGGAGACAGGGTCCAACGCTGGATAAATACCATCCCATGGAAGAGTGGAAACTGACTTGAGATTTTTCTGCAGGTCTCAGAAATTCAGATCAGTTCTTGATAGTTTAAAGACAAATTAGTATAGAAAAAACAGAAATGAAGATGGAACATGCAGCTTTTTTTTCTGGCATTCTTGTTACTTGCAGTCTTGCCTCTGGAGAAAGTCACACTTGTCCAAGTGCTTTATCACCTGCTACAGAAGATACTGATTTTAATTGGATTTTTACTCTTAGGTTCACCAGCAATATTGCAAACAGAAATATCTTGCTCACTTCATCCAACTTGCCTGAGATTTTTGGTATACCTCTCAGTTGTTAGGCTCTATATTTTTTATATGAAGAAGAAGAAAAAGACTGTGGAAAAGGGATGCTGGTAGCAGCAGCATCAAAGCTCATATTCCAGCTTTTTTTTTTTTTTTCCAGGATTTGATTTAAGAGAACACAAACATTCAGGTTTCATATTCTCTTCAGAATTTCTGCACAAAAATGCATTTCCAAATCATAGATGCTCGATGTGTGCCCTGAGATTGCAGGGATGGTTGAGAAATCAAGCATGAAAGTAAATCTTACCCTAATCAGTTAACTCATTATGTCATATTATCATTGCAAATTTAGACTTTTAATTATTTTGCCAAGAAACACTTAAAAGGTAATGGGCAGGAAATCCATTTCTCACATTAAAAAAACCCAAACAAACAAACAAATCCACCAAAAAAACCCCCCACAAACAAACAACCATTTATTCATAGAATTCCATGATCAAATGTCTCCAAATGACCCTGCTTTAGCAAGAGACCTGGACCAGGTGACCATTATAGGGCACTTCCACCTCACAAATTCTCTGATTTCACATTTCTCTGATTCCTTCTTTTGTGCCAATTTTGGGTTTTTAGATCACAAATCACATTTCTGAGACTGTCCCTCATACTGGAAAAAAATATCCACACATCCAGAACTGCCTCATAGTTCTGCTTCTAATCTATCTTATTAAAAAACCCAAACAAACAAAAAAAAAAAACCCAAAAATGAACAAACAAAAAAGATCTTTTGGCACACTATTGGTGAAACTCAGTGGCAGTTAAACTGTTACATGCTCAGATTACAGACTATCAGTCAAATTTATCCTTGATTTCACAGTACACCCAGTTTGGCAGCAATATTCTGCAAGATGTCCCAGGCTTTGCACTATAGGATGCCAATTCTCTTGTATACTGAGCTGTGCTTGAAAAGAATGAAGAAAACTCTTCTGGATGTCAAAAACACAAAACTTCTGGAAATTGGTTCTTCAAAAAAAAAAAAAAAAAAATTATCAGTATCCTGGAAGAATTAATAATGAAACTGTGTTCAATCTAAAACTCTGTGGTGTTGTGGTGTTAGGCAGTGTAAACTGAAGTGTGGGCATACACAAAGCTGATGTCACAGAATCACAGAATTAACCAGGTTGGAAAAGACCTCTAGGATCATCAAGTCCAACCTATCACCTAACCCTTCTAATTAACTAACCCATGGCACTAAGTGCCTCATCCAGCCTCCTTTTAAACACCTTCATGGATGGTCACTCCACCACCGCCCATTCCAATGGGCAATCACTCTTTCCATGAAGAATTTCTTTCCAATGTCCATCCTAAACCTGCCCTGGTGCAGTTTGAGACTGTGTCCTGTTGTTCTGTCATTGGGTGTCTGGGAGAAGAGACCAACTGCCACCTGGTTACAACCTCCTTTCAGGTAGTTGTAGAGAGCAGAAGTGAACCACACAACAGAATTATTTCCTCAGTGTTCTATGCTCTAATGAGACCATATCTGGAGTATTGGGTCAAGTTCTAGGTTGATCAGTTCAAGAGAGACAGAGAACTACTGGAGAGAGTCCAGTGGAGACTACCAAGATGCTGAGGAGCCTGGAGAATCTCTTTCAGGAGGAAAGGCTGAGGGACCTGCGCCTCTTGAGCCTGGAAAAGAGCAGCCTGGGAGGGGATCTGATCAATACTGATCAATATCTAAAGCACAAAGGTAAAAAGAATGGGGTCAGATTCTTTTCAGTGGTGCCCAGTGACAGGACAAGGGACAATGGGCACTGACTGGAACCCACAAGGTTCCATGTGAGCAGCGGGAAAAACTTCTTTGGTGTGAAGATGGTGGAGCCCTGGAGCAGGCTGCCCAGAGAGGTTGTAGAATCTCCTTCTCTGGAGAGACTGCAAACTCAGTTGGACATTGTGGTCCTGGGCAGTCTGCTGTGGGTGACCTTTCTTTAGGAGGTGGAATGGATTGAATGACCTCCAGAGCTCTCTTCCAAACCCAGTATGCTGAGACTGGGTGATTCGTCTTTGCTCTTCCTTTCACTGAATGTTCCTCTGTCATCTACACATTTTATAATGGAACTGAATCCCAGAGATTCTGCTCTGCTGTGTGCCTCACAGTAACCCCAGTACAGCACGCAATGATATGACAACTGTGGGAGCTCAGCTCCCTCTCATGTAAACATGTTCCTGAAATCTGAGGTCTAATACAGGACTGACAGATAATCAGGGATTCCTCAGGCCTGTGGACTGTAGAAGCCTAGGCTTAGCTGTCGGTTTTCACTATCATTGGGCAGCCGTGCATCAAACTGCTAGCAGAGATCTAAAACTGTGGTATTTGCTTTGGCAGAGCATTTCCAGATGGTTCTAGTCAATGGTGTCACTGGGTCTGACTATCACAGTGAACAGGTCACCTTTTATACTGTAGCAGCCTCTTATTTTTAATGGGAAGTGATAGAGCTATAAAATTGCTGAATATATTTTATTATTAATTATGAATTTAAAATGGGTGTAATCCAGAAAATGGGACCTGTGATTACCTCTCCACTCCATGTGCTGTGGTTACTACAGGATATGAAGAATATTATAAATTGGACTTGGATTACAGCAACATAAAAAGATCACATCGTTATCTGCACCAGTGTTTTATGAGCAAGTTATGTGCACATCACAAGGTCCTGATGGAGCGACTTAACGTTCAGTACTGGATGTGTTCCTTTGCATCACCTTTCCAGCACACAGTATAAGCTACAGGGCTTCCTAACCTTCTTCAATAATCTTGAAAAATTGTTAATGTGCAGGAGTATATGTGAGCAGCAGGATGAGTGAAGGGATTCTGCCCCTCTGTTCTGCTCTGATGAGACCTTATCTGGAGCACCGCATCCAATTCTGGGGCCCCCAACACAAGAAGGACATCAAACTGTTGGAATAGGTCCATAGGAGGTCATGAAGAGGGCTGGAGCACCTCCCATATGGGGAGAGACTGATAGAGTTGGGACTGTACAGCCTGGAGAAGAGAGATCTCCAGGGAGAACTTACGGCAGCCTTTCAGTACCTGAAGTGGGCCACAGGAGAGCTGGGGAGGGACTTTTGACAAGGACTTGAGGTGATAGGATCATAGAATCGTAGAATGGTAAGGTTGGAAGGGACCTCAAAGATCAATGAGTGGCAATGACTTTGAGCTGGAAGAAGGCAGACTTAAACCAGAGACGAGGAAGAAATTCTTGATAGTGAGGGTAGGGGGACACTGGAAGAGATTGCCCAGGGAGGTTGTGGAGTCTGTTTCTCCAGAGACTTTCAAAACTTTTGTGACCTACTCTAGGTGATCCTGCTGTGGCAGGGCAGGGTTGGACTTGATGATCTCTAGAGGTTGTTTCCAACCCCTAACATTCTGTGATTCTGTGATTTTGTGGTTCTTCTTCAGACTATGGAGTTTCCGATGCCAAATCCAAGGCAGAAACAGACTTCAGATGTCTTCTGTTTTGCGTGTTATAGAAAATATGAACCTGCTCTGCTACTGGACTTCTGGTACAAGTTGCAGCTCATAATACAGCCAGGACTTCCAGCCTTTAGGATCATGATGCTTTTCCACACAGGCTCTTCACATGTTGTATAAAATGATAGCCAAACAATGAATTTGTTCTGTCATAGCCAGAGCCTGTGTGTGCACTCCTATAGACATATTCATATACATTTATCTATATATGGGGTGGTATTTCCTGGTGGTAGGGAGAGGGATGGCCACTCTGTTGTGCTTGCAGTGCTGACAAGATGGGGGTCACACCCTCTTTTCCCTGACCTATGAGTATGACTGCTTCTGATTTCCTTGTTCTGTACCAAAAGCAAAGGCATTTTTGTTCCCTGTTCATCCAGCTTCTGAACTGGCTTTTCCCTACTTGTCTAGTGACAGTTGCTATGCTGGGCCCAGATGAGAAAAAGAAGAAAAGGAGAAAAAAAAAAAAAAAAAAAAAAAAAGAAAAGAAAAAACCCACAGTACTGTTACTGTGACAATAAATTTAAGCTCCAAAACCCAATCTTCACTCTTGCATGGTATTTTATGATATTGCCTTTCTGTCTCCTTGATGAATAAGCCAGCACAGATCTCAAAAGAATAGTATTTTTGAGACCTTTTCTTTTTTTTTTTTTTCTTTTTTCCCCTCATAGAACCCTACATTTTCAAAATATGCTGAAATAAACTGTAACATTAATCTTCTGGAAAGATATTTCCTTATAACTAATGTTGTCAATTAGCTGAAACCTTAGTGTAAGAGGCAACAGGTCATTAAAGATTAATGGAGACTCATATTTCTGAAGGGGAAGAGAAGAAAAAAAAATATCACTTTGGAATAACTTTTGTGTTAAGTTAATATCAGATTTTTAGCTTTTTCCCTGTGCATATTGAAAAGAAGTTTTTGTCAGGTAGGTGGTCACATGTAACACCAGGGCATTTTCACATGTGGCATGTTACTATACCTTTTTATCTAGTTTCTTCCATTAGTAAATCACAGAATCACTAGGGTTGGAAAAGAGCTTTCAGATCAAGTCCAACCTTTATCTAACTCTACCAGGGCCACTATATACCACATCCTTGAGCACCATTAAAAATCTGGATGTCTTTTAAATACATCCAGGGGTGGGGATTCAACCCTGGGCAGCCTGTTCTGGTCAGTGAGAACCCTTTTGGTAGCGAAGTTTTTCCTAATTTCTGACCTAAACCTCCCCTGCTGTAACTTGATGCCATTTCCTCCTGTTCTCTTAGTTGTGACTTGTGAGAGGAGACCAACAACCAACTCTCTAACAATCTCATTTCAGTCTAGGTGGTCCAACAGGTCACTCACCATTTCCTCTTGGACTGTGGAGGTCTTCTGTTCTCCATCCCTGTCTTCCAGCTGGAGTGATTGGCTATACAGCAAACAACTAGTCCTGCTATTAAAGACTGAGGCAAGGAAGGCACTAAGTACCTCAGAACTTTCCTCAATCTTAGTCACCATGTTTCCACTTGCACCCAATAAAGGATGAAGATTCTCCTTAATACTCCTTTGCTGTTAATGTATTTATACAACTACTTTTTATTATCTTTTATGCTATGTAGACTGAGCTCTAGCTGGACTTTGACACCTCTCATTTTCTCCCTGCACAGCTTCACTGCATTTTTATAATCCTCCTGAGTGACCCATCCCCTTCTCCAAAGGCCATAGACTCCTTTTTTTCCTCAACTCCAGCCAAAGCTCTCCATTCAACCAGGCTCCTGCTTTCCTACTGGCCCAGCTTTCTGAAAAGTTCCTGCACTTTTAATATTTTCTTCTTGAAGAGTGCCCAGCCTTCCCTAGCTTCTTTGTCCTTCAGGATGCCCTCCCAAATCCTAAACAAATAATAGTTTCCAGTGTCCTTGTCCACTACAGAACACGGCAGAGATCTCACACTATTGTGTTCTTTGAACCAGGCCTTGAGGAAGACATCTTGTGTTGCTACTACAGAGTCCAGGCTCATATCACTACAATCAGAAGTCTCAGTACCTCACTGATCCAACATCCATCTGTCATGAGTCTATAGCAGGGCTTGCCTGAATCCCAGTGTCACAGTGAGTGCCCTAGAGTGCACTGTTACAAGTCAGATAAAGAGAAATAGACATTTTAAAAAGCCTGGGTTTATGTCTTGTGGTCAAAACCCTTTGCCAGGGTAAGGCAGGTACTGGACAGTGAAATGAAGATAGTGGAGGTTGCGGTGTGAATGGTGTGAATGTTTCTCCCTTGCTCCGTCCATTCTCTTCATCACAGGAAGACAACTGCTTTACAGGTGTTGTGGGGTGTATTCTGTGTGAAGAGATGTTCTGGGAGTTTATTCATGCAACGTTAAGGTTTTCTAGAAGATCTTGTTGTCTGAAACCTAAACAAGATGGCAGATTCTCATAGCACAGAAATGCATTACTATTGAAAAAAAAAAAATCCTTATCTGGAGGAAAAAACAAATTGTATACGTATATACTACATTCTCTGCTTATCACAAATTCTTTCCTTTTAATTTATCATGGTGTGGAGGATACCTATAACCTCTATGGAAGTAGGAACAGTGATCTAGACAACTTGTTTCATATATTTACATGAACCGTGCCTGGCTATACAGTTGCTATGATGCAAACCACTCCTCTACTCTTGTTCAATAGACTGTTTCATTACAGTCACCCTGAACTCAAGGCAAACTGATAATAATTATATGCTGACTAGTACAATTTCACTTTATGGGTGTCACAAGTCTCTGATTGGTTACACAAAGGATAAGGGTCTATGAGGGTGTAATTTGTTTAGCACTGCAATTTGTTTTTCTTCTCCAGATAATTGCAGTGAGTGTGTCACAAACACTTCTATGTGATTGTGTCTAACAGGGTTCTGTATATTCTTCAAATAAGTTCTGTTTGCCGGAGGAGTTGGGAGTGGAGGTCGAGAGGTGATTTCAAATGTAACTTGGCATTCCTGATGCATGCATCATTGGTCCCTTACAATCTAAACCATTCTATCAATATATGAACATAACCACAGTAACCAACAGTGAAAAACCTGCAGCTATATCAGTCTGAAGAGATTAAATAATTTCCTTTTCCTTTTTTGAAACTCCAGTTGTCTTTTGGTAAGAATTCACATAATCACAGAATGTTAGGTGTTGGAAGGGACCTCAAAACATCATCCAATCCGAGCCCCTGCCAGAGCAGGATCACTTAGGGCAGGTCACACAGGAACACATCCAAGCAGGTTTTAAATGTCTTCAGAGAAGGAGACTCCACAACCTCTCTGAGTAGCCTGCTCCAGGGCTCCAGCACCATCACAGCAAAAATATTTTCCCTTATGTTCACATGGAACCTCCTCTTCTCCAGCTTGCACCTATTGCCCCTCATCCTGTCATTGAATATCACTGAGCAGAGCCTGGCTCCATCCTCCCGACACTGCCCTTCATATCTTTATAAACATGAATGAGGTCACCCCTCAGGCTCCAGGTCTCCTTGGCTCCCTCAACCTTTCCTCAGAAGGGAGATGTTCTACCCTTAATTGTTTCACTCAACACTGCTATATTTTATATTTGTGGCTCTTTGAGTCATGCATTAAATCTACACTATTGTGAAGGACCTCTCACTCTCGAGGAAAATCATGTCTCCACTCCTCTGATCACATTTAGCTGTGATTTCCTTGCTAAGAAATCTCATATTTTCACAATTATCACCAACTAATCAGTTTAACTTTTGCACTTTTAATCTGTTTTTAGTTAGAGACATCCTAGCATATTAGAAGCCTTGGCTTCAAAGGGACCTTCAAAGATCATCTAGTCCAGACCTCCCTGCCATGAGCAGGCCCATCTTTTACTAGATCAGGTTGCTTCAAGTCATAGAATCATAGAATAGTAAGGTTGGAAGGGACCTCAAAGATCATCTAGTTCCAACCCCCTGCCATAGGCAGGGACACCTCCCACTAGTACAGCTCACACAAGGCCTTGTCCAACCTGGCCTTGAACACCTCCAGGGAGGGAGCATCCACAAGCTCCCTGGGTAACCTGTTCCAGTGCCTCACCACCCTCACTGTAAACAACTTCCTCCTAACATCCAGTCTAAATCTCCCCTCTGCCAGTTTAAACCCGTAAGTCCCTTCAACACTTCCAGTGATGGAGTCTCCACAGCTTCTCTGAGTGACCTGTTTCAGTATCTCACCACCCTCACTGTGAAACATTTCTTCCTTATATGGAATCTAAAACCACCTTTTCAGTTTTAATTCCTTGTCCCTTTTGCCGTCACCACAGATTAAAAAAAAATTTAAAAAAAAATCATCCAAATCTCAAAACTTTCTTTTTCTTTCATATAAGCCCCTGTTACATATGCAAATTCTTCAGTAAGGTCTTGCAGAGCCTTCTCTTCTCCAGGCTGAACAACCCAATTCTCTCAGCCTGGCCTCATAGCAGAGGGCTTCCAGCCCTCCCATTATTGCTGTGGCCTCCTCTGGCCCCACTCCAACAGGTCCATGTCTCTCCTGTGCTGAGGACAGGCTACCAAGGGAGGTGGTGGAGTCACCATCCTTGGAGGTGTTCAAGAAATGTGTGGACGTGGCACTTTAGGACATGGTCTACTGACCATGGTGTTGTTGCATTGAAAGTTGAAGTTGATGATCTTGGAGGTGTTTTCTAGCCCAAAAAATTCTATGATCATATGATAAATGTCACTTCATTGATTATACACTTGGAATTAATTAATTCATCTCATTAGCAAACATACCTTTATCTTGGATTTTGTTCCATCAGTTCTAGAAATGATTTCTGCTGATTTCCCTGTGGTGCTGCTGCTCCTGGTAACAGCATCAAACGCCTCATGATGAGATTTTTTTTTTAAAATACTACCTAATGACTTTCTCTGGGATTGATGGTAAAATTAAATATTGTAATGTTTATAAATTCTTATTTAAAGTGTTAATTAAAATGAAAAAGTAAAATATGCTTTTGGTCAACAAGGCCTTTTGAAAATCTTCTCTAAAGTACTTGATCAAGTGGAAAGAGCCATACAAGGAAAAAAGTAGAAGTTAAAAGACACTTTTCATCCAAGTGACATAGTTTACACTCTAAAGAAGGTGTAATCTCTATCCTTTACAGAATGAAAAAACATTTACAGAATAGAAAGCAACAAAGCACTTGCAGCCCAGAAGGTGAATGACATTCTGGCATGTATCAAAAAAAGGGTGGCCAGCAGGTTGAGAGCAGTGATTCTGCCCTTCTGCTCTCCTCTGTTGAGACCTCACCTGGAGTGTCATGTCCAGCTATGGAGCTCCGAACACGAGTGAGAGATGGACCTGCTGGAGTGGGTCCAGAGTAGGCTGTAAAGATGATCATAGAGCTGGAGAACCTCCCTTATGGAGATAAGCTAGAGAGTTGGGGTTATTCACCCTGGTGAAAAGAAAGCTCCAGGAAGACCTAATAGCTGTTTTTCAGTACCTGAAGTGACCTACAAGAAAACTGAGGAGAGGACTTTTTACAATGGCTTGTCATAAAGATAATAGAGGATAGGGAACGCATTGACGTTTGAGGGCAGATTTCAACTGGAGATTAGGAAGAAATTCTTTTCATTGAGGATTGTGAGACACTGGAACAGGCTGCCCAGGGAGGTCATGGATGCTCCCTCCAAGGATGTCTTCAAGGCCAGATTAGATGAGGCCTTGAGTAACCTGTTCTATAGTGGAAGGTGTCCCTGCCCACAGCATGGGGATTTGAACTAGACGAACTTTAAGGTCCCTTCCAATGAAACCATTCTATGAATCTATGAATTGCTGCTTTATATTGGAATACTCCATTTTCAACGGTTATAGTATGAAATATGCATCGTAATGTAACCATGCAAGAAGAGCTGCTGGTGAGTTTTCAAGGCACATATCTCTTCATTTCTTCAGCTGCTGTGTTACAGGATTTTGTAAGAGACAACTCAGTCTACAAAAACGCTCCATGGGTTTTTACACACTGGGTTTGAGCCAAAACCTTCCTCAGGCTATTGCAGTATTGGCAACCATCCCTAACTGTGACTTGCAAGCATGCAGCTGAAAACAATACAGATGTAAATGAGTGAAAATCTTGTAATTCTAATTCCATAATACTTTTATCACTCAATTCAGATGCTTGTGGTTCATTAAAAAACACAAAAGAAGTCCTTTTCTTTCTTCACTCCCCCCCCCCCCCCCCCCCATCTTCTC
>VWZE01011243.1:322135-422144 GCA_013396675.1 Eubucco bourcierii
TATATATATATATATATATACTGCCTTAGTTATGTTGGTATCTTCTGTAATTGTTTCTCTTGTAATCTAGTAATTGTGTTTCCTCAGCACATGGAGGGATTAACATCCTGTTAACAGGATTAATGCTCCTGTTTCTTTTGTATACGTCCCCCCCGACATCTAATACCTTTTGAATACTTAAAATGGCAGCAATTTGTGAGGTCATAGTCAATCAAAGTAACAGGCTTGAGAAAAGCAGAATAAGTGTGTTTATCATTCTCCAGCTTTTTCCTCTGTCTTCAGTGTTCAGAACCAAAACTGAAGGACACATAGCTTTAACCGTGCTACCACAGATCTTAATACAGATTAATTTTTGTTAATACAGATCATTTTTGGTCAGTATGAGACTAAAGTGGAAGGAATTTCTGTGAAATTCATAACTTGGGTGGAATCCGTAGCTGCTCTGGTAGAATAGCTAATGGGCCAAGGGTCCTAACTCTATGCTAAAGATATTCTAAACATTAAAAGTTGATACCTCTTGTTCGTAGAGACACCTCAGCAATGCCACATATTGGGTGCTGTGCCATCTCATCTCAATTACACTATCACTCAGAAAGGTTGGACCAGATGATCCTTGGGATTCCTTCCAACTTGCCATTCTGGGATTTTTGTGTTAAGTGATGTAAGAAGCTCATGGTCACTTCCCTCAGCCCAGTGATTTTGGAGCCCAGATCTCTGCTCAGGCTGAAGGGTACTACCTCCCACCTGCCCATCTGTGTTAATAAAGCCGAGTGCAGGCTTCAGAGACAGACACACACAGGTCTGTCAAGCACTGGCATGGTGCTTCCATCCTCCTGAAACAGCCCATCTGTCCTCCTGGCACCCCTGCACACATCCTAGGCCCCTCTACTCACTTTGTGAGTGCCCTGCTTCCTGCCTAGTCTGGCTTGATGCTTACTAGCAACACAGAAACTTGTCTCTCATGCACTTCTCATTTACAAGTCCCCCCCGGCTACTAGCAGAGACCTTCCAACCCAACTGTTACTCCTACCTCCACAGCACCGAGGATGAATGTTTGTCCTCGCTCATCATGCTTACTGTGTCAGATCCATGTCTCTGTATTTTATTTCTAGTCTGTATCTTTTTTCCATAATTTCTCAGTTTACAAAGTCCCACAGACAGCCTTACAGGAATAAACATTCTAACACACTCTCATTAATTGGTGTGACTAATCAGGTTTGGTTCTCATCACCACCCCTCTTATCATTTGTCCACCAGGTTTGTGTCCTTGTATGTTTCTGATTATGGCTTCCTCCTCTTTTTGTTTCCCTTTTTTTTGCACTGCAAAAGGCCCTTGGCAGTCTCCTTCCATATACCCCTTCCACAAACAGTTTCAACTGTGTTTTACTTCATGTTGTTATGGAAACAACATGGGTATAAGGCCTCCAGCATGGCACAAAACTTAAGATACCAGTGAAGGAGGGGGAAAAAGCATGTATCATTGCTGCATGTTTCCAGAATTTCATATGGAATGTTGGTGACTTCTGTCTCAGCTGAAGCACAGAAAATACTGAGCAGTTGATGGCCATTTTCAAAGCACTCTTCTGTCATGTCTTTCATTCCACTGTTAAGCACTAAATGCATTCGAGCCTCTGCTGACAACATTGCACTCTCGGGTTAAGATTAGGTTTGCAGAACACCAGAGTAGAGTTCCATTTAGGATTTTTTTCTCACCCTTTGGTGTTACCACAGGAATCAGTAAAACCACATGTAAGCCTCATGTAATCTCAAAGAAACTGAATTCAGATGAGACATTAGGAAGAAATTCTTCTCCATGAGGGTGATGAGGCACTGGAACAGGTTGTCCATAGAAGCTGTGGACATTCCAAGCCTGGCAGATTTCAGTCAGGCTGAATGGGACCTTGAGGAACCTGGTCTAGTAGGAGGTGCCCCTGCCCATGGCAGAAGGGTCAAAACTTGATGACCTTTAAGGTTCCTTCAAACCATTTTATGATTCTATGATTTGAATTTGACAGCAGGAAATAAGTGCTGCAGAGGCTTGTTTAGCCTCTGCAGGGAGAAGCTGAGGGAGCTAGAGTGGTTTAAACTGGAGAAAAAGAAACTGTGGGGAGACCTTTGTGGTGGAGTCCCCATTCCTGAAGGGATTTAAAAGAACTTGTAGATGTAGTGCTGAGAGACATGGTTTAGTGGTGACCCGGCAGTGCTGGGTTAATGGTTGCGCTCAATGATCTTCGAGGTATTTTCCAACCTTTATGATTCCATTATTGTATTCTATATTGTTCAATTATTTCAATTGTATTTTTTTCTATAGCATATTGTAAAAGCACCAGTAAACAGTTTTGTTATTGTATGTACTTTACTCACAGCAGGGATGTTTTTCCACCTAAATTGTCTGGGACCTTTTAAAACGGTTAATAGCTGTCTTAAATTAAAACAATCCATCACTATTGCAGCATAATAGGCCCCAATCCTTCAAAATAAATTAATGCAAATATATGTTGCACCAAACATGTAGATCTAGAGGAACTTATTTCCTCAATAATTTCATGCATATTCAAAACCTCTACCCTCACACAGTTGTGTTATTATGAGCATGCCTCCTCCACTGCAGCTGTGAACACGGAACTCCCTAATGTCACTGTAATTATCTGACAAAGAAAGATTTCCTCCTACTCAATAACCCCTCTCTCTTCAGTTGTCTCTCTAAAATTTTCTTCACCTTTCTCTTATTCCTGCATTCTTATAATGTATTTTAAAGAACCCTAAAATAGATTTTCCTAAGTATATTGAGAAAAGAAAAAATTAAAACAGTCCTTTGTAGTCAAATAATATTAATTTTTATGGTGGCTGTGAGTTTTCTTAGTGCCTAAGTTGGTTCTTTATATCTAATCCCTTATTGAACTGAGTGAGAAAGAGGCATGCATTTTTTTCTTTTTTCATTTTCTGGGAAAAAAAAAAAAAAGGAGATAAAGTGACTAATCAACTACTAAAGGCAATCCATGTCTATCATGCCGAACAACATCTTAATTTTCTGACATTCAGTAAATTTCACTTAATGAAATTCATAATGACACATAAAAGAAAAAAAAAAAAAGAGGAAAAAGTCCTTTTGGCATAAAAGAACAAGATGTGACCATGAGACCTTCCTTTGCTCTGGTTTCCTAAGCATTTTAGGATCTTAGAAGGAATTAATTGTTGGTGGCTGATTTAATCAAATGCATTGCTCTTAAAGCATCCCAAGGGCCAGTTAAATCATTTTAGCATCTGAACAGCCAAGCTAAAGCAATCTCCACTATGGTACTGAGTAAAATACTTGCTGGCAGAACACTGGACTGTCTTAAACCATTTGCTGTTGTTAGCTGAATGGAAATAGAATCATAGAAGCATTTTGTTGGAAGATAACACTGTTGAAAGACTAAAAAGTTCAGCAAAACAAAACTACCCCTACTCCTACCCCCTCTCCTACCCCTTCCATCTTATTCCTGGGAATACTGCTGAGGCTCCAAATACTTATTTTTTTAATAACATTTTTAAATGTAAATATATCTATATGGCATGGATGGAGAAGAGCATGGCCAGCAGGTCAAGGGAGATTCCTCTTCAACCTATTCAGTCTTAGTGAGCCTGTATCTTGAGCACCGGGTCCACTTCTGGGCTCCCTAGCTCAAGAGAGACAGGGACTGGAGAGAGTCCAGCTGAGTCTACGAAGATCCTTATGTGCTGGGAGCGTCTCTGTGAGGATGAAAGGTTGAGAGAGCTTGGGCTGTTTAGCCTGAAGAAGAGCAGCCTGAGAGGGGATCTGCTCAATGCTCAATAGCTGAAGGACTTACGTGGGTCAGGAGGGTAGGATCAGACTCTTTTCAGTCGTGCCTAGTGACAGGATAAGAGGCAGAGGGTGCAAACTGGAAACCAGGGTGTTCCATCTGAACAGGAGGAAAAACCTCCCTGGTGTGAGGGTGCTGCAGATTGAGCAGGCTGCCCAGGCAGACTACCCAGGAGACTTCCTTCCCTGGAGAAATTCCAAGCCCATCTGGACATCATGATCTACACTGGGCAAGGTACGCTGGGTGGGTGACCCTGCCTTAGCAGCAGTATTTGACTGGATGATCTCCAGAGGTTGCTTCCAACCTTTGCTATTCTGTGATTCTGTAACATACATGGTAAACAGAGAAGCGATAAGCAAAAGCCAAACATTGATTCTTGCTTTTCCTATTTTTTATATAAAAGAAAATCAAAAGCATTTAGAAGTACATTGCTTGGAAAAAATCTTGTAGATGTTCACTGCAAAGCCCCAGATCAAAAGATAACACTGATGACAGCCATCGAGGCTTTTAAAGGAATTTAAAAGCTTAACAGGAATCTTCTTCTGTTTCAATTAAAGAAAAACATTTTTGCCCCCCTCAGAAGTAGAAATCTGAAGGCTTTTCCTTCTGGCTTCCCAGAAAGAAGCAATTTTTATTACAGAAATACTTGACTTTGACTGCATATGCTTTAGACAGGCCATGCTTTCTCTTTGATGTTGATAGAGGGGTTTCAGTATTACACCTGATGGATTTTCTACAAAGAAATTCTCCACGATTAGGCTTGTTTTATTGCAGATCTATTTTCAGAGGCAAGCACCAATCTGGGGATGTGTCACTTATGCTGTTACAGACTTGCATTTTGGCTGAAATGAATGGTGCTATTTTCTTAGATGATTTGTTTTGACAGTAGAAAAGTGTGTTTTAAAAGAGGAAGATTGTCCATACTACTGGTCAAAAGGGCTATCAGCACAGGTCCTTTTTTCTTCCTTTATTTAAAACTCATAACTAAAGCATAGCAGGTAGGTATTTGCTAAGTGAAACACACAAGAGCTATCCTACATTGCCTATGAAAGTCTAACCCATAAGAGAAAAGAAAATCAACAATGTGAAAGTCACCACCAAGCTGTCACTAAGCGTGCCATAGAAGTATAAAGAATAAATTGATAATCTAACTCTTTTTGTTCCTAATTTGAAGAACTTTATTTGCAGAATAATTTCAGGTTTTGCTGTGCTGAGAGCTGCCTAAAATAACTCTCATGCCCACCAGAGTCACCTCCTGAGACTTCAAATGCTCTCTGATGTGCTGCACTGGAGCTGTGCAGCCAGCGCTCTTACCTGCCCACCATTCTTTGTGGATAACTTCTGGAGAAAGTGTAGTGGTAAAGAAATCTGAGGAGGAAATAAGACTTAACCTGTGAAGCAGTTACTAGAAAGAGCACGATCTGGCTTCCATGTAGGTTTCTTAACCACTATCACATCTCGCCCTTGTTTGTAGCAATTAATCTCTCATTTTTGCACCCAGCACAATATGAATTATTATGTTCTATGTATTCAAAGGAAATGTGAGGCAGCAATTTCCCTCTGATGAGTTGAATATAAAAGCCCCTTGATCTCTGTCCATTGTGACATTTTAAGTGGCTTCTGGGCATGAATGTCTTCTGTTCCCTCTGACTCAGCTACAGGGAAAGAAATAGATCATCTCATCTCTCAGACTTTGACTCTTAAGGAGATGTGTGTCATCAAGCCAACACGCGGTCTCAGCTTTGTTCACACATTTAATTGCAATTACACAATCCTTGTACTTCGTTAATAGACTTAATTGGATAGCAAGAGCAGCAGCTGTAATAGAATTATCTTTCAGATCTATACGAGGAGAAATGCTGCTGCCTATTCATTAGCAGAGTGGAAGGCTGAGGAAAGTCAGGTGGCTTGAATGAGAGAAGAGCCCTGAGTGCTTCCTCTGGAATAGGGTCATTGATTCATGGCATTAAGTTTTTGTGTGTGAAGGATTTCCAGAGAGAAGTTCACAGGATCAGAGGATCACAGGATGTCAGGGGTTAGAAGGGACCCAAAGAGATCATCGGGTCCAAACCCCTTGCCAGAGCGGGACCATACAATCTAGCTCAGATCACAGAGGAACACATCCAGACAGACCTTGAAAGTCTCCAGTGAAGGGGACTCCATAATCCCTCTGGGGAGCTGGTTCTGGTGGTCCGTGACCCTTACAGTAAAGAAGCTCCCCCTTGTGTTGAGGTAGAACCTCTTGTGCTGCAGCTTACTTCCATTGCTCCTTGTCCTACCACAGGCAGCAAGTGAGAAGAGCCTGTCCCCCACCTCCTGACACCCAGCCCTCAGATATTTATAAACATTTATTAAATCCGCTCTGTCTTCTCTTCTCCAGGCTAAAAAGCCCCTCGAAACACCTCAAAACCCAGGAACTCAAACGATTATGTCTTCACAGATCTGTTGAGAAATATTCTGCAACATTACTTTCTGATCTCTTTAAAGTGACTTCATTTGATTACATAATCACAGTTCTGGGATGCTCCTCAGGCAGCTCTAAGGTTTAAAGGCTTGTTCTTCACAGAACTTAAAACCGTCACCTATTTAAAGGCTCTGATCCCTTGTGGTGCATGAACTCTTTGTTTGTTCCGTGTTCTGTGGAACCTTGTTCCAACTCAGCAGTAAAACAATTTGAATGTTCTCAGACCCCCTTCAGCTGACCCTGGATCATGTTCAGCACTATATGCAAACTTGTCTGCTCTTCTGAAAAGTTCTGCTATATTTTTGCAGATCTTTGAAGGTCCCAGATTTGAGGACTGAAGTCTTTGTTTTGTTGTATTGTTTTGTTTCATTTTTTCCCATGGAAGAAAAAAGGTACCTTTTAGGCATTCTGATATGTACAAAAAGTCAGGAGAGAAATAGCATAGTTCATAAGGCTTTAAGTTTCCATTGAATCCTAGCATGGGGGGTGGGGGTGGGGTGGGGTGTGTGTTTGGAAGGGACCTCTGGAGATCATTCAGCCCAATCCTCTTTATAAAGCAGTGTCACCCGCAGCAGGTTGCCCAGGATCACAATGTCCAGGAATGGAATGTCTGGAATCTCTCTAGAGAAGAAGATTCCATAATCTTCCTGGGCAGCCTGTTCCAGGGCTCCAGCACCCTCACAGCAAAGAAGTTTTTCCTGCTGTTCATATGGAATCTCCTGGATTCCAGTTTGTGCCCATTGCCCCTTGTCCTGTCATTGGCCACCACTGAGATGGGTCTGGCCCCACACACTTGACCCCAGGTCTTCAGATACTAATAAGCATCGAGAAGATTCCCTTTCAGTCTTCTCCAAGCTCAAGAACCCCAGGTCTCTCAGCCTTTCCTCTTTAGAGACATGCTGCAGTCAAATTATCTTTGTAGCCTTTCACTGGACTCTGTCCAGTAGTTTCCTGTCTCTTTCAAACTGGGGATCCCAAAACTGGACACAATCCCTTAACCTGCTGGTCGTACTTTTCTTAATGCACCACTTGGCTATTTTCAGAAAGGACCATGTGGCTGAGGGGAAAGGAAGAAATGCAGTAATGTCTGTGTGTATCCATGACCCATTAAACGCCCTGGTATGCCCCCAGCTGCTGTATGTGTGTTCCAGGCAGGCAGGCAGACAGACAGACTGTCCCATCATGCAGCATGGCTTAGCAATTCTGAAACCTTGGGGGTACCTTTTCCTTCACAGTGTCTTTTGGCCTGAAGGTGGACTAACCATGTTCCTGTGCCACACGTAAGAGACCATCAGTGCCATTTTCACTTCTGCTGTCATTCAGAAGTGTAGCCACGGAGAGCTGATCATATTTTACGACAATGCTCTTTTCGTTGTGTTCCTTTCAGCAACATGCAGTGCCAGCCTCAGCTGAATGACTAGATTAATAAATTGTATTAATAAGCCATGACACAGCAAAGCAGGCAATTACCTACCAGTCTGGAGGCAAGATACAGACAGAAGATTGCTTGCAGTTCTCAAATCGTTCTAGGGAAAGATTCCTATTTTAGAGCCAGTCCAGTGCTAATAAGAAGTCCTGATGCTTAGACTTGAAATTATTCCATGCATTAGTGTGACCAGCAGACTGATAGAGAGGTGAATCTGCCACTCTTCTCTGATGAGATCTCACCTGGACTATTGAGTCCAGCTCTGGGACACTCTCCGTTCCTGGAGAGGGACAAAGGTCAGTCTTAATGAGGCTCTGAGCAACCTGATATAGTTAAAGAGGTCCCTGCTTGCTGAAGAGGTTTTGGATTAGATGACCTTTAGAAGTCCCATCCAACCCAATGCATTCTATGATTCTATGATAATTGTGGCCAGCAGGTCAAGAAAGATGATTCTGCCCCTCTGTTCTGGTGAGACCTCACCTGGAGTACCATGTCCAGTTCTGGGGCCGTTAGCATAAGAAGAACACAGACCTGCTGAAGTGGGTCCAGAGGAGGCCACAAAGATGATTGGGCAGCTGGAGCACCTCTCCTATGGGGACAGGCTGGGGGAGCTGGAGCTGATCAGCCTGGAGAAAAGAAGGCTCCAGGGAGATCTTTGATCTACATTTCACCGTCTGAAGGGCACTTACAGGAAGGCTGGAGAGGGAGAGTATTTATAAAGTACTGTGATAAAAGGACAAGGGGCAATGATTTGAACTGGAACAGGGGAGATTTGGGTTGGATGTCTGGAAGAAGTTCTTCCAAATGCGGTTGCTCGGGTATGTGGTTGAGGTCTTGTCCCAGGAGACATTCAGGGTCAAACCTGATGCGGCCCTAAGCAACCTGAGCTGGTTGGAGGTGTCCCTGCTGATTGCAGGGGGTCTGCACAAGATGATCTTTGAAGGTCCCTCCCAACCCAATGCATTCTATGGTTTTATGATTCTATGTTTAGTGGAATACTGTAGGGTCATACATCATCACATCAAAGGCAAATCATTTCTGTAGGAGAAAAAAGTTGTTCTTAGAACTTTGTATCATTTTTTTTCCTTCCTTTATGTCTGTATTTAACAGGAGGTGTGTCAGTGCCACCCTGATTTCAGCTATTTTAATTTTGTTTAAAATCAAGGTAGAACCACATGACTGAAAATTCTATTAATGTTGATGTAGTGACATAAACAGTCTGCCTCAGAGGATGTGTACCTGAATTACATGAACTTACATGCTTTTACAGTGAGGGTGGTGAGACACTGGAACAGGTTGCCCAGGGAAGTTGTGGATGACCCCTCCCTGGAAGTGTTCAAGGACAGGCTGGATGAGGCCTCAAGCAACCTGGTCTAGTAGAAGATGTCTCTGTCCATGGCAAGGGGATTGGAACTAAATGTTCTTTAAGGTTCCCTCCAACCTAAACCATTCCGTGATGCTAAGAATTATGATCCATCAGCTTACTGTTACATTAGCCAAGGAATTACAGCATATAGCTTGTCCAGCTCCTGAAAATATTATGAACCTCAAGAAATTTCAAATGGCCATCCAGAGAAGAAACCAAAACAAACAAAAAGAATCTTCTGCCTGAAGACGTTTCTGCCTCATGAAAAATTGGAAGACCTTGCTCTGCCTCTTGGTGTGTAGTTTATGGCGGTGATCTCCCCACTTTTCAGTACCTACATGTTCTAGAGTTGCAAGGAAGACTCCGGGTTCTTCCCTCTTGTTGTTTTTCTGGTCCTGGAAATAAATTGAAAGGCTTTGTAGAAAATCTAAAACTTGTATGGAAAATCTGAAACCTGGATCAAACACACTGACTGCAAAATAATCCTGTTATTTGTGCACTATGCAAACTAAAAATAGAATTAAGAAAAAGTAAAAGCTGCCTCTTACAGCTGCACTCAGCATATTCTGATAGACTGAGCTCAAAATAAGAGACAAAACGTCAGAAGTGTAAAGTCACAGGTAAGTATTTGAATGATGATTTCCATCTGACATTTTCACACCGTTCTGATAAGGTTTCTCTTGGTTGAAAGTAATTTCTTAATATTATTTCCTGTCCCACTTTCCTTACGTATTTGTAGACATTTTCAGTGTAAATACTGATTCTGCTGTGCAACAAAATATGTGGAGTTTACAGAGCTTGAAAACGATGCCTTAACTACACTTTATGTCTTTTAAACTCACTTTATATCGAGTGGTTATGTAGTAGGAGACATCTGTGATTTGCCATAAACTGAAGAAGAAACATTCATGTCCTGGACTTATTCCCTAGGGAATCCTTCTGACCTTGCTTGTTAGCAGAAGGTTTGTAGCGAGATGCAAATGAATGTAAATCGTTCACGTTGTGCTGCACGGCATCAGGCAGCCTAATGGCCTTGTGTACACTGCAACAGCCTGAAAAGACATCGCAGAAGCTGTAATTTGCATTTTTCAAGCTCTGATTCTGAATTTACTGCCTTGCGCCGGTGAGTTATGGCTCCAGCTACTGTACACGGGAGAAACCTGCCAGTGGTAATTAATGACATGCTGCCTAATAAAACAATGAAACCCAGACCATAAACTTCTGGTGCACTTAAATAACTGTTGGGATGGGTTTCATTCAGAAATTGTGCTTCGTAGAAAGAGGAAAAGTCCCCAGTGAGTCACTGAAGCTGAGTCCTGATGTAAGCAATCCACTTGTCTTCAGAAGAGGAGGCTGAGGGGAGACCTCATCACCTACATCTCTCTCAAAGGAGGTTGGAGTGATGTGGGAGTCGGTCTCTTCTCATATGGAACAAGGGACAGGACAAGAGGAAACAACTTCAACTTGTACCAAGGGAGGTTCAGATGTGATATAACGAAAAATTTCTTTCCAGAAAGGGTTCTCAGGAACCGGGACAGGCTGCCCATGGAGGTGGCGGAGTCAACATCCCTGGAGGTGTTTAGAAGATGAATGGATGTGCTGGTGAAGGACACGGTTTAGTGACAGTGCCTTAGCAGCAGCGGTGGGATTGTGAGCTCTAGGTGAGCAGCTGGACTTGATGACCTCAAAGACCCTTCTTACCTCAGCTCTATGATTCTATGGTGTGGTGTACTTGTACCTTTTCAGTTACAACTCCTACCATCCTATGATTTTATGCTAAGACAACCTGAATGTACAGTCCTATGTTTCTAGAACACTTTAACCAAACCTTTATTAAATGAAAGGAAAAGTATCTTACTTGCAATAAGACAATCCATTCTTTTTTTATTCTACAAAACTGTATTAAAATTCTGCACCACTGTATGGATTTCCTGGCTCAAATAGTTCAGGGTTATTACTTTTTTTTTCTTTCTTTCTTTTTTTTTTTTTTCCCTTTAGTGTGGAGAATCATAATTAAAATCTTTCATAAAACTTTTGGGGGACCTTCAGATAAAAATACCAAAGCATCCACAATCAGCTAAAGGGATGCATCCCCTTTTGGGATCGGTTTGTTGGCAGTGAGTGGTGAAATTCCCACTGATTTCAAGGGGGTGTGTGGGGGGGGTGGGGATCTCATCCTGTGTGTATGGATGAGCTCATGTTTAGGATATAGAGCTCTTTGAAAATCTCTCTAATGGAACTGCAGTGGTTGCTGCTGAGAGCTGAGCACTGTCAGAAGGCTCATCCCTACCCAGGTGACTAAATGAGAATCTGATTTCTTTTGAAAACCTGGCTTCCTATAGGGAGTGCTCATCACTTGAAAATCTGGGCTTGTCTGAAATATTGATTGTGTGTAAATACCAGATGGGCAACCTTTGGCTCTTATCAACAAGGCACCATGGAAGTTAGTGCTTCTGAAATATGTATGAAGCAGAAAGAAGCATAGAGTGTGTGATTTGATTTCACTTTTTGCTTATCTTCACACAGTGTTCTCACTGTGAGAAAAAGAAGTGCTCAGTCTTTGCCCTTTAGGAAATGGATTCACTGAAAGAGACCTTTGCCTGAACACACCACCAGGATTAGGAACTGAAGCAGTACGGTTTGCGAGCTGTTTCCTCCTACGAGGTGACCTCTTGTAGGAAGACTTTACATTCTCCTGCATGACATCCCTGTCTCTACACTGAAGAAACAGATTTGATGGATGGATAACTCAGTGGATAATGAACTGGTTGGATGGTCACACTCAAAGAGTTGTAGTTAGTGGCTTCACGTCCAAGTGGAGACCAGTGGCAAGTGGTGTTCCAAAGGGTCAGTACTGTTTAACATCATAGTTGGTGACACAGTGGGATTGAGATACCCTCAGGATGTTTACAGTAACACCAAGTTTGTGAGGTGCAGTTGACACACTGGAACGATAAGATGCCATCCAGAGGGATCTTGACGGCATTGAGAAATGGGTGCATGCAAACTTCACAGAGATCAGCAAGGCCTAGTGCAAGGTCCTGCATCTGGGTCAAGGCAATCCCCAGCACAAGTAGAGGTAGGACATAGGTGGAGTGAAAGCAGCCCTGCAGAGAGAGACTTGGGAGTATTAGTGGGTACAAAAATTGAATACGAGCCAGCAATGTGTACTCATAGCCCAGAAGGCAGTCACATCCTGGTCTGAACCAAAGGGATTTTGGCAAGTGGGTCAAGGGAGGGGACTCTCTCAGCTGAAACCACCTGGAATATTTTGTCCAACTCTGGGGCCCTCAGCACAGGAAAGATATGCACCTGTTGCAGTGAGTCCAGAAAAGGGCCACGAATATGATCACGGAACTGGACATCTCTGCTATGAGGGTGAGCTGAGTATTGAGATTGTACAGCCTGAAGAAGAGAAGGCTCCAGAGATATCTTCTTGCAGTCCTCCAGTACTTAAAAGGTGTCTACAGGAATGATGAGGAGAGATCCTCTAACAGGGAGCTTAGTGATGCAACAAGAGATAATAATTTTAAACTGAAAGAGGGGAGATTTAGACTGGATATTAGGATGACATTCTTCACTGTGAGGGTAGTGAGACACTGGAACAAGTTGACCAGGAAACTGTATATGTCCTCTCCATAGAAATGTTCAAAGTCAGGTTGCACAGGGTTCTGGTCTAGTGGAAAGTCTTCCTGCCCACAGCAGGGAGGCTGGAATTAGATGACTTTTAAGAGTTCTTCCATCTGACAAATTTCTTCCAACCCAAACCATTTTGTGATTCTGTGATGATTCCTTGCTTCAGGCGCTTGATTTCTATAACAAAGTCCAGACATTAATTAGTTTTATCTTCATGTAACATCATGCTTTTGTGAGATTATATTTTCCAAAGAAACATAAAATGTATGATTTTTTGATGAAGTCAAGAAAGTGCTCTGAAAGCAAAATATGATGCTGCTCTGTGTAGTTATCCTTTATGGGGTTCATTAGATGCTTTTTTCCCCTGAGATGCAGAGGGACTTGATTTGATTTCTCAGTTGCTGAGACACCTTTGGTATGGCTATAATAAGCACATCATTGAGACCTCTACTGATTTATCATGGTTTGGATTCAGCTGTACTCTCATCATGTTGCCAGATTTTTACAGACCATCTTACTAGACTGATTACCACCACAGAAGGAAATTGTAGGAAGCCTGCATAGACCTGTGTAGTTGAAACCTTTGTCAGTGTTTCATTCTTCTGTAAAAACTGTTGTAACTTGCCATATATTAACATATCAAATACTTGAAGTGTTACCAACACAGGTCTCTGTCACAGGGAAGTGATTGTCCCCTGTGCTCAACACTGGTGAGACCACACTTTGAGTACTGAGTTCAGTTTTGGGCCTTTCAGTACAAGAAGGACATTGAGGAGCTGGTATAGGTCCAGAATCATAGAATCATAGAATGGTAAGGTTGGAAGTGACCTCAAGGATCATCTAGTTCCAACCCCCTGCCATAGGCAGGGACACCTCCCACTAGTACAGGTTACTCAAGAAAAAGACAATGAAGATGATCCAGAGAACTAGTCTTGTGAGGAGCACGGGAGGGAACTGGGGTTGTTTAGTCTGCAGAAAACATTGGACAAGATGACCTTTGAGGGACCCTTCCAACTTGATGCAATCTGTTAACCTGTGATTGTTTTTTTTTAATATTTTGAGGTTTAGGGGTTTTTTGGGTTGTTTTTGGTTGGTGCTTTTTTTTATTATTATTGTTGTTACTGTTTATCTTGACTAACTAGTAGGATGGATGAAGCTTGTCGTCTGGAGAGATGTGAAAGATGGTGCTCTTGTGAATAGCTTTCATTAGATCTAGAGGAAAACGTAACTGGGAAATTGAACTGGGCTGTCCTTCTGCCTGAGGGAGAGGTCTCACCTTGAATCAAATAAATAAAATGACTCTATATTATAAAGAGACTGAGTACTGATCCCAGAAGTAGCACCTCTTCTCCAAGGTTCTTTAGACTGGAAAAGAGAAGGCTGTGAGGAGGCCTTAGAGCAACCTTCCAGTATGTGAAGGGAGCTTCAGGAGAGGTGGAGAGGGACTTTTTACAAAGGCATGGAGTGACAGGATGAGGGGTAATGGCTTCAAACTGGAAGAAACTTGATTTAAATGAGACATTAAGAAGAAATTCTTCCCTATGAGGATGAGGCACTGCAACAGATTGCCCAGAGAAGCTGAGGAGGTTCTAGCCTGGACAGTGTTCAGAGTCAACTTGGATGGGTCTTTAAGCATCATCATGTAGTAGAATGTGTCCCTACTCACAGATATCTTTAAGATAAAGATACCTCCTTCTAACATACATCAGTCTAAGAAGAGATAAATAATGAAATCTCACTTAACTCAGTCCTTTATGAATATGTGAAAGCAGTTCCCATCAGAAGTTCAGAAGTGATAAATTCTGTTTTCCTGAACTGCACCTCTGATTTCTTTTTAAGAGAGACTGTGAAGTGAAGGGGGATATCTAAGCCCTGGGTCAGGGGAGATATTGCACACAACACCCACAGGGAACCACATTTTTTTTCCTCTCTTTCTCCATAATCTCCAGATATTGTAGCACTTAAGCTTCTGGGTTGCTTGAAGTGGCTCTGGAAAGTCTTGCTTCAACCTCTTCCACAGGGTGCATCAAAAGGGAAAAAATGTGTTCAGGAAAGGAGACTGTCTTCGACATTATTTGGGGGTAATTTGGGCATCTCTGGCATCCTGTGATTACACACTGAGGAACAGGTTCTACAATGCCTGTTTTCACAATGCTGGGCATTTAGACCTCTAATTGTTGCAAATTTATACTAAATATATGAGAAGTAGAGGTTTAAGAATGATGGCTACAGCATTGAATTTTGGGAAGACTTCACTGAGACAAAATGCACCAGCAGTGGAGCTCTTACTTAAATAGGGATAATAGAGAAAAAAAAAAAAAAAAAAAACCAAAAAAACCCCAAAACACTGTTTTCATTAGAACCCTGTGGTGATTTTGAAGAAAGAATTTGTATTAACAGTCCAAAATGCACAGGAAAAAAAAAAAAATTTTGATTAAAAGGCCAAAAAGAAAAAAAAAAAAAAAAAAAAAAAAGAAAAGAAAAGAAAAAAGAAAAAAACAGTGCAGAGTTGCACATGAGGCAAATCGATGGAGGAACGGGGAAGAGGCAGTTCTACCAAATGTGCTGAGAAATCTTTCTTGTTAAATTGAATTTGGAATATATCCCAGGTACAAAACAGTGTTAGCCAGAGTGCTCCAGATGGATGTTACCCTGAGCCAACAGCTAACGACAGCAGAGCTTTTCATTGACTTTGGTGCCTCAGAATGAAATGGCAGCAAAATGTCCAACATATGATTTCTTTTATTACTACTGATGCCATAAGTGACACTTTCCCTGGACTATCAACACCTAGTAATTAGTATTCACTGCCATCAGTGCTGCTTCCACCTGACAAATCGTGAGTCTTGTTGATTAATTTGATATTTTAGCTCTAAAGTAATCTTTGCTACCTGGTTCAATCCATTCTCTTTTCTGTAGCTACTGCCTCATTCAGGGAAAAAAAAAAATAAAAATGAAGCAGCATGAAAATAGGCAAAGTTTTTAATCACAGTTAAAATTAAAAGACTAATTTCCAGAACATACCTCCAGTATATATTGTATTAATATAAACTCCTCAGCATGACAGGGAAAAAAAAAATTGCCAGGGGAGAAATCCAAAATGACTAAA
Organism: Eubucco bourcierii; assembly: GCA_013396675.1. Taxonomy (NCBI): domain Eukaryota; kingdom Metazoa; phylum Chordata; class Aves; order Piciformes; family Ramphastidae; genus Eubucco; species Eubucco bourcierii. The sequence continues at coordinate 337,961 of VWZE01011243.1, forward strand.
AGCTTGATGTGCAAACATGGAAGAAATATGGTCTGCATTAACATGTGTTGCTGTAAAGGCTCCTGGATTTTTCACTACTCTCAGATTTCTCTAAAAAAATCACAATGTCATTTCACTTACAAAGCTCCCAGGAGGCATAGCTAGCAGGTAATTATTTTTGATAACTTTTTCCTTCCCACCCTAGAGCACTTTTGTGTACACACTGAATAAATTTAACACTTCATTATTCAACAGCCGTTTATCTTGCCTATAATTAGTAGTTAAAGAAGTGAAAAATACTCAATAGATTCTAGTAGGAACTCTTAAAAATACAAACAAGCTGCTGTGTTATTCTCATTCCCTACTGAAAAAACAAAAAAAAAGAAAAAAAAACAAGAAAAAAAAAAAGTCAAATTAAAACATATCCCAGACAAGTGAAATCAAATCCTGACTGACACCTTTTGTGTCTGCTCCAACAGATACTACGGTGAAATTACTGACATATTAAGTTTTCATCCACCCTGGAAAAATAAATGGATGTGTAGTGAAAATGCTGACAAGGCCCTTTCTGTGGTGTTGCCATCGGATGCTGATATAATTAAGTCCCAGAATAAGGTACAGCATGTTAGTGATACAACCTGTCAGTAATTCTGCAGTGATTTATGATCTGCAACTAACAAGAGAGCACCAACAGGAGCGCATACTGCACACATGGTGAAGAGGAAACATTTCCTGCTAGGCTTTTAAAGGGAAATGGTAGCATTAGGCTTCCTAGGTGTGATCTTTTCAAAAGAACTGAAGTGCCTAAAGACACAAATCACAGAACCATAAAATCACAACATCGTTTCAGTTGGAAGAGACCTCTAAAATCATTGAGTCCCACCATTATCTAATTCTACCAAGCCTCGTGCTCAACCAAGCCCCTCAGCAGCATATTTCTCTGGCTTTTTAATGCCTCCAGTGACAGGGATTCAGCCATCTCACTGGGGAGCCTGTTCCAAGTGGTTGAGAACCCTTTCAGTGAAAACATTTCTTCTTATGTTTAACCTAAACCTCTCCTGGCACGATTTCAGACCGTTTCCTCTCATCCTATCCCTTATTACTAGGGAGAAGAGACCATGCCCCACCTGGTCCCAACCCCCTTTCAGGGAGTTTTAGAGAGCCAGAAGGTCTCCCCTCAGCCTCAGTTTCTCCACTCTAAATGACCTTCCACCAGGTTCATTGCTATTCCCTGGACACGCTCCAGCACCTCAATGTCCTTCTTGGAGTGACAGGCCCAAAAGTAAACACAATATTGAAGGTGCAGCCTCACAACAGCTGAATAAAGGAGGACAAACATTTTCTTGGTCCTGTTGGTCCCACTATTGTTGATTCAGACTAGGATACTAGTGGCCTTCTTAGCCACCTGGGCACATACTGGCTCATCTTCAGCCGGCTGTCAACCAACATCCCCAGGACTGTCTCTCTTGGGCAGCTTTCTAGCTACTCTGTCCTAAGCCTTGAGAATTCATAGGGTTGTTGTGAGCCAAGTGTAGTACCCAGCACTTGTTGAATCTCATATAATTGCCCTTATCATTGACCTAGCCATATCTGCATGTCCTTCGTACCTTCCCGCAGATCAGTACTCCCCCACCAGCTTGGTGTCATCTGCTGTGGTGGGTTAGGAGCTTCCCCTCCCCACTACTGAACTTTACTAAACCTGTTCAGATAACTTGAAGGTAAGATAAAGCTATATTTACAGGAAGACTATATTTACAAGCATATATATACAATATATTGACAAGTATATGCAAATTAGAAATAATACAGAAATCCAAACTCCCTCCTGGACAGAGAAACTGCCCAGAAGGGGCTCAAAGTCTCTTTCTCTCTCTCCCTTTCCAGACAAAAACCAAAACAATCAGCAAAGTTTACTTGTTTTCTGGTTAGCCAAGGTTAGTGGAAGATATTAAAGCAGAGCAAAGAAGTGGAAGGAAGATGCATCCCAGAACAAAGTGGGACAAATTGTTTGCGTTTTGGCTTCTTATGCCTTTCAGCAAGCCAATGAATGATACAGAGTTCATCATTTTTTTTTTCCACAACCAATGATCTAATTTCTCTCATTAAAATATTCCAATTAGCCTCACACCAGCACATTTGCAAACTTATTGATGGTGCTTTGATCCCCTCATCCAGGTTACTGCTAAAGATGTTAAACAGAACTTTAATGAAGTAAATAGGTGGCTGCTATAATTTTAAAAGTCTGTAGGCAACTTGGCAATAACTGTCAAGTGGATGAATATAAAAATCTCAGAAGTGATGCAGTGCAGCAACAAAAAAGAATTCCCAGGCTTCGGTTTCCAGCTGAAATGAATGTTGGTAGCATCATTTCCACAAAACTGGTGAGCAGTTAAATACACTTGAAAAGAGTCCACTTAGCTAAAACAAGCTCTCAGACAGCTTGATATAATATGATTTACTATAAAGGAAAACATATGATTTATGATATGCCAACAGAAGATAGCAGTAATAATGAATAAACAAAATCAAGGGGACTTTTAAGAAAGATAAAAATACTGTCAGAATATCATCTTCTATTACATTGTCTGCATGAAAACAGACTAGAAAATAATGCCAACTTCACTTCAGCCCATCTTTATTATGCTGCTTCTTCCTCCCCACCATTCTTACTACACTGTATCTTCTGCCATTAAATCCCAGCAGGGTGGAGGTTGGAAGGGACCTCTGCAGATCATCCAGTCTGATCCCCTGCTAAAGCAGGGTCACTCACAGCAGCTTGCTCAGGATCACGATGTCCAAGTGGGTTTGGAATCTTTCCAGAGAATGAGGCAATTTCATCTTTACCATAAATATTTTTTTTTTTTTGTGGGGGNAAATGGAGGCACAGCATTTTAATCATTCTTGTAACAATTTTATAGTTGAGGTCCAAACCAGGCACTGCTGTTTATTGTATTTCCTGTCTTCTTTTCTGCCTTTTAAATCTTCCCACCGTATATTACATTAATTCTAATACCTCATTCACACTCCTGATCAAACTACTTTCATTGTTGTTTTTCCCATTACTTGAGAATGAGTAAAGCACAAGAAGGTTGAGATAATCTCCTACATTTAATAAGTTTCAAATTACCTTTCTTTTTTTTTTTCCCCTCTTATTGTTGCCATCCAAAAATCTGTAAGTAGTGAAAACATTCCCTTCAGCTCTGTAACATGCAAGAAGAAATTTCAGAGTAGTTACACTGCATTTACTGTTGTGGTTTTGTGTTTTGTTTTGATTTTTGTTTTGTTTTGTTTTTACCAGAAAGCAATTACATCACTGGGAATAATTATAGTGTAGTTATCATCTTGATAATGTAATCTGAATTCTAATAGTTACTTTAAAACATCAAACAGAAAATAATAAAGGCATCTGTCATATAAATATCATTTCAGTTCTGCAAACTGGTCATCCAACTGTTGGACTGGGCTCAGAGAAGGACATGAAGATGATCAGAGGGCTGGAGAACCTCTCCTGTGGAGACAGGCTGAGAGAGTTGGGGCTGTTCAGCCTCCAAAAGAGAAGGCTGCAGGGAGCCCTCAAAGGAGCCTTCCAGAGAGCTGAGGAAGGCCTTTTCACAAGGACTTGTGATGATAGGAGATGAGGGAATGGCTTTGAGCTGGAATAGGGGAGATTTAGGCAGGAGATTAGGAAGCAATTCTTTCCTGTGAGGGTGGTCAGACATTCTAACAGGCTGCCTAGGGAGGTCTGGATTCTCCCTCCCTGGAGATGTTCAAGGCCAGGTTGGAGCAACCTGGTCTAGTGGAAGGTGTCCCTGCCCATGGCAGTGGGGGTTGGAAATAGATGATCTCTAAAATCCCTTCCAAACTAAACCATTCTATGATTCTATAATTGTGCATTAAGTCTGGAGTTGCTGCCTTGGATCCAGGAGTCAGTTTATTCATTTCTGTCAGTGCAAGTAAAATTAAAAAAGGTTAGTTTTTGTCATCATCCTCAAAAGTGTAAAAACCTATCAGTGCAGGATATGATGTGTTCAGCGTTGTTGTGACAGCTTTTAAATTATACCTTCGTTGCCAACAGCTGGCAATCAAAATCCCATTCTGCTCCATCTTCATGCCATGCAGAGACAATGCTTCCACAGGAGTTCAACCAACAAAACAAGAGAGCTAGAGGAAGAACAGTAAGGCTATTCCCAGGTTACAATGTCCTCTATGAAACCCTGCTCTCTTTATGCCTCATAATTGTAATTGTATTCTCATTTCTTTTTCTCCTTTGCATGACATATTGTGAACATTTTCTGTTGCAAACGAACAGTTCGAACTGATGAACATTTGTTTATTTAAAAAGCTTCACTTCTAAAAGCTCTGTTCTGACTTGCTTTGAATTTAAGATTTATCTCTCTCATACACAGAGATAGAGATGAGATAGAGATACAGAGATAGAGATATAGAGATGATAGAGATAGAGATGAGATAGACATAATGTTTGTATTTAAAAGAATAGTTGAATTATGAGGTAATGTTTTCAAGTAATGGTCAAACACTTCCTAGTTTCCTCTAGTACTTTTTCTCTATCCATTTATGCACTCTGTACTCAACTGAAACAAATTCAGGCATCAGAATTCTGATGTTTCTTTATGGTTTCCACACTGATACAGTGCTGATGGAACTCACAGCTATGCCTCAGGGTTAGTTGATCTCCAGCTAGCTAGCAGAAGAGTGAAATGGCACTGTTTTCACAGAGCACTGTCACTTCAGCACATACTCAGGATTTTATTGAGTGCCTCAGCACATTTCACTCCATTTTCTTGGCTTTTATACTGCCTAATTGATAGCATTTCTCCATGTAGGGGTTCTCAAACACTGGAAGAGGCTCCCCAGAGAAGTGGTTGAATCTTCATCCCTGAGGTGTTCTAAAGAAGCAGAGGTTGTGTGCTGAGGGACATGGTGTAGCACCAGACTTGGTAGAGCTAAATAAAGGTTGGACTTGATGATCTTAAAGCTTTGTCAGTTCCCACCAAAGCAATTCTATAAGAGGAAAAGAGATTTTGTAAAGGTGACTTTAATTAATTTGCCATAGTAATGCGGTCTGAACTAAGAACAGGTCTGGTTGTGTCCCTGCTGAAAGAGATTCTTTCACTGTGTTTGATGGAATACTAACCAACATGGGACCCCTCTCCCTTGAGGTGTTCAAGGACAGGTTGGATGGGGCCTTGAATGACCTGGTCTAGTGGAAGGTGAGCCCAAGACAGGGAGCTTGGAACTGTATGATCTCTAAGGTCTCTTCCACCCCAAAGCAATCTATGAATCTACAAAACTAGACCCATAACCAGATAGCAATGCAAACCCATCATGAGATATAATAGGTAGTCCATATGATGTAAATGCAGATAAGAATTAAATGCTCTGTGAGAATTAAATCATTAGAAAATAGCAACATGACAAGACTCATGAAAATCTTGTGTGATGGTTTGGGAGTTCCCTGCCTCCCTATACTTTGTAAAATCACCCAGACTAGACTCAGCCAGCTGGAAGTTAAGGAGTGAAGCTCTATTTACAACTCAGCACAATATAAAAGCAGATATATACACTATATACAGGAATATTTACAGAAATATACAAATTAAAGTAATACAGTAACACAACACCCCTCCCAGAAATCACAGACCCCAGGAGGGGCTCCCAACCATCCTTCCACCTTCTCCACACCCATGTACCTTATCCCAGAGTTTGGCTTACGTGCAAGGTGAATTTGGAGGATCAGCATGGGGGGTTAGAAGCAGAGTGGTTAGTTAGATTATTCAGCAGAGAGGAGAAGGCAAGAAGCAATCCCAAGCACAAATACAGGCTGGGTGGTGAATGGTTGGAGAGCAGCCCTGGGGAAAAGGACATTGGAGCCTGGGTTGATGAAAAGCTCAACATGAACCTGCAGTGTGTGTATGCAGCTCAGACAGCAACCGAGTCCTGTGTTGTATCAAGAGCAGCGTGGCCAGCAGGGCAAGGGAGGGGATTCTGCCACTTTGCTCTTGTTAGACCCCATCTGGAGTGCTGTGTGCAGTTCTGGAGCCCTCAGCACAGGAAGGACATGGAAGTGTTGGAGCGGGTCCAGAGGAGGACCACAAAGATGATCAGAGGGCTGGAGCAACTCTCCCATGAGGACAGACTGAGAGGGCTCTTCAACCTGGAGAAGAGAAGGCTTCGAGGGGACCTGATAGTAGCCTTCCAGTATCTGAAGGGGGCCTACAGGAAGGCTGGGGAGGGACTATTTACAAGGTCTTGCAATGACAGGACAAGGGGCAATGGGTTTAAACTGGCAGAGGGAAGATTTAGACTGGATGTTAGGAGGAAGTTCTTTACAGTGAGGGTGGTGAGGCACTGGCACAGGTTGCCCAGGGAGGTTGTGACTGCTCCCTCCCTGGAGGTGTTCAAGGCCAGGTTGGATGAGGCCTTGAGTGACCTGTACTAGTGGGAAGTGTCCCTGCCTATGACAGGGGGTTGGAACTAGATGATCACTGAGGTCCCTTCCAACCTTACTATTCTATGATTCTATGATTCTATAAGCTAGAGACCCCAAGACTCTCCAAGCCCAAGAGTGCCTTATCTATGTTTTGTGTTCTTAGTCTTATACATCTCAGCAAACCTATGAGTGAAGCAGACATCACCATTGTTCGCTTTTCACAGCCTATAATTTAATTTTCTCCATTAAAATATTCCAATTGGCCTCAAACCAGCACATCTTGTCACAGTTACTCTCACAGGCGTAATGACACATCCCATAACTCCCCTGATCTCCCCTGCTACTTTCCTGACTTTTCTTTCACTCAACTCTTACCTTCCTAAACCTTCAACAGTTGTATTATTAAGTTCCTGCTATTGTCTCACGTAGTTTCCTGCATTTAATAAAGCTGAGATTTATTCTGTTCTTTAAAAACTCTGCAATTTTGCATTACACTAAAAAGGAGGAAAATCCATGTGTTGCTCTCCCATATTTGTAATTCTGCTTTACTCACAAATCCTTAGATGTAGTCTGCTGTTGTCAATATTTTCTCGATTTACATTCTAACTTGAACTGCACAGGAAAGACTCTTGTGCTGGTTTGAGGCTAACTGGAATATTTTAATAGAGAAAATTACACTATAGGCTGTGAAAGGAAAGCATGGTGATGTCTACTTCACTCATAGGCTTGCTGAGATGTTTAAGAGAAGAAATCAAAACACAGAGAAGTCACTCTCTGGGGCATAGCGTCTGGGTCTAGCAGCTTCTGGCTCTTTCTCCTCTCTGCCGAGTAATCTCACTAACCATTTTTCTTCTAACTCCCCTGGCTGATCCTCCAAGCTCACCTTGTGCATAAGACAAACCTTGGGGTAAGGTACAGGGGTGGGGAGAAGGTGGAAGGGTGGTTGGGAGCCCCTCCTGGTGTCTCTGATTTCTGGGAGGGGAGTTGTGTTTCTGTATTACCTTTAACTTGTATATTTCTGTAAACATTCCTGTATATAGTGTATATCTCTGCTTGTACACTGTGCAAAGCTATGAATATAGCTTAGTTCCTTAACTTCCAGCCTACTGAGTTCTAGTCTGGGTCATTTTACAAAGTGGAGTGGGTGGGGAACTCCCAAACCATCACAGATCTCCAGGTTAAAAGTGAAGTTATGATGCATCATTATGCTATGTAAGATCCATTGTTCAGGGAGAGATTTATTCTGATTATCTGTTCTTCATTCACCTAATTGAAATTGCTCATCATAAACAATTTTAACATGAACCCTGCGGGCAAGAGATCTCACTAATGACAGCCTGTATCAGTCGCTATAGGATGCAATGATGTGGCATACATATAGCCAAAGGCTAGGAGTTGCCACTAAGGCTTTGCAAACTGGTTTCAATTCACCAGAATTTCTTAGGGAGAAGGAACATTTTCAATGACCTTTATCTCAGTGGTGGAATTTTGGTGTTCCTTTCCTAGGACTCAGCATGTGCTTATGGAAGGAGCAAGGTGTCATTCTGAATGCTAAACTGCAAATCCCTTCAGCTTGCTACAACTGGAACCTAACAATTTTCATGCAGAAAATTCCTTCTGAACAAATCCACCTGAAGTGTAAACACAGTAATTACAGTTGTTTTTTTCTTTTTTCCCCCCTTTGAACATTAGAGAGTCTTACTATGCTAATTTTGACTGATCTTAGTTTTCTCATAATATTCAGACCCTGCACAATTTCCACATAATCTCAGACTTACGTGAATGTATGGCCAGTTTAGATTTTATTTTAGTCCAATGCCTGCTTCACCTCACAGTACTTCATCCTTATTATTTTAATCCATCCTTGGCTGTCTTCTGTTAGTTTTTGGAAATGCATACTCTTAAAAAAGGAAAGTTCTGGTCAAAGAAAGAATTGTAAAGGCAAATATTTCACTTGTATTTCAAAGATTCTATTAATTCTGCATGTTTTGTTTTGAGCTAGAGCACAACGGGTTCTGTTCAGCATTGTGATTGCTCAGCTCAGTCTCTGCTGTAGCTCAGGTCATGTTCCTTCTGCAGTTCAGGGGAGGTTTGCACAGCCATGGAGAAACTGATAGGCAGAGTTCCTGGCAAGAGTTGGGCTGCAGAAAGGCTCTGCCTGAAACTTGCTCCTCTACACACCAAGGGCACTGCCACAGCTTGTTCCCCACTTTGGGGGGCAGGAAGGCAGAGGTGGCACTGTGGGGAGGAGTGGACAGGACAGGTGATGCTCAACTGCCCAACAAGGCATTGCACCCCATGGATGGTATCTGCAGGAACAAGCTGGAGGATCACCAGGGTCAAGCCCCTTCTTCAGTGACCAGTGTCACAGGACGACTCTGTCCCTTCTGCCTTCCATCCTGATCCCTGTGTTCCTGAATCCAGTTCCACAATCCAGCTCCCAAATCCAGTTCTCATCTGCTGATGAATCTAGTCTTGGACTTACCCAGTGCCTGCTTCCAGCATCAGTGGTGGCAATGCTGCTGCTTTGCCAGCACGGGTTAGAATCACAGAATCACAGAATATCAGGGGCTGGAAGGGACCTTGAAAGATCATCTAGTCCAACTCCCCTGCCAGAGCAGGATCACCTATACCAGATATCTCCAGAGAGGGAGACTCCACAACCCCCCTGGGCAGCCTGTTCCAGTGTTCTGTTACCCTTATAGTGGAAAAAAAAAAAAAAATCCTCCTTGTGTTTACAATGAAACTTCCTATGTCTCAACTTCCACCCATTGCCCCTTGTTCTGTCATTGGGTATCACTAACAAGAACCTGGCTCCAGCCTTCTGGCACTCACCCTTTACATATTTATAAACATTGGTAAGGTCAGCTCTCAGTCTCCTTTTCTCCAAGATAAAGACCCCTAGCCTCCTCAGTTTCTCTTTTTAAGAGAGATGCTCCACATTGGCTTCTGTTTCTTTGCAATTCCATGGCATTGTTCTTTTTCCTATCCCAGCTGGTTTACTTTCTTTCCCAGCCCATAAGTCTTTCTCCTTTCTTCCCTTTCTTTTCCCTTTGGGAAGGCAGAGGGCTTCATGGGGAGTCTCTGGTTCAGCCCAAATGCTGGAGCTACCTTTTATTCTTTGATATTCCTTTTCCTGCCAACGCAAACCACTTAGTCGAAGGAGGACAAATCCTGAGATGTCCATGAGCACATGATTGTTGCACAGAGATCAGGCATTTCCTAGTTTCCCCACTTCTACTTACCCTGAAGAATTTCACTATTTAACTGATTAAAGCTTATTTGCCAAAAACTGTGGCAGTGTGGAGCGATAACAATGTAAGAAGATTGGCCTAATAATCCGCTCTCAACAAGTAATTGGGAGTCTCCTAAGCAACAAGAACTGAAATGCCTTGGCTGTTCTTGATTTAACTGAAAATCAGTGACAATCCATTTTGTTCATATAATTTACTCCTGCTTCTTTTAGTTTGTGGAAGATAATGTGCAGCCCATAAAATCAACATAAATTGATTTAAAGGAAAAATCTAAATGCCAACAGAGAAGGAAATCTATATGCCAACAGAGTGTTCAGATTGGGGCAAAGAACAAATATTTGCTATTCTGGATAATTATGGTTTTGGTGCGGCAATGGCTGGTCTGAATTCTTCTCATTTTGTGTATTCCACTTGGTGAACATTTATTTTAATTCCATTTTATGAACATTATGAACCTCTGAATTCAATCTGATGAACATTTCCAGTTTTAGGAATTATCTCATCAAATGTGCCTCACTTCAAAATAATTTCATTTAATCTTGTACTGGACAGTTACCATTGAGCTGTTTGTGGAAAAAAATACATAAAACTGTCTTCCTATGTAGTTCTAAAATATTATCACTATTTATAATATGATAAAATTAATGTTATAGAAGTATTTCTTGTTCTCTGTTAATAAATGCAGAGATCCATAGCAGCTCATGTGGTTTTCATCATTTTGCTTACTGTTAAATTAGCACCATACATTTTTAAATACATGTTTTGCTTTCAGTAGGAGGGATTAATTTTATTGAAATTCCAGAAGTATCTTCAGAGTATACATCACAGTTATTAAGTACTCTGACACGTAGATTTTCTTTCTTTCTTTATATCTCACCTAGACTTCAATCAACAGAGACAACTGATAACTTTTATGTAAGAGAGGAAAACCTTCTAGGAGTAGTTAACCAGTTTGAAGGTATTTTCTTGTTGGCTGTGAAGAAGGAGAAAAGAACCACATGTATGTGTAAATAAATTCAGAATGAGGGAGATTTCCTAAAAAAACTATCTACCTGAAGTGTTAAGCATAGTTGGATTATAAAACCTTTTGGCCATCCTTGTTTGCCTACCTTCCTTTTTGTTAGAAAAGAAACAAACCAAGATACACTGTCTGGATTTGTGGTGGGTTGTTTTGGGGTTTTTTGGTTTTGTGTTGTGTGGGGTTTTGTTTTGTTTTGTTGTTGTTGTTGTTATTGTTGCTGTTTGTTTGTTTTGGTTTTGTTTTGGAGTGGATGAATTGTTACAATTTCTGTTGAATTCCATAGCATGTCTACAACACCCTTCAGCTTCTGGCAACAGAGAGAGATTGCAGGTAGCCCAGATACAAATACACAAGGAATGAGAAAGAAAGTTAATATAACAGCAGAAGAAATATCTAATACAAGATATCTTCCACTCAACATGAGCTAGCAATGAGTGCTGTCAGACCAGCAACCAATGATGTTCTGGGCCGCATCAGAAGAAGTGTGACCAACAGGACAGCAAACATGATTCTCTCCCTCTACTCTGTGCTGCTCTGCTCTGTTCTGCTCTGCTCTGGTGAGACCTTGCCCAAAATACTGCATCCAGCTTTGGTGTCCCCACCATATGAGGGACATGGAACTGCTGGAGTGAGTTCAGAGGAGGCCACGAAGATGATTAGAGGTCTTAAGCACCTCCCTTATGGGGACAGGCTGAGAGAGTTGTGGCTGTTCAGCCTGGAGAAAAGACGCTCCAGAGAGAACTGAGAGCAGCCTTGCAGTACCTGAAAAGGGTTACAGAAGATTTGGGGAGGGACTTTTGACAAGTCTAGTTTGGATGAGGCCTTGAGTAACCTGTTCTAGTGGAAGGAGTCCCTGCACATGGCAGGGGGTTGGAACTGGATGATCTTTAAGGTCCATTCCAACCCAAACTATTCCATGAATCTAACAATAACGTTCAGGTTTGTATTTTAATATATTCGTCTCAAGCAATTTAGTGCTTCTCAATGACAAAGTTGCCCAGTTTTAGTTTTGTTTTATTATAGAGTTTTTATTAGTTATTGTACTGTGGCCATAAACTCTACTCCTAGACAGAAGGAGACATAGTAAAACTGTCATATTCAATTGAAATATCACACTGTGGTGTAGCCACAACTACAAACGAGAGTATATCCAACATGTTCCACATTTGAAAAGGTCAAGTTAGCAAAAGAACAGAGCAAGAACAGATATTATATCAGTGGACCTAATACAGCAATGAGTGTCAAAACAAGAATTTAATCAAATAAGAAATTGCAGAAATGAGTCCTATTAACTGAGGACAGGTAGAGACATTTCAGTTATTAAGTTCAGTGATATATGATATTATAGTGCTCTCTTCTTAGCTGATTGTTTTCCTTGCTGGTTGGTACACAATGGAAAAAAAACAACCCAAACAAATCCACAAAGCCCTGTTCATTTTTCCATTGAAGTCTATTTCTGCAGTAAACAATGACTCTCCCATTGTAATTCAGAGAGTTTTGGACATGTCTTTGGAATCAGGTAAGAAGTGTGGTCATTCACTCTAACCAAAAAAATCTGACTGCAAAAATGCTCTTCAAGGAACCCATTTTCAAATGCAGACTACAATTCAAGGACATACCTCAGCTTCACATCAATTTATTAAATGTCCTTTTAATCAGACTTTTAAAATTTTATTTTACATTTTCATATTTCCAAGAAAAGATTAAATTTTATATTTTACTAGAAAGACCATTATCCTCAACACAAGTCTAGCTGGATTCCTTGTGTTACAGAAATATTTCCTGTAGTTCAGTTATTTTTATGTCTTAATCTGTCTCTTAGTTGCTGTTACTGGTTTCTTTTCTTCCCTTTTTTTTAGAGTTTTTTCCTTTCTAATACCATATTTTGAAATACTTTGGCCTTTGGTAGCTTTTTGTCAGGATAAAAGTAATACTTAAAAATTGCTATAGAAAATGGGGTTTTAATCTCTTTGCAGGTTAGTTTATCTGAAAATGTTGAAAGCATTTTGCAGAGCATTTCTGTTACTAGGAGTCAAATTTGAGGAAGTATTAATTTAATTATTAAGCGAGCACCTCTGTTCTCTTTAGTCTTCAGATACTTCAATTTTTAAGATTAGTAAGGATCACCTAAGTTAGAGAACCTTAGAAGGGTTGGAAGGGACTTTTAAAAGCCATCAGGTCTGATCCCCCTGCAAATAGCAGGGATATTAACAACCAGAGCAGGTTGTTCAGAGCACCAAACGACCCGACCCGGAATGGTTCCAGGGATGGGGCATTTACCGCAGTTCTCCCCACAACCTTCTCTTCTCCAGGCTGAACAACTCCAACTCTCTCAGCCTGGTCTCGCAGCAGAGGACTTCCAGCATCATGACTTTTGTCCCAGTTCTCTTTCTCAACAAAGATATGAACTATATAGAGATATTTTCAATCTATTATGATGTTAAGAGATCATAGACTCATAGAATTATAGAACGGTAGGGGTTGGAAGGGATCTCCGGAGATCATCTAGTCCAACCCACCTGCCAAAACAGGGTCATAGAATCACAGAATCATAGAATGGTAAGGTTGGAAGGGACCTCAAAGATCATCTAGTTCCAACCCACTAGAACAGCTCACTCAAGGCCTCATCCAACCTGACCTTGAACACCTCCAGGGAGGGAGCAGCCACAACCTCCCTGGGCAACCTGTTCCAGTGTCTCATCACACTCACTGGAAAGAACTTCCTCCTAACATCTAATTTGAATCTCCCCTCTTCCAGTTATAACCCATTGCCCCTTGTCCTGTCATTACAAGACCTTGTAAATAATCCCTCCCCAGCCTTCCTGTAGGCCTTCTTCAGATACTGGAAGGTTACTACAAAGTCTCCTTGAAACCTTCCCTTCTCCAGGCTGAAGAACCCCAATTCTCTCAGCCTGTCCTCATAGGAGAGCTGCTCCAGCCCTCGGATTATCTTCGTGGCTCTCCTGTGGACCTGCTCCACACTTCCATGTCCTTCCTGTGCTGAGGGCTCCAGACCTGCACACAGCACTCCAGATGGGGTCTGATGAGAGCAGAGTAAAGGGGCAGAATCACCTCCCTTGCCCTGCTGGCCACACCGCTCTTGATGGTCATGAAATTGTGTTTTAATTTACATAGAAAGTAAAACATTGAATGGAAATTAAAAGGAAGGAAAATTAAAACTAAATGAAATAAATCTGGAATGGAAGGGAAGAAATACTGATCCTCAAGTTATTAAAGAGCTTACAGTTCTTTCCAGAAGCCACAGAAGGCTTTCTGAAGCACGGACATTAATACTTCAGGTCTCTGGATTTACAATACTTTGGATAGTAGTAACTCAAAATAGTCCAGCCAGTCTGTTTCAAAAATGTTAGATTATGGCTGGACTGGCCTTTGGTGAAACTGAAAAATGGACATTAACATAGGATAGAAAAAAGCTAAATGAAATCTGTTATCTGGAGATGCAGTGAAGCATTGAAATGTAATCTGTACATTTCATTTTGAGTAGACAGGCTTATCTCAGCCCTAACCTGTAAATTTACTTGGTGTCTGGCAGATGCTCTGTTCTCCTTTGTTCTACATCACTGTGTCAAACTCAGACAAAACAATATTTTACTGTTGGCTTGCATTAACAGAACAAAAAGGGGGAAAACAACATCCTTATCATAAAAAATTCATAGCAAAAAAAAATCTCTGTAATGGTTTGAAATCACTTATTTTTACAAAACTGATATTAATCACATTTTACAATGGTAAGGTTGGAAGGGACCTCAAGGATCATCTCGTTCCAACCCCCTGCCATAGGCAGGGACACCTCCCTGACCTGGTACAGGTCATTCAAAGCCTCATCCAATCTGGTCTTAAACACCTCCAGGGAGGGAGCAGCCACAACCTCCCTGGAACCTGTTCCAGTGTCTCATCACCCTTACTGTAAAGAACTTCCTCCTGACATCCAGTCTAAATCTCCCCTCTGCCAGTTTAAGCCCATTGCCCCTAGTCCTGTCATTGCAAGACCTTATAAATAGTCCCTCCCCAGCCTTCCTGTAGGACCCCTTCAGAAGTTGGAAAGCTACTATAAGGTCTCCTTCAAACCTTCTCTTCTCCAGGCTGAAGAGCCCCAACTCTCTCAGCCTGTCCTCATAGGAGAGCTGCTCCAGCCCTCTGATCATCTTTGTGGCCCTCCTCTGGACCTACTCCAACACTTCCATGTCCTTCCTGTGCTGGGGGCTCCAGAATTGCACGCAGTACTCCAGGTGGGGTCTGATGAGAGCAGAGTAAAGGGGCAGAATCACCTCCCTTGCCCTGTTGACCACACTGCTCTTGCTGCAGCCCAGGACTCAGTTGCTGTCTGGGCTGCATGTGCACACTGCAGGCTCATGTTGAGTTTTTCGTCAACCCAGAGTCCAAGGTCCTTTTCCTCAGGGCTGCTCTCCAGCCATTCACCACCCAGCCTGCATTTGTGCTTGGGATGATTTTCCCTCATTCACATGATTATTGGACAAGGACAACATTAGAAACTATGAAACAAGTATCTGAAAGTCCAAAATTTGAATCCCTGATCAGCTACTGAAGCACAACTTTGCTTTAAGTATATTCCATTGTGTGCATACCAAAAATATTTTATGCCTAACTTGGTTTTCCTTGATTTAATTCAGAAAACACATCTTCTGAGCTTTCAATCCTAGTATGATCCCAGTCTATCTGAGCTGGTTTGGGTTTCTGAATGTTTTCTTTTAAATGTTGTTGAAAAATGGCTCAGTACTCAAATCTGGTCTAAGATACCATAAGGGTAGTGCAACACTAGAACAGGTTACCCAGGGAGGTGGTTGAGGCCCCATCCCTGGATATATTCAAGGTGAGGCTCAACAGAGCTCTGAACAACCTGATCTAGAGGAGGATGTCCCTGCTAACTGTAGAGAAGGTTAGATTAAATGACTTTTGGAGGTATCTTCCCATTCTGACCATTCTCTCATTCTATTATTCTAGGTAGGGGGCTGGACTAGGTAATCTCCAGAGGTCCCTTTCAGGCTAATGGTTTTGCCAATATCTACACATTCTGTATCTAAAGTATATGTCAATTTTATTCTTATATTAACAGATACAACCTGTCTAGATGTGTACATACACAGTGAATTTTTGACCATGGTCAAACGTACAGGTAATTCTTTGCAGTTTAATTAACTTCTCAACCAATTGCAAGTGATCTTGAAGGCCCAACAAGAGTCTTCCTTTAAGAGAATTCAAGCATGATGGGGCTTGGAAGACACCTCTGGGGATCATCTAGTCCAACCTCCCTCCTAAAGTAGGGTCACCCACAGCAGGCTGCCCAGGTTTACAATGTCCAGATGGCTTAGGAATCTCTCCAGAGAAGGAGACTCCACAACCTCTCTGGGCAGCCTGCTCCAGGGCTCCAGCAGCCTCACACTGGAGAAGTTTCTCCTCATCTTCAGATGAAACCTCCTGGTTTCCAGTGTGTGCTCAGTGCCCATTGTGCCATCACTGGGCACCACTGCCAAGAGTCTGGCCCCATCTCTTTGACCCACACACTTTCACTATTGATGAGAACTGAGAAGATCTGCTTCTCAGGCTGCTCTTCTCCAGGCTAAACAACTCCAGGTTTCTGAGCCTTTCCCCCTCACAGAGATGCTCCAGGCACCTCAGCATCTTTGTAGCCTCCACTAGACTCTTTCCAGTAGTTCCCTGTTTCTCTTGAACTGCAAAGCCCAAACCTGGACACAGTACTCCACATGTGCCCTCACTAGAGCGTAGTAAAGGGGAAGCAGATCCTCCATCCAGCTGCTTTCCACACTTCTCTTAATGCACCAAAGGACACCATTTACCTTCTTGGCCACATGGGCATACTCATGACTATTTTTCTGTCTACCAAGACTTCCAAGTCCTTTCCTGCAGAGCTGCTTTCCAGCAGGTCATCCCCTCACCAGTACTGGTGCAGGAGGTTATTCCTTCCCAGAAACAGGACCCTAATCATGAGGCTTCCCTCTGCCCAAGCCTCCGGCCTGTCCTGGTCTCACTGAATTAGAGCACATTCTGCTAGTTTTGTGTCACCAGCAAGCTTGCTGAGAGTACACTTCATGCCTTCATCCAGGTCACTAGTCAAGATTTTGTGCAATGATTGGTTATGTTGATTTCTGATAAACCCACTGGCAGTCACAGAGAGAAAACAAGTGGCAGAAGCTGTTTGCAATCATTTCTAGGAACAATTAATTAGCCACAATCTCCTAGCATTGCAGACCTGTTGCTCCTTCTCAACAGGGTTTGCAGATGCTGGTATCTGTAAAAGAAACATGCTCACAGTCTTTAGATGAACTAGGTAGCTTTCCCACCCTTTAAAAGCTCAATAAAAATAGTACTTCCTTCCACCTAGTAATCTAAGGCAGTAAACTTCATGATATTTGCAGAAGTGGATTTTTTATCTATCAAATAACAAAAGTACTATCAGATTTCCCCCTTTTTTTTCTCCTCTCTGTGCATTTCATGAGGATTTTAGCTTCTTTGTTACTGTTAAATGCTTTTTACGAGCAAATGTCATTCATCTTCCTGCAGCACTTTCCCCTCCCCCCNTTATTTCAATCTTTCCAAAATTATGGTTATTTTGCCCTCATTTCATTTCACAGTTCCCAACGTGATGGAAAGGAGAGGCTTGTATATTGCTTCATATGCATTTTGTTCATTTAGAATTGCAAATACAATTTCCCAGCCTCCCACAATATGTGGCTGCTACAGTCATGGGTTTCATGATAGCATTTCATAGCACACATTTGCTGTTGCCTACTGCTTATTTCTTTTTTATGTCTGATCATTTCTTATTCAGGGGAACCTGAATCATCTCGATTTTTTTAATTATTTTTCCCCCCCCCCTTAGACCCATCATGTGTCATCTTCCCTCTTTTATATTCAATTATTTCTATTTTTAGAATATATTTTATTTATTAGTTTATTTAAAGATTTTGGTTGCTTGCCAATAAATTTCAGCCCGTGAAGGTAGCAATGAAACTATGAAGCCTGAAGACTTGCATCAGTTCATGTTTGCTTTGCCACTGCACTTCACACAGAGTAGATCAAAGCCTAAAATTTGTGTTCTTGCTAGCAAAATTAGAAACTCGCTGTCTCAATATTAGAAGTCCTATTTTCTTCCTTGGTAGTTCTTCTCAGTTATTTTTGTCTTCTGGTAATCTACCATATCCATCTTTCTCCACAGAAGTGGTGCAAATGCCTGTATCCTTAATTCTATATAGTTTGCAGGTCAAGAAGGCAAGGTGGTAAAAATAACTTTGACAAAGACAGCTTGCTTCCTTGGTAACACTTGATACTTATTATTTTTCCTCTGCTCCTTCTATTGCTTATCTTTATCATTCTCTGAGTTTGCCTGTTTGTTTTCCCCAGATTTTTACTCTGTTTTGTGTGTTTAAAAACAGACCCTAAAAACTAGGCAGATTACACTCCTTTGTCAATGCCTTTCAAAAGATGCATCAAGCTGCACCCAGATTTTGTAATGATAAGGTCAATAGAATCAGGTAGGTAGAAAACAAAATGTCAAAGACTGATTCTGTTGGTGAGAAAAGCCTGGAGGATAACATTGTTCTATTAATAAACCCACATAATTGTTAGCAATAATATGTTAGCAGAATCTTTATTAGCTTACAATCTTTTCCAGTCTATAAAAGGAAACAAATCAGAGATATTAGTAAGAATAATAAGAATAGACTCTTAATGAGATGCATCAGAAGTGCCTAGGAGTGACAAAGCAGAGCTCAGTGTGCCTGGCACTTGTGAGACTGCACCTGGTGCTGTGTGACCTGTTGTATGTGAGCAATGTTGATAAACTGGAGAGAGTCCAGCAGGGGATCAACAAAACAAACTGTGCTTGGAACGGGTTAAGTGTAAAGAGAACCTAACAGACCTGGATTTGTGGAGCCTGAAGGGGAGGAAGCTGTGGGTCAAAATGAGATGTCCTTAACCCCATGATGGATGTCGCAGAAGAGACAAAGCCTGATCCTTCTAAGAAGTGCCCGGCAAAAGAGAGTGAGGCAAGAAGTTGTAATAAGGAAGGAGGATTTTCACCATGAGGCTGGTTGAGCACTGGCACAATCCACCCTAAGAGGCTGTGGGATCTCAGTCTTTAGAGATCTTTAAAGGTCTAGGAGACAAGGCCTGAGTCACCTCTGCTACCTTTGGAGCTAGCTCTGTTTGGAACAGGAGACTGGACTAGGGACATCTTCCTGGAGGTCTCTGCCAGCTCCATTTCTTTTGCAACTCTAGTATACCAGACAAGGGCTGCTGGGCATTGAACAGCAGAAATAGTCATCTACAACAGCTTTTGGGAAAGTGGACGACTTTAGTAAAGGATCCACTAGGATGGAATTTAAGGCATCTCATTCCAGACCCTGGTGTCTCACTGCAATGCTGTGGAATCCTGTTATATTTTAGTTCAGACCATCATTGTCAAGGTTGCAAACTTTGTATTTCTTTACTGCCTAACTCATTCTCCAGATGGTAGTTTCTTAATGCTTGTAGGAAAATATTTCTGTCATCTAATTCTCCAGTACACCATGAGAGTCCTCATTTTTATAGGCTTGTGAAAAGATTGTTTACAGAACTGTTACAGTATAAGTAGTTAAAAGAACTTTGACTTTTCATATAAAATCAGAAAATTAATTTTTCAGAGCTTTGTAGAAAGTTCATAGTATCTGCAGTTCACAAATAAAATGAAACTTGATCTGTTCCTACTTCACCAGTGGAAAATAATTGGATCTTGGTAGAAAGGCAATGAACTAGAGGTAGATTTTTCAAACAGGAGTGTCATTAATTCCCTTTCCCTCTTATTTTTAATACTATACTCAATTAGCTGTTCTTAGAAATTGTTCTTTATATAAAAGTGAAGCTGATTGTAGGAAACTTAGATGCTGAAGCACTTCAGAGCAATACAGATTACCAATCATCACCCTATCTGGCTTATTTTCTATAGAAGACCTTAGCTACCCACATTAATTAAATTAGCTCTATAATATTTGTGAAGTATTTACAATCTATGAGAAAAGAACCCTTTGACATTACAGACTTTCAAAAAACTTCTCTGTTGCTGCTGTTTGTAGAGTTCTTGCAGCATTCTAAGATATGTTGCCCACAGCAGTGTGAAACTTGCAGTTTTCTTCTTTTATGGCAGCAAAGACAGAAAATGACTAGGTGGGAGGCCTCAGAATTTTCAGTCTATATAGATTGAGGCTAATATTATACCTTAAAATCACCTGAAGCTTTCTATTCCTTATGCCTAATTAATTTCTGCATCTTCCTATCCCATTTAGACCATAAAAAAATTGAGTCCAGGGAAGGCCAAAACCTCTTATCATGAAGAATCTGTTTTCCCAAGGACACGCAAATGTTAAGAGTGGGTCTAGATAATGGACACAAAGGTGGTCAGAGGGCTGGGGCACCTCTCTTAAGCACAGAATCATAGAATCATAGAATGGTAAGGTTGGAAGGGACCTCAAGGATCATCGAGTTCCAACCCCCTGCCATAGGCAGGGACACCTCCCACTAGTACAGGTTACTCAAGGCCTCATCCAACCTGGCCTTGAACACCTCCAGGGAGGGAGCAGACAGACTGAGAGCCTCAGGACGGCCCTAGGACAGCCTTTCAGTATTTGAAAGTGGTTACAGGAGAGATGGAGAAGGTCTTTTTACAAAGACATGGAGTGACAGGACAAGAAGTAATGGCTTCAGGTTGGAAGCAACTGGATTTAGATGAGACATTAGTAAGCAATTTTTTTTTCCCACAAGGGTGGTGAGGCACCTCACCAGGTTCCCCAGAGAAACTACCATGGCTCTAACCCTCAAAGTGTTGAAAGCCAGGCTGGATGAGGCCTTCAGCAAGCTGGTCTGGCAGGAGCTGTCCCTGCCTATGGACGGAGCTTGGAACTAGATGATCTTTAAGGTTCCTTTGAGGCTGAATCGTGCTATTATTCCATGGTTTCCAGGTATAGATGAAAGCAATCACAAGTCCTTTTCACCAAACTAGCAGAATTTCCTTGTAGGAATTTCCCTTTCTACTGTAAGGCATGTTTTACTATGCTAGTCCCTTAGAGCATCAGTTTTCACCATGGTCTCATCACATAGTCTAGGGCACACCGTTTTCATAATCCTCTCTAGACAGGGATCTGCTGGACAGAGTCCAACAGAGAGCTACAAGGATGACTGCAGGACTTGAACACCTCACCTGTGAAGAAAGACTGAGAGACCTGGGGCTGGTTAGTCTGGAGAAGAGAAGGCTTAGATTGACATCTATGAATATGTGAGGGGTGGGTGTTGAGATGAAGGTGCCAGGCTCTTTTTGGTGGTGCCTGGTGATAGGACAAGGAACAACTGGTACAAGCTGGAACACAGTAAGTTCCACTATAGCACAAGGTGAAAATTCTTTATGGTGAGGGTGCTGGACCTCTGGAGCACGCTGCCCAGAGAGGTTGTGGAGTCTCCTTCTCTGGTGACTCAAAACCTATCTGGAACTGTTCCTGTGTGACCTGCTCTAGGTGACCCTGCTTTGGCAGGGCAGTTGGACTCAGTGATGTTTAAAGGGTCCTTTCAATTCCTAGCATTCTGTGATTCTGTGAATCGATGTGACAGCTGAATCTTTGCTCTGAATCATAGAATCATAGACTCATAGAATCATAGAATGGTAAGATTGGAAGTGACCTCAAGGATCATCTAGTTCCAGCCCCCTGCCATAGGAACTTAACTTAAACTCTAATATTTTATATATACTGCTGATATGGATGCATCAGAAGTAAACATATTTATGTTATGGTCATTGCTTTAGAATTTTTTTTTAAATTATTATTACATGTTGCAATCATGTATCTACATTAATCTTCCTCTAAAATCTTTTAGAGCAATGAAAGAAAATTAAAATAGAAAGTTAACATATTTGCTTATGTATTTTAAATCACTCTTCATGCATATAATCTGTTAGCAACACTATGGTAAAAGGAATGTGTGGGTAGGTTTTGAGGAGTCTGGAAGCATCTGCCAGCAGTAATAAATATCAAAAATAATGGAAGTGGTTTTGTGTTTTTTTTCCCAAGCTGTAAATCCTACCTACGCACCAAAAGGGGACTTATATTTTTCTTTCTTTTTTTTAATCAGATATAAGACCCAAATTGGCACATTTCTGTCCATGAAACTTAATCAGTTTATGCTCTGTTTTGCAAATTTAGTTAAGTGAGAAAAACCAGAAGCTAATCATGTTCAAAGACACTTTAAGCTTGGGTAGGGTAGATTTAGACTGGGGATTAGGAAGTAATTCTTGGTTCTCTTCATGCTCCAACAGCTCCATGTCCCTCTTATGCTGAGGACACCAGAACTGGATGGACTGCTGCAGGTATGGTCTCAAGGCAAAAAAGGGAATAGTAGTACTGTCTGCAGTAATCATCTACAGAGAAACTTTCTCTTGCTTATTTCTAAGTGTTCTATAAATTTCCCTTTGAAAGCTGCATTCGTAACGCTGAGTTTTTTACCCCACATAATTAGACTTTATGCAAGTACCCTTTCGGTTCAGTAAGTGTCACAGCAATCTACTGTTATAGTTTAAACACATTGGACAAATCTGATAAAAATTTCCATCTGCAGTCCACAAAATGCCAACACATAGCCTTGCATACAATATTTCACACATTTGATTTGCTCTGCTCATAGCTTTTATGACATCTGTTTCCTCTGTGATCAACTACTGCAGTGCTTCTTCTTAAAATGGAACAGAACTATCAAAGAAGTTTCCCAGAATATTAACACTTTGTTAACTTCCATAACAGTTTTTATTTTAAAGTAAAAAAGTGCAGCTGTTATTAAGATTGAATCATTAAGACTACAAAAGACCTCAAAGATTATTGAGCCCAACCACTAATCCAGCAGTGCCAAGTCCATCCCTAAACCATGTCCCTCAGCACTACATTTACACATTTTTTCTAAGGCTTCCAGGGATGGTGGAAGTCTTCCTTGGGCAGTTTCCAGGGCTTAACCACTCTTTTAGTAATGAAATTCTTCCTAATGNTGAGGTCTCCCTTCAGCTGCTCCTCACAAGACTTGGGCTTTAGAATCTATCACAGTATCACAGTATCACAAAGGTTGGAGGAGACCTCAAAGATCATCAGGTCCAACCCGTTACCACAGACCTCAAGACTAGACCATGGCACCAAGTGCCACGTCCAAACCCACCTTGAACACCTCCAGGGACGGTGACTCCACCACCTCCCTGGGCAGCCCATTCCAGCAGCGAATGACTCTCTCAGTGAAGGACTTTCTCCTCACCTCCAGCCTAAACTTCCCTTGGCTCAGCTTGAGACTGTGTCCTCTTGTTCTGCTGCTGGTTGCCTGCTCTTCCTCAGAAGCCTAAACTGGAAGAACAAGTGGTATTTTACCTTGTGCTATTTCAACTCTCTTAACAAGACAAAAAATAAGATTAAACCCACATCCCTGCAGATCCCTTGTCCTCAAGGTACTATATCACAGTGTCGTTTACTGGCTTTATCAGCACGGAAATACTCATTTCTAGCCTTGTCTCTTTGTTTCCCCATTGACTTGGGCTACTGAAATCTGGCCCTGGAAGATTTCCTTAGCCTATATCTAAACTGGGAAGCAGCAAAGAGTTTATGAAGTTCAGGGTTCAGGTGCGAGTCTTATCTAAGCTAATCCTTGCTGTGTTACTCCTCTTGAGTACAAGATACTATTTTTTTCTAAATCCATTCCTCCATTTTCAGTGGTTTTGTGTTTAATTTTGGTTTTTATTTCACAGGAAGTAACCCCAGATACTCAAGTAGAATTTCAGTTCTTCTCTACTCCACACTTTCCTCAGACCAGTACTGAAGGACAGACTTTGAATTTCACTTTTCTTGACTAGATGATGATTCACACTAACCACTTTCCATCTTGATTTTCTGCCAGTTCTGGTGAAAATCATGCAATAAATCAGCAGCTAGCGATAAATTAAATTCATCATGTAATTTGGGCAGCTTCTGCCCACCAATCCATCTCCTGCAGAGCTATTTATGCCATTTCAGACTTTCCAGTAGCTTCAAACACACATGGCAGTTTAAAAAATATGCCAGATAAATAATTCATTGTTTCATCCCTGAACCAGCCCATATGTGATAACGGTCTGAGGTACAGGACAGGGAATAGTCAGTTTTGTCACGGTACCAAGATTAAGATCTGATGATTTTTGCAAGTCATCTGTAAGCCCATATGGAGCCTTAGAGCTTACAAAATGGTAAATGGGTAACTTATCAGTGAGGTATATTTATTTTTTCCTTTTTACCCTGGAAAAGAGTGAGCAATAAGAGCTCTTCATCTGTAAGTGATCTGCAGACATTATGATCACTAAACCTAAGCAGACATGCTACAGCATATGCAGCATATGCAGATAGCATAACGGCTCATTATGGCTTAGGAGTTGACTAAGCACAGTTGAAAACTTAAGAATGCATCTCTGCAAAAAAGTCTTCACATATGTGTCACTATCCATCTCTCTAAGCCAGAGAGATATGGATTTGATGGGAGGACTGTCCAGTGGATAAGGAATTGGTCAGATGATCACATCCAAAAGGTAGTAGTCAATGGCTCAATGTCCAGATGGAAACGTGTGACAAGTGGTGTCCCTCAATGGCCTGTACTGGGACCAGTACTGTTCAATATCTTCATCAATGATATTGAAAGTGAGATTGAGGCACCATCAGCAGGTTTGCAGACCATACCAAGCTGAGTGGTGTGGTTGATAAATTCAAAGGATGGGATGCCATGCGTAGTGGCCAAGGCAGGCTGGAAATGTGGGCTAAGGAGAATCTCATGAGATTCAATATGATAAAATGCAAGGGCTTGCACCTAGCTCGGGGCAGTCCTGCATATCAGTCTGGGCTGGAGTATGATGAGATTGAGAGCAGCCCTGCAGAAAAGGACTTGGGGATACTCATGGATAAGAAGTTGGACATGAGCCAGCAATGGAAATTTGCAGGCCAGAAGGCAAATGACATCCTGGGTTGCATCAAGAGAAGCATGGCCAGCAGATGGAGAGAGGGGATCCTGCCCCTCTGCTCTGATCTGGTGAGAGCTCACCTGGTGTGCAATTCTCAGCTCTGGAACTCTCAACACAGGAAGGACATGCACCTGACATGGACCTGTTGGAGCAGGTCCAGAGATGGCCATAAAAATGATCAGGCAGCTGGAGCACCTCTGCTGTAAGTGCAGGCTGAGAGAACTGGGGAAGAGAAGCCTGGAGAAGAGAAGGCTCTAAGGAGATGTAATAGCAACCTTCCAGTACCTGAAGGGGCCTGTAAGAAGGCTGCAGAGAGATTGTTTCTAAAGGCCTGCAGTGATAGGAAGAGGGACAATGGTTTGAAATTATAGATTTAGATTGTATGTTAGGAACAAGTTCTGCACCATGAAGGTGTTGTAACACTGCAACAAGTTTCCCAGGGAGGTAACTGAGGCCTCATCCTTGGCTTGACAAGACTCTGAGCAACCTGATGTAGAGGAAGATGTCCCTGCTGACTGCAGGGAGGTTGGTCTAGATGACCTTTGGTGGTATCTTCCAAGCCAAACCATTCTGTGATTCTGTCATTCTGTCCTTCTGTGATTGTGTGACATGGAAGATTGATTAAACCTCTGCTCATTGTTATATCACCACAGATAAAGTCAGTGGGCAGTAGCAAGGCCATTGCCATACCATAAATGGATTTACTCAGAGTCCTTTTTCCTTCCAGAATTCCTTTTTTTTTTTTTCCAGAGATTACTGCAATTCCAATGCATTATAGATTTGATTTGTCTTTCAAAACCACATCATGAAAATTAATTCAAGCCATAGCCTAGTAGTAACTATAGATTTTTCATTCTTTTTCATCTTAGTTGTTGCTTGGTTTCTTGTTGGTTTGGATGTCTGGGTATGTTTTTTTGTTTGGTTGGTTGATTTTTGGTGGGGTTTTTTGCAGTGAAGAAGTGTTTAAATTAAATTCTGTGTTTTCATTTTGACATAACCTTCTGATGCCACTCTGCAGCATCAAGATAAATTAATAGCTGCCATGGGCAAAAGTAAACTTTAAAAACTGAGAGCATAAAACTTCTACATGCTCTCTCATATTTCATTTTGAAACAATTAAAGATAAATTGGCATGATTTATTTAGACTACCATAAACTTAATTGTAGCATTAATATACTCCAAAATTTGTCCTCTAGTTGTATTGCTCATGCAGAATACATTCAATCTCCATTTCTACTGACTATAATTAAGAATGCTTCAAGATGGAAGTGTACTGGACCATCAATTTCAACAGGACTGTAGGCTTAAAATGGAATCCAGCTTTAAGAGGAGTTAAAATGTCCTCTTTAATTTCAAGTTTTGTTTGAGGTGTATTAGAAAGATTGCTATCACATACAGTTAGATTTAACAGAAAGGTTATATTATACAATAAAAGAAATACAGTCCAGTTCCTTGATGTTAATGTCCTGTGCTTCACATTTCAATCTGATTTAGTTTTCTCTGGATACTACAGAAGCTTGAGGGAAATGGTGAATTTGTTGAAGTTAGGATTGTCAGGTTTGTACTTGCTTAAAAAAGTGCTTAGAAGTGCTGATACACTCATTTGCATTTACAAGTCACACAGATGTGAACAGTGCTGAGTTAAAAGTTGATCTTAATCTTAAAGGTCACTTCCAACCAAAATGATTCTATGATTCTATGATGCTATGATTCTACGATGCTACGATTCCATGATTTGTTGATTCTATTTTCAGAACCAGAACGAGAGCCATTAAATGCAAACTGAAAGAGGTGTTCCCTCTGATAAAAAAGAAGAGAATAGTTAGTGTAGAAAGGCATACTCCTAGAATGGTTTATGTGGAAGGAACCTTAATGATCATCTAGCTGCAACCCCCTGCCATGGACAGGGACACCTTCCAGTAGATCTTTCACTAGACTAAACTTGTGTATCAAAAGATTTCAACTCCCCACTCAATCCACAAAGATACCATTATATAGATGTAATTGTTTGGTGGTCAATCTGAGAAGGAGCATAAAGAATTTCCAGTCTGGAAAATTCATACTCTCCTCATTTGCCCCATCAATGTAGAGCCACTGTTTTCTAAGAGACATTTTATTTCCATTCCAGTACTTATGCAATGGTGTCTTAAATGGCTTCTTGCAGGAGCTGCTGCCATCATGTTCTTGTGTATGAAGTATTGTGCTGGGTGAGCTTATTTTAGGCACAGATGTAAGAAAAGAAATAATAAGCAAGTTGAATATTCTTTAGGAAGAAGCAACAAAAGACCCATTCTTGTTCCAGTTACAAATTAATGTGGGTTTATCATATGTGAAGTTGTCTGCATGTATACAAAATAAAGAGAACATGGGAGAATCTGCTCTGCCCTTGTGAGAACCCACCTGGAACACTGCATCCAGTTCCGGTGGCCCCAGAATAAGAAGGACATGGGACTGTTGGAGCAGGTCCAGAGGAGGCCATGAAGATGATCAGGGGACTGGAGAATATCCCCTCTGGGGACAGGCTGAGAGATTAGGGGCTGTTCAGTCTGCAGAAGAGAAGGCTCCAGGGAGACCTTACAGCAACCTTCTAGTACCTGAAGGGGGCCAGACAGCTGGGGAGGGACTTTTTACATGAGCTTGTAGTCATAGGATGAGAGGCAATGGTTTTGCACTGGAAGAGGGGAGATTTAGACTGGATATTAGAAAGAAATTATTGACAGTGAGGGTGGTGAGACACTGAATCAGGTTGCCCAGAGTGGTTGTGGATGCCCCCTCCCTGGAGATGTTCAAAGCCAGGCTGGATGAGACCTTGAGCAACCTGATCTAGTGGAACGTTTCCCTGCCCATGTCAGGGGGGCTGGAACTAACTGATCTTTAATCTATGAATAATGGAACATGGAAAAAAAGCTTCCTGTCACTATTTTCATTGTCTCATAAATCCTCCTCCAAACAGAAAAAATGAAGATAAGTAAGTCTACTTTCCCTCCTTTATACTATTTCCTTGCCTTGAAATATATCATGTAGGAAAAGGGTTATGAAAAAAAAAATACATAAAATTGAAGCAATTTTGATGTTTTCTAGTTCATGAACTGCTGCTACAGATGCTTGGGAGTGTTTTCAGACATTAATTTTGGAATGGCCACTGATGCTCTAAGCAACAAGCAGTGTCTTTGAAAACCACAAGGCAAAAAGGCATCTTGATGCTGCATTCATGAGCATGAATTTAGCACAGTGCATGTTTAGAAAGTCATGTTGCCATCTCATTTCTGCAAGCATTGACAAAAAAATCCTGTATTAATGCCCTGTGCAGTTGAAAGAGGTTGATGATCACATGGAGTTCAGATGTAGGCTTTGGAGGGATGTGGGTCTAAGGACACAGCTGTGGGTGAATATGAGGTTGGATGCTCACCAAGAATATTGGACAAATGAAAAAAATACAGCATGGAAAAAATAATCAGAGTCTGGGAGGAGCTAAAAGAAGCTTTACAGGGAGGATCTTGATGTGCAAATGTAACCTAATGGAAACCTGTTTCATTCGAAGTTCAAGCAAAGTATCCAGTTCTGGGACAGAGAATCAAGAGAGACAGGGAACTACTGAACAGAGTCCAGTGGAGGCTCCATAGAGGGGATGAGGGGCCTGGAGTACCTCTGTGAGAAGGAAAGGCTGAGAACCCTGGGGCTGTTTAGCTTAGAGGAGAACAGACTGACAGGGGACCTGATCAATGCTCAGCAAGAACTAAAGGTTGGGGTGCAAGAGGATGGAGTCAAACTCTTGGCAGTGGTGCCCAGTGACAGGACAAGGGGCAAGTGGCACAAACTGGAACCCAGGAGGTTCCATCTGAACAGAAGAAAACATTTATTTTACTGTGAGGGTGCTGGAGCCCTGGAGCAGGCTGCCCAGAGAGGTTGCAGAGTCTCCTTCTCTGGAGAGGTTCCAAACCTACCTGGACATTGTGATCCTGGTAAGCTGCTGTGGGTGGCTCTGCTTTAATAGAGTAGTTGGCCTGGATAACCTCCAGAGGTCTCTTCTAACCCCAACCATGCTGTGATCCTGTGAAATCACACAGTATCACAGTATCACCAGGGTTGGAAGAGACCTCAAAGNGTTCTCGTGCTGGTTGCCTGAGAGAAGGTGGTAACCTCCCCCTGGCTACAACCACCCTCCAGGTAGTTGTAGACAGCAAGAAGGTCCTCCCTGAGCCTCCTCTTCTCCAGGCTAAACAATCCCAGCTCCCTCAGCCTCACTTCATAGGGTTTGTGCTCAAGGCCACTCCCCAACCTTGTTGCCCTTCTCTGGACACGTTCAAGCACCTCAATGTCCTTCTTAAATTGAGGGGCCCAGAACTGGACACAGTATTCTAGATGTGGCCTAACCAGTGCAGAGTACAAATCTTATCGAAATGCAAAAGATGTAAAATATAAATACATACGGAAATAGAGGCTCCTCTTCATACCTACAACTCTGGTTAGCTCTGGAATGTGTTACAGCAGCTGTTCCTTACATTTTGGTTTCTAACAAACATAAAAAAGCATAATTGTTAAAAAGATCATATCGGTATTTCTGCCAGCTAGGTTAAGCATAATTTTTACTGTGTAGTTCACACTTCTTGTAATATTTATCTTTCCTTTCATATAATTCAGTGATGGGAATTTAAAAAAAAAATAAAATAAAATTAAGAATTTGGAGCGAAACTGCCTCTTGTTCTTGCTTTTACAGCAGGAGTTCTGTGCCCCAGTTAAACACCTGGAGACAGTGAAACTGGAAGAAGAAAGGTACATTTAGGGTTTATAGCTGAACATGATATACTAGAGCTCCTTTGGTGAAAATCTAAATGACAGGAGTGAATAATGATGACCTGATATTTCTATCACAAGCAGCAAATTGCTGAGAACTGTGCAAAAAAATTGGGGCATTCTTTATGCATTGGAAAATAACTATAGGGAACAGTTTTCTATGCATTTATTTTGCAGTTAACCTACATAGGGAGGCTGGCATGTTGCATGCAATCCATACGACTGACATAGGGACTATGCTGTCACTTCCAGTGTATAAATAAAACAGCCAGCTCTTTCACTCGAGGATCATGTCCCACATATGAAAGGACACCTTTTGTATCAAAAAACAAAGGTCAAATCAGCAGCTGCTGTAAATCAGCTTGTGCTTTCTGTCACTAGTATCAATAAAGTTGGCTAACTTTTATCAAATGAATATTCAGAACATTAATAGCAGCCAAACAGAAAAAAAAAAAAAAAAGAAGATTGGAAAAAGCCCTGAGATTCCTCCCAAGAAGTGGGCATGAATTTCTGAAACTACTGAAAAATAACTACTGAATTCTAAAATGAATGGGGTTGGTATGAGCCTCAGGAGGATCTATCCAGTCCAACCTGCTGTTCCAAACAGAACCAGCCTCAAAGCTAGCATAGGTCACTCAAGGTTTTTTTTCCTAGACCTGTGAAGACCTCTAAGGACTAAAATCCCATGTGTCACCTTGGATTAAGAAGGGTCTTGTATCCATAAAGGATGATATTTGCTTCCCTAAACATCACAAAAATTACTTGGCTTAGTTCAGATTTGACTGTTGCTTAAAAAATGCTCATTTAGTGTATATATATATATATATATATACACATAGATGTATTTTTTCATATATACATATTTTACATATGTACATACATATACAGTATGTATACATATGTGAAGGACATACACATGTATACATATGTATATACATATACACATACATATGTATTTTACAAACATGCATACATGCATACATATTTATATATATAAAAGAATTAAAAATGGAGAATTTGGCCTAGAAAATGTGCTTATGTGCACATTTTGTGAATGTATTTAACATTCAGCAAATAAATTCTGTCCTTTGACAGATCGATATTTGAATTCATGTGGCACGAAGAAAGGTGCCGATCTGGGGCTTTTTTTGGTACTATTTTTATTTCTACAGGCTAAACTCAAAAGTATAGATAATTCATGAAGTTTTCTCATTGAAAGACCGAGTACAAGAGACTTTGACAAAGGGAACAGATGTCAGTGTGATATTCAGCAAACATGTGCTAAGGGCCATGTTTTAAATCCCAGTTTTATCTTAAGCATCAGGTCTCGAATTAACAGGACTGTTAATTTTTAATGCACTGTGTCAGTCAAAGGACCATTTCCTCATTGAGGAGAACAGCAAAAATCTGCTAACTCATTCAGAGTGTGCTTTAGGAATCCAAATAATATTTGTTTTCTCCTTCCTATGTAGAAAGGAAATATTACATTATAATGTTGCAAGAATGTATTAGGCTTTGTATATTAGATCCTTTGCAGAGGGTCTTCTCAGTATGCTGCATACCTCAGCTTGCAATCTAAAATCTAGTTTCAGAAGCTTTGGTTGTCACAAAGTTAAAACTGTTGAATAAAACTCTTTCTGAACAGTTAAAAATAGGAAGAAAAAATATGTTGAATTCCTTCTTTGCAGGAGAACCTCTCCTTTGACCTTTATGAGGAGTGACCTTCCTGCTCTTTAACAGACCAACCATCTCTAGCTGCAAGTAGTAGTCTAAAAGTTTAGTCTCCAGTGAGCCCACCCTAACCATAGGTGAAACTTCACTGACACTAATAAGCTCTGAAAATTTAATGTGCATTTTAAAGAGGCTTTTGTAGTCCTTACTCAAACCAATGTCTGGTAAGGGAATTTTTTTTATTATTTTTTTTTCTTTTCCAGAGGTTGTCTTGCATTTGAAAAGAAGAAAGTTTAAAAGCCACATCAGGAAACATACATATTTTGTCAGTGATAAACTTAGCTACCCACAGAACAACCAAAGTGCTTGGGCTTAATTTGGTGTGCCTTCATATCTAGGAGTGTCACACAATATAACTTCTGAAACATCACAGCTCCTTAAGAAAATCAGGAGACAGGGTAGATATTGGCTCCAGCAAAGATCATGAAATGGCCTATAAAGCTTACTTCAGTAAGAATGATAGGGGCTCAGGGGAGGTTATTTCTGAATTCTGAGGTTTTCTGTGGCTTTAATAGTTTTAAAGTAACAAGCCAACCACTGTTACATATGGTCAGAACTAAATTATGTCAAGAGCCCTTCAGCCAGATTCAATACTTTGTAACCTGATAGACGTTCCTCATTAACCTGACACACAATCTGCAATACCAATACAGGCTGGGGGAAGATGTGATAGAGACTTAGGGGTACAGGTGGATGAGAAGCTGAACATGAGCCAGCAATGGGCACTTGAAGTCCAGAAGGCAAATGGCATCGGGAGCTGCATCAAAAGCAAGGCAGCAGGTCAACAGTGGTGATTATGCCCCTCCACTCTGCTCTGCTTTGCTCTGAAACTTCACCTGGAGCGCTCTGTTCAGCCTTGCAGCCCTCAGCAGGAGGAGGACATGCACTTGCTTGAGTGTGCTGAGAGAAGGCCACAAAAATGATCAGAGTGCTTCTGCTCTGAAGACAGACTGAAGGAATTGGGGCTGTTCTGCCTGGAGAAAAGAATCCTCTGGGAAGACCTTTTAGTGGCCTTCCAGTACTTGAAGGGGTCTTATGAGAAAGCTGAGATGACACTGTTTAGAAGCACTGATGAGAGGTAATGGTTTGAAACTGCAGCAGGGTAGATTTTGGTTGGACACCAAGAGGAAGTTCTGCACTACTTGCATATGCCCTGCTGACTGCAAGGTGCTTGGATAAGATGACATTTGAGGTGCCTTCCAACCTTCCTTCTATAACTCTATAATATTCTTATGAAGGAAGCATTATTTGTATTTATTTTTCATTCCATTTATTTTCTAAAGAATCTTGAGGAGATTTTTTTTGGTCTGTTTCAGTGGAAATAACACTCATTTAGAAAGTGTCTCTGCCCATCTGAATCAGTTTTACAAAGCAAGATCTTGTGTCATGTAACAGCATAACAAGATGTTGAAGAACACCTTTATAATAACTTGTGTTTATGACCAAATCTGGCCTCAAAATCACACCCACCATTAACCTCAGTGTTCTAAATGGATTTTACTACTGGTTAGGGTGCCCCAAAAGGTGTCATCCTTACAGGAAAGCTATGAAGAAGAGTAGAAGCAATGCAAGAAGGAGAAGTGTGAAAGAAATCCCCATTCTCTGTTCCATAGATAAAGCCAAATTTCTGTTCCCTGTAGCTTCAGTGTCTGCCTGTTTGCTGTTCCTTACCATCCATGTCAGCCCCACTTGTCATATTGTCTTCCAGATCCACACTAAGTGGAACCTGAATATCTCTCCAACACACTTTCAACACACTTGGTTGCCAGTTTTATCTGCACTTTTAAGAAACCTTAAGCTATCCCTAGAACTGTTAGAGATGGGTTTAATCCCCACTGAATCCAAGAGCTTTAAGCACTATGCTTCATTATAGAAATCTGAGGTACACATTTCTGTCAAAAAACCAAAACAAAACAAACAAAAAACCCAACAACAACAAAAACAGGCAGCAGAATAATTTGTATGCAGCAAATCTAGAGCTTCTATGGATTTTTTTAATGTATTTTTTTTAATGTTTTCCTGTTTGTTTTATTTTTCCAGCTCATTAGGTAAGAGAGGAATACTTGAAGGGGAAAACCCTTCAACATATTCTTCAGGAGTAATTTTACCACAGAATAACATAGCTTAGCTGCTTTTAAATCTGCCTGTTGTGGAGCTCTTAAAGTAGTCCATACTCTCAAAAGAAAAAACATAAATACCTACCTATTTTTCCATCTTGCAATTGTTTCCTTTACACAAAAATGTATACAGATATTCTGAAACATCAGCAAAATCACATCAAAGTGTCATTTCCATCCCAACCACTAAATCAGACTCATTGTCAGCAGAAATAGGTCAAATTATTGAATTATTTTCACCAGCTGACAACAAGGTCAATTTCATCATGTTGATAGAGGTTAAGAAAACCTTGTTCCTGTGTTACATCAATTTCTGTATTTGTCTCAGTCTCTGCTGTGTATAAGAAACACTGGAATCACAAACTGTTTCAATTGGAAAAGTCCTTTAAGACCACCAAGCCCAACCATTGACCCAACACCACCATGGCCACCAAACCATGTCCTCCTCCTTATAGTATATTAATTGTATTATATATTATCTGTAGGTGACATTTTTTCACAGACAGGAAATGGTTGTTTTTCCTTGTTTTGCAGATAAATACCTGCATTACTTTGCATTAGTTACTGTACATTTATAAATGAGCAGCTTAGAATGATCAAAGCAGTCCATATGGTTGACCAGATCCAGCTATCAGCTACACCAGAGTAGCTTTTCTGAAGCACATGGAATTAGCTGAGATTTACACAAGTATAACAGAATCAATTAACTCAGACCCCAATTTTTCGAGAGCTAATTGGTGAAATATATGCAGTGATAAAAAATGTTAATTATTGTGGAATAATGTACTGCAGAGAAATAGTTTCTTCTTTCATTCATTATTTTTACTTCCTTAGAGATCATTCTGTGGACTTCCTTCACCTTAATTACAGATTTTCACAGCTGGTGCAGTCAGCTTTCTCTTTATCTGTTCCAGACTTCTTAAGTATTGTTCTGTTACACTCGTTAGCTGAAATTTTCAGAACTCTGGTTTTGCTGATGTGATTTTAATTCCTGAAAATTTTAGGGTAATTTCACTTTCTGTAGAAGCCACTTACTCTAACATGCAATGTCCCAGCAGCGGCTTGGTTTCTTCCGCTGTTAAAAGTGTGTGGTTTCTATAGAGAGGGGAAAAAACAAACAAAAAAAAAACCCAAACAAAATAAAAAGCCTCAAAAAAGGTAAATAAACGTTTGTAAGAAATTCTATGTGAATGGGACTACTTTTAATCTCTTTGAAGTAATTTATTGTAGTCAAATAATAAAATACTTTTCCGAAGCATGGAGAGAGTTAACTACAGTTAAAAATGAAGGCCAGCAAAACCTCATAGCCCCAGTCTACAGCAGCCGACTTCTCAGCAACCGATTCTCCGCACGCACCACCCCTGCAAGCTGCTCCCCTGCAAGCTGCTCCCCAGCAGCGTCCAGCAGCGGCTCTGACCCTAGCAGAGGCTTTTCCCTAGCAGAGGCTTTTCCCTAGCAGCAGCTCCTCTCGGCTGGCGACACCCACAAGCGGCGCCAGTCTCCTCAGCAGCTGACCCTTCCCTGGCAGGTGACCTCCTCCCGGCATGTGAACCAGCAGCAGCCCCCTCGCAAACTACTGCTGCTGTAACTCAACCGCCACGTCGCCGTACTGCGACGTCTTTTATAGTTTCACACGGCTGCTAAAAATAGCCACTTGCCGTGACTCGGCAGTGGAGCGCATGCCTGTCGCAGTCTCCGAGGCTCTGACATCTCTCCCTGCCGACTCTGTTGCCAGGAAGTCGCCAAGGCGCTAAAGCCTCCCAGGTCCCAAAGCCCCGCGGTCACAGAGGCACACAGAATCACAGCATCACAGAATGTTAGAGGTTGGAAGGGACCTCCAGAGGTCATCGAGTCCAGTCACTCTGCCAAAAGCGGGATCACCTAGACTAGTCCAAACAGGAACACATCCAGGAGAGTTTTGAAAGTCTCCAGAGAAGCAGACTCTGCAAGCCCCCTAGGCAGCCTGTTCCAGTGCTCTGTCACCCTCACTGTAAAGAAGTTTCTCCTCATGTTGGAGTGAAACCTTCTCTGTTCAAGTTTGTATCCATTGTTCCTTGTCTTATTACCATGGTCCACTGAAAAGAGATTGGCTCCATACACTTAACACCCACCTCTCAGATATTAATGGACATTGTCAACCCAAGGAGGCCAAGGGCCAAACTCCTAGTGTCTCAGATGATTCTCACAACAATGTTGAGCTGCACTGATAATTTCTGACCCTTTACATGTACTTACATGTTTATATATAAAAATCTGTATTAAAACTGCTAAAAGTAAACATTGAACTCTATTTTTCTTTCTTCATTTATGCAGCAGCAGTCAGAGTTTAACGAGATGGCAGAGCTACGTGTGAAAAGTTGTCATACCATGAATTATTATTGATGCACTTATTGGCAGCTACTAGTGTTCAATAAAGCTAGAGCCCTTAGAGAAAAATAATTAGAGTGCCGATAAATTAACTCTCCAATTCAGATGGCAGCAGATTTTCTTTGATGGGGTGTTGGTTATCAGCTAGAATTAAAAGCTTTGGGGGAAATATTGACCTTCAGGATATGTTGCATGAGTGATGTAATTGAGTACCACCAGAAAATAAAGGACTGAGCTGATCTGTTCCAGTCTAGGTCAAATGGGACAAGAAATACTTGTACTAGGACCAGACTGATCAGAGATATAAAAGCCCTTCGGTCTTTTTAAAGAACATTGACCTGCATTCTAATGAGAAATTAGTCCTAAGGAGACTGTTAAGAGGACAGCAAACAAGAAAGACAAAGGCAAGACACCTTCAAGAAACAGTGAGAATGAGCAGGTCCAGAGGAGGTCCATGAAGATGATCAGAGGGCTGGAGCAGCTCTGTTATCAAGACAGGCTTCTTCTCATCAGCCTGGAGAACAGAAGGCTTTGAGGACACCTTAGAGTAGCCTTCCAGTATCTGAAGAGGGCCTACAGGAAAGCTGGGGAGGGACTATTTATAAGGTCTTGCAATGATAGGACAAGGGGTAATGGGTTTAAACTGGAAGAGGGGAGATTTAAACTGGATGTTAGGATGAAGTTATTTCCAGTGAGGGTGGTGAGACACTGGCACAGGTTGCCCTGGGAAGGTGTGGATGCTCCCTCGTGATGATTTGGGAGTTTCCCACCCCCCACACTTTGTAAAATGACCCAGACTAGAACTCAACCGGCTGAAAGTTAAGGAATGAAGCTCTATTTACAGCTTTGCACAACGTACAAGCAGATAGATACACCATATACAGGAATATTTACAGAAATATACAAGTAAAAGGTAATACAGAAACACAACTCCCCTCCCAGAAATCAGAGACCCCGGGAGGGGCTCCCATTCACCCTTCCACCTTCTCCCCACCCCTGTACCTTACCCCAAGGTTTGCCTTACGCACAAGGTGAATTAGGAAGGTCGACCAGGGGAGTTAGAAGAAAAGTGGTTAGTGAAGATTAATCGGCAAGGAGAAAGCCAGAAGCTAGACTGCCCGACACGCTGTGCCCCCAGAGAGAGACAGACAACAAATATCTTATCTATGTTTTGGTTTCTTTACCCAAAACAATCTCACCAAGCCTATGAGTAAAATAGACATCGCCATGTTTTCCTTTTACAGCCTATAGTGTCATTTTCTCTATTAAAATATTCTAATTAGCCTCAAACCAGCACATCCCTGCCTGGAGGTGTTCAAGGCCAGGTTGGATGAGGCCTTGAGTGACCTGTACTAGTGGGAGGTGTCCCTGCCTATGGCAGGGGATTTGAACTAGGTGATCTTTGATGTCCCTTCCAACCTTACCATTCTATGATTCTATGATTCTAAGGTATTAAGAGGCAAAATCTCAGCTTGACTCCTTCATGTCTGGCTTGATATTATCTTCCTAAGGCTGAAAACCCTAAGATCTCAGTTCTTCAATGAGGAATCCCAACCAAAGAGGGATTCCTATCCCTAGTTTCTGACCAAGAGAGAAGAGTGAAGCTTAGGCACAACCTGAAGGTGATTCTTCTGTGTCTGAGTGTGTAGTTTAAGCCTTACCACCCTGGACTTCCAAATTTCCATGCAACTCTCCAGGGGCATCCCAAGCAGAGTGTTTGACAGGTGAAATCGCGTGAGGTGAGCCCCAGCACCCATTTGAGTTGCCAGGAGGAAAACAAAGAGAACACCGACAAGGCAAAGATGGGATACAGAAAATTAATACTTCTAACGTGGAAATAAGATGGGCCTGCTTGAAAAATCAACTTATGAAGAAATGGGGTGGAATTGCCACAAATCTTTTCAAGAATTGTGTTCCTCCTAAGAAAACTTCCATTGCTTAGAAAAACTGACTGTTTCATAGAGTCTCAGAGAGGATGGGCAGAAAATAAAGCCAATGGAGCATCTCTATTAAAAAATAAAAATATCAACAACAGAAAATGAGAGAATTCAGCCCAGGAATCTGTTCCAACTAACAAAGTAAAGCTACATGAGTTGTGACACTCAAAGCAACTGCTATAGAGCTCCACTTGAGATTGCATTGCCTCAAGCTGGTAATTCAGATTTAGCAGAGGATGAAAAGAAAGCTGGTGGCAGGAGTTACACCAAAGAATGACACAAGCCAAATAACTCCCATTTATAGTAATGTCACACTGAACGTCTCACTAAATTTGCAGTCGCCAATCTAAGGGAATTATTTTGCATCAAAAAAAGGACTCAATTTCCACTAAATATTTTTCTCTTGCAGTTTATCCTTCTCTTCACATTAAACTCCTAGTATTATATAGAACTTTTAGGAAATAAATATATTGTTTATAAATACATCATGGATTTTACTTGCTACCAGAAATTATTCCACCAATCATTGAAGTGAAAGCTCTATAGAGCCTGTGTTATCTTTGTGGTTGGAGACACTGGGTTCTCTGTAGAGAATTTTAATGTGTTTATTTCCTCACCTTTAGCAGTATCTGTCAACTTATCACAATAAAACCATTTGATATAATTTAACGTACTTTCGATTGCCATAAAGGAGCAGAGGTTATGAATCATTAAAAAATCTTCATTGATTAATATAATCATAGAATAGTTTAGATTGAAAGGGACCCTAAAGCTCATCTAGCTCCCATCCCTCTTCCATGGGCAGGAACACCTTCCACTAGACCAGATTACTCAAGGCCCCATCCAGCCTGGACTTGAACACCTCCAGGGAGATGGCATCCACAACCTCCCTGGGTAGCCTGTTCCAGTGTCTGGAAAGAATTTCTTCCTGATCTCCAGTCTAAATTTCCAATCTTCCAGCTCAAAGCAATTGCCCCTCATCCTGTAAGAACTTGTAAATAGT
Source organism: Eubucco bourcierii (assembly GCA_013396675.1). Lineage (NCBI taxonomy): Eukaryota > Metazoa > Chordata > Aves > Piciformes > Ramphastidae > Eubucco > Eubucco bourcierii. Next base: position 376,651 of record VWZE01011243.1, read on the forward strand.
TCCAGACCAGCTTTCTCATAGCCCTCCTTCAGCTACTGAAGGGCTGCTTTAAGGTCTCCCCAGAACCTTTTCTTCTCTGGACTGAGAAGCCCCAGCTCGCTCAGTTTATCTTCACAGGAGAGACACTTCAACTCTTTCAACATCTTTGTGGCCTCCTTTAGACTTGCTCTGACATTTCCATGTACTTCTTGTATTGGGGGCTCCAGAGATTGACAAACTACTCCAGGTGGAGTCTTACAAGAGTATAAAGGGACAGAATCGCTTCCCTTGACCTAGTTTCCATGGTGCTCTTGATTCAACCGAGGATGTGAGTGGCCTTCTGGACTAAGGGCACATTGCTGACTCACATTCAGTTTTACATTGCTAATATTGTAAGACCTTCTCTGCAGGACTGCTTTCAACACGCTTATTGTTCAACCTCTATTTGAGATTGGGATTACCATGACCCATGTACAGGACCTTGCACTTGGCATCACTGAATTTCATGAGGTTTGTTTGGTTCCACCCACTAAGGTCACTCTGGATGGCATCCCTTCTCTCTAGAATGTTGACCACACTACCCAGTTTCGAGTTGCTGACAAATTTGCAGAAAATACCCTCAATCCCACTGTCTGTGTCATTGCCAAAGATGATGGATAGTGCCAGTCCCCAATACTGACCTCTGAGGAACACCACTTGTCACTGCTTTCCACTCAGACATCAAGCTGTTGACACCAACTCTTTCAGAGTGACCATCCAGACAATTCGCTATCCACCAAGTGGTCCAGCTGAGAAATCCATGTCCCTTCAGTTTAGAGACAAATGGGATCAAGAGCAAATAGAGACAAGGAATCCCAAGAGATCTGAAGTCAAACACATTTTATTTCCTCTACCACACAACACTTTGTCTCTGTGAGCAAACCAGTTCAGTGTAGGTGAAAATCCTCCCAGTTTGTATTTGAATGCAAACAAAGAGAAATGAACTAATTCAGTGAAACTGTTATGGATGTTATAAGAATTCTGCATAAAACCCTAATGATGACAAATTCCAGTTAAGAGAATTCAAACTTAATGGAAGTCAGGTATTGAAATAAGCGTTGCAAGAGAGACAACTCTCAGGGGAAAGTGCAGCTACCTAGGATTTTAGTTCCTGAAGTGAGTGTCTGACACAGCTTACAGATCTTAATTCTTGTGCCTAGCCCCAGATCAGTCCCAAGCATTTATAATAAACACCTATTCCAGCAAAGTCAGCGTGCATCAGGTTGTCATTTTCCATCTCAACATGCTATATAACTCAGTGTACCTGACAGTTTGATCTGATAGGCCACACTTTACTTTCTCCATGAGCACTAAATATAAAAATGCTTTATTTGGGGAATCTTAGTCATAGTAACTACAGCTTTTAAAAAGTGAATAAATTACAGTAAGCCTTCGCTATTCCCTGTATGCAAGTTATGAACGATGTGGATCCTTTCTTTCTCTTGGATAGTAGAACTAAAGTTAATGCTTATTTAGAGTTTATCTGTCCTAGTCTGAGCCAGAGTAGAACTGATTCTGTTGAGTGATGTTTCTTTTTTCAGTCTCTGTTCAGGACCTTCATGAAGTTCAGGGCAGGTTTGCACAACCAGGGTCTAGCAAGGAGAAGTTGATGGGCAGAGTTCCTGCCAAGGACTGGGCTGCAGAAAGCCTCTGTCTTAGACTTGCTTCTCTGCAAACCAAGGGCACTGCCAAAGCTTGTGGCCCATCATGGGGGACAGGAAGGCAGAGGTGGCACCTGCAGGGAAGAGCAGGCAGGACAGGTGACCTTCACCTACCCAACACGGGATTGCATCCCATGAGTGGCATCTTCAAGAGAAAGCTGAGGGACCACTGGGATCAAGCCCCTTCTTCACTGGATGGTATCTTAGAACTCTGTCATTTCTGCCTTTGATCCTGGTGCGTTTGTTCCTTAACCTAATACCAGAATCCAGCTCCTACATCTGTTTCCCATCTACTGCTGAGTCCCTTATGGGACTTGTACAGTGCCTGTCCACAGTATCAGTGGTACCAATGGTGCCACCATTGCCATCAGAGGTCGGGTTAACTCTTGGTTTGTGTCTCTGTGTCTCCATTCCATAGTACTGCTCTTCTTTCCATCCCAGCTGGTTTAGTTTCTTTCCCACCCCATCAGCCTCCCTCCCTTCTTCCCTTTCTCTTCCCATTAGGAAGGCAGAAGGAGCCCTCAACCACAATGTCCAAGTCCCTTGACAGTATTCAAAGGACCATCTTTAATGTTAAGATAAATATTAAATTTCCAAAATGAGCAAAGGTGCTATATTTGGTTAAAGATCTTACCTGAGGAAAACTGACCTTCTCACATTAACTGATATGAAGGCTGCTATGCTTACACCCCAGATGAAAGACTCTGTTCTGTACCTAATTCTCCTTACCACCATTGTTGCTCTTCTATATCTTTGCCAGTGATTCCAGCACATCCTGATCCTGTATTACTGCTCTGCATCTACTCCACTCTGTAGTATTGTTACTGGATAGCATCACATATAAATAATTCTGTCAGCACTTCAAGAAGATTAGGCAGTTTCATTTCTGTTTCACTCAATCAGAAGCATGGAGGCAGACAGATTTAAGAGCTCACTTCTCAGTTCCATTTGATCAGATGATTTTTTTCTTTTCAGTGTAAGCAGCATAATATGGCTTAAAAAAATAAGGCTTTTCCTATATCATCTTTATACCTGTACCTGTTTGATACACTATGTGGCTGGAAGGTGATTATAGACAATTCCAGTTCCAGTGCATGCTGGAGAGATTCTTGCTTCACAGAAGATGCTTTCTTTGCCTCATGAAATTTGTTTCTTCAGTAACTATGAATAGCAATAGAAGTGAACCATCCTCAAGGCATGAAAGTGACTGAAATGTTAGTGTCAGACCTACAGATGCTTGTTTATCAACAACTATTACAAATATTTATACCAGAAAAAAAAATACAGTCATATAGTGGCGATAGACATTAAATAGACCTAGAGTGGTTATAGACTTTAAATATCATCTAGTTCCACTCCACTGCCATGGGCAGGGACAACCACCTTCTACTAGACCAGGCTCCTCAAGGCTTCATTGAGCCTGGCCTTGAACCCCTCCAGTGAGATGGCATCCATGACCTCCCGGGGCAACCTGTTCCAGTGTCTCACCACCCTCACTCTGAAGAATTTCTTCTTAATCTCCAGTCTAAATGATGGTGGAAATGGAATTATCTGAATCAAAATTAACTACATAGCTACCTTCTTTTTGTTAGGAAAGAATTTTTGTAGCAGTAATGGATTATTCATCCTTCCAGGTGATGACAGAGCCTTTTTGGACTCCTCTCAGTCCTACATAACATTTTAAGGTTATTGCAAAAGCCAAAAAAGTTCCAAAATCTACTATAACATTAACTCCACATGGACTTGTCTTTGCCAAACTTCTAAACTCACATTCCCCACTTGGTCTGTTCTGGAAGTTGTAACTAAGATAAAGCTTCACAGAGCCTTAGAAGGAAATGTTTGTAGGGCTCTACAGCTCTTGTGAGCACACAGTTAAACCTGAAGAGCAGCAGCAATCAACAGAGGAATTGCTGGAGCCCATCAAATCAAATATCACCTCTTGTTGCTATGGCTGCCCTCAGGCACAGGCAGCCTTTTCTTTAAGGTCAGGAAATTTGTTCATCCCTAACTACAGTCTTCTACACAGCGTTCAATTTTAAGGGAAAGAATTGTATGATATTAGACTGATTTTCTCAGTCTGTAGTGTCAGGTTAGACTGATTGTTCTGGGCAATTGCATCCAAAACACAAAGGAATACCTTTAAACAGGGAAGAAAAACAAATCTCTTTTTCAGTCAAAAGTCATAAGACAGTTTTGTTGCTTCCCTCATATAAATCCTAGTGATTTCTCCACTTAAGTTTGCTGTGTTTTGAATGAGACTGAAACATCTGAACAGGGCATCAAATTCTACTCACTCCATTAAAACTGCTGAAATGCTTGGGTTGGTGGTTGTTAAATTGTGATGCTTTCCTGCACAATAAAAATATTATTTTAAAGCCAAAAACATGGTAAACTAGGAGCTGAGTAAAATGCATAGTAAAATAGGTATTTATCTTCAGGGGGCATTGCCTGTTTATGACCTGGTAGCTGGTTCTATCCCTGTAAGAAGTGGTCAGGCAATTGGGGGATTGCTTAGCATGAAGAGGAGGCTGAGGGGAGATGTCATTGCTCTCTACAACCTCCTAAAAAGAGGTTGAACTGAGGTGGGGGTTGGTCTCTTCTCCCTAGTATCAGGTGATAGAAGGAGAGGGAATGGCCTGGAATTGTGCCAGGGAAGGATTATGTTGGAGGTTAGGAAAGTTTTTTGCTGCAAGAATGGTCAGACATTGGTACAGGCTGCACAGGGAGATGTTGTCATCCTTGGAGGTATTAAAAAAATATGTGTACACAGCACTTTGGGACATAGTTTAGTGGCCATGGTGGTGGAGGGGTGAAGGTTGGACTCCATGATTTTGGTTTTCCAATGGAACAAAACTCCATGATTTTTAGAAATGGGTTCATTTACCAGGTAAATATGGACTCCAACTCCCTCGTGCTACCATGACCATTTGGCTATTTGAGGCTATGGGAAGAAGCTGAACTGAAGCTCTCTGTCAGGGAGGTAACATCACAGTTTCTAGCACTCTTCCTCTGTAAGTCAGGAGAGCGAGTTGCCCTGAGGAGAATGAGTTGAGTTAAATCATCTGTCAGTAGCAGCACTGCAATACTTCGTGTGGCTTTTCCAGTTAAGCAGATTGCAGCACTGATGGCAGATAATATGATTACCTTGGTTGCATATTTCTTGGCAACAGTGAAACCAGAAAGGAATGACAGGAGAGAACTGGATAATAAATGTAAATAATGGAAGAGTCTTAAATATAAGGCATTCCTCAGATCAAATATTAATAATCACAAGTCTCCAACAATGAATAAATGTGCCTGTTATTAAGGCCATTTTCCAAATGAAGCTTCTTCTAGTCGAGGATGCAGTTCACATTCTTCAGCTTTGATCAAAGTTATCTCTTAGCAATTAAATTAACAGTGTCCTACTTTTTTTTACTTCTAAGTACTCTGAAAATTTTTATATTACACAGAGGCCTGTAGACATCATAGCTCATGGGATTGTTTGTCTTGCTCAATTAGAGTAAAGGAGGGTAGTTCTATCAGTAGGACAGAGGATTGTTCTTCCTCCATGGAAGCAGACTGGGTTTGCATTCATCATACCACTATCATTGGATTTAGAGGCTATTTCACAGAAGTATGTTTTTTAGTATTGTATTGCATTACAGTTAAATCAAACAACTATGGATTATTTCCAAGCATACAGACTGAAATATTTTGAACTAATGTATCATGTTACACCTTCCTCAATCCAATGCTTTACTTTCCCATCTTCTAGAAACTCTTTCTGTATATGAGCCAGATGATGAAAATTAGGAAGGTAGAACAAGCCACAGTTCCAGAGGTTTATGAGTCAAATATTAGTAGTTACACTGTTTCAGGTCTATCTGAACTGTGGAGTTAAGGGTGAAAAAGGATTCAAGTCAGCCTTAAGCTTTAGTACTCTTGAATTAAACCTCAGAAGTTAGCCCAGTCCACTATCCCAAAATGAACCTCAGAAATGTTCGAGCAGGACTGGGTCAAAAATAAAACCTTCGTGGGGTGAGTTTAAAGAAGTTTAACTAATCCAGACACAACAGTCTTGATGAAAAAGGTTGCAAATAAGTAAATCCCACTTTCAAGTCCTATTACCAATCCTACAAAAAGCTCTCAGCTTCTCAGGAGATGTGGTCCAGCTGAAAGATGATTATGATGCACTGCTGTGCCAGTAGCTTAGGAGATACTTTTGCAATAGCTGTGTCAGGTTCCCTATCTGTAAGGAGTGAATTACCTCACACTCTGAGATCCAACACATATGAATGAGTACTAGCTCAAGCAAAGAATAGTTGGCATGGTTATGTTCTGCACCTTGCTTACTATACTAAGAGTGTTTCCAGTGAAGCCATATGCTGTTTTCTCTGCTCAAGGATTCCCACTGAATCCTAAGGAAAAACAAAGTATTTCAGACATCAGTGAACTAAGAGGCATAAGAGATCAAGCAGAGTACAGGTCCTGCTGTCATACTAGACACATTCCTAGATTTTCTATTAGAACAGAAGTCAGGATATCTGTGGTCTGAGGAAAATCTTCTGGGTCCAAATGGGAACAAGGAATTACTGAGACTTGTAAGTCACATTTTCACAAAAATCCGAATTTACAGGGATGCCTCTGCAATCACTCCAGACCTTTGAAGGTTGTTTGCACAAGTTGATTTTACCTTACCATGGCTTCTTCACCTGGGACAAAGAAAAGCCTTAAGAGGGCAAAAAGCAAAGGACCAAGCCATTAATGATGACTGAAGATAAATTAGGAGATAATAAAGTAAAATATGCTTCTTTTATACAACTAGCAACTAGATAATGTGGGAAAATGAATCCATAAGCTCAATTCATCTATTTTCTTATTGCTGTGTCACTACTCATTCCTTTAGGATGACGCTCAGGGTCTGATTAGTGAAGGTCAGGTCACTGTCCTAAACAGCAACCAGCCTGTGTTTCTTTTTGGAACATAGTAGGCTGGTTAGGCTGCTTCACTGCCTTAAGGTTGCTCTCAATTTTAAAGTTCACTCATCTAGTATCTGAAGCTAAGAATGGGGAGAAATGAAACAGCAAAATCTTTAAGAGATTGCAATTACCTAAGTGTTAAGGCCAGCTTAACTTTTCTTGCCAAAGCATAGAATTGCTATGCATTTGGAATTAAAAGTCAGTAGAACCTTGATGAAGAATAAGTTTTTTTATAACTGGAAGCATCTCAGTGTTTTTATCATTCATACTTCTTTTACTTGCTTAATAAACATCACTTGGAGCACCAAATCTAGTAGTGCTTGTCTGGATGTTGAGATGGATTTAACAGAGCTGAAAGCGGAATTAAAGCAGAGTGATTCACTGCAGAGACATTCTTATTTTTCAAAAGCACTAAAAAAGAAAAAAAAACAAAAACAAGAGAGATATTTAGAGCAACAACCATCTCATTGTGGCTTTGCAAATCTCTCCTCAAAACCCTAAAGTGCCGTTTTAACAAACTGCTGGATGTAATTCAGTAGAAAAAACCCAAAGTGCTAAGTATTACAGAAATCTTGACATTTCTCTTATGAAAATAATTAGCATGGAAATACTTCTAATACCAGAGTGATGCTAATTACTTCCCAGTGGTAAATGTCAACTGTAGTCAGAGAGCAGGAGGTCACGGAAGAGGAAAAGCATGTGGCTCAGGGCAATTGATTTCCAGCTCCTGTCCTTTCTGTTTTGTCTGTGTTGCTGTTGGCAGGTGCCCACACATCAGATGGATAAATATACAGCTCTTAGGGCAAATATATTGGGGTTTATCCCTGTTTCTTCTTAAATAGTTATTCAATTTTGACAGTTTGACATAATAAAAAGAGACACAAACTTGTATTTGTTAGGGATTGAGATAAATTCTGAAGACTTGTTTTTAAGCAATCCCCACCTGCACTGTTTTAGTGGCTTTCTATGATGAAGTCACAGCGACAGTGGACAAGGGAAAGGCAGCTGATGTCATCTACCTGGACCTGAGTAAAGCATTTGACTCTGTCCCACATGACATCCTGGTCACCAAACTGGAAAAGCATGGACTTGATGGATGGACCACTCACTGGATAAGGAATTGGCTGGATGGTCGAACCCAGAGAGTGGCGATCAACGGCACAATGTCCACCTGGAGACCAGTGACAAGTGGTGTCCCTCAGGGGTCAGTGCTGGGACCAGTGCTGTTTAACATCTTTGTCAGTGACATGGACAGAGGAATGGAGTGCAGCCTCAGCAAGTTTGCAGATGACACCAAGCTGTGTGGCACAGTCGACTTGCTAGAGGGCAGGGATGCCATCCAGAGGGACCTGGACAGGCTGGAGAGTTGGGCCCAGGCCAACCTGATGAAATTCAATAAGGCCAAGTGTAAGGTCCTGCACCTGGGTAGGCACAATCCCAAGCACAAATACAGGCTGGGTGGTGAATGGCTGGAGAGCAGCCCTGAGGAAAAGGACCTTGGAGTCTGGGTTGATGAAAAGCTCAACATGAGTCTGCAGTGTGCACATGCAGCCCAGACAGCCAACCGAGTCCTAGGCTGCATCAAGAGAAGCGTGGCCAGCAGAGCAAGGGAGGTGATTCTGCCCCTTTACTCTGCTCTCGTCAGACCCCACCTGGAGTACTGTGTGCAGTTCTGGAACCCTCAGCACAGGAAGGACATGGAAGTGTTGGAGCGGGTCCAGAGGAGGGCCACAAAGATGATCAGAGGGCTGGAGCAGCTCTCCTATGAGGACAGGCTGAGGGAGTTGGGGCTCTTCAGCCTGGAGAAGAGAAGGCTTCGAGGGGACCTGATAGTAGCCTTCCAGTATCTGAAGGGGGCCTACAGGAAGGCTGGGGAAGGATTATTTACAAGGTCCTGCAATGACAGGACAAGGGGCAATGGGCTTAAACTGGCAGAGGGGAGATTTAGACTAGATGTTAGGAGGAAGTTCTTTACAGTAAGGGTGGTGAGGCACTGGAACAGGTTGCCCAGGGAGGTTGTGGATGCTCCCTCCCTGGATGTGTTCAAGGCCAGATTGGATGAGGCCTTGAGTAACCTGTCCTAGTGGGAGATGTCCCTGCCTATGGCAGGGTTGAGATAAATTCTGAAGACTTGTTTCCCTTCCAACCTTACCATTCTATGATTCTATGATTATACAAAATTCTTTCACTTGTCACAGTCAAGGCTCTTTGAAAGTTTGATCAGAGTTTCTTCTTTGGTGCAAATATCAGCTGCAATGCAGCCATTTCACAAAGCAGTAATACATAGGAACTGCATAAATGTTCCCAGGTAGCCAAATCCTATCAGTTTTCCATCTGTACTCAACACTGGTGAGGCCACAGCTTGAATACAGAGTTCAGTTTTAGGGCACTCACTCCAAGAAGGACATCTATGTGCTTGAGCATGTGCAGAGAAGAGCAACCAAGATGGGGAACGGGCTGTCAAACGAGTGCTATGAGGAATAGCTGAGGGAACTGGCATTGTTTACTGTTCAGAGGAGGAAGCTGAGGGGAGACATCATTGTCCTCTACAACTGCTTCAAAGGAGGCTGGAGCCAGGGTGGGGGACTGATCTCTTCTCACTTGAAACAAGTGGCAGAACAAGAAGAAACAACCTCAGGATGTGGCAAGGGAGTTCAGATTGGATATCAGGAAAAATATCTTCCAGAAAGGGTTCTCAGGCAGTGGAACAGGTTGCCCAGGGATGTGGTGGAGTAGACTAGCCCTGGAGGCATTTGAAAGGTGTGGATGTGATGCTGAGGGATGTTGTTTAGTGGCAGTGCCTTAGCAGCCATGGTGGGATTGTCAGCTCTAGGGGGGCAGTTGGACTTGACGATCTTAAAGGTCTCTTCCATCCTCAACAGTTCTGTGATTCAAATAAAAGACTGTTACCAACTTCAGAATCCTCAGCCAAATTAAAGACTAAAGAGAGCACAGAGGCCATGATGTCACATGTGTGCATATTCTGGAATTTGAAAATGAATGCTATAGAATGTTTTTAAATTACAGAAACTAGGAGACAGATTTTTATCTTCAAAAGTGTTAGCAACTGATACCACACTAGAACCATGCTTTTAAAATTTACAGTTGATTGGAGTCTGATGAAGTTTGGCCCTGAATTATTCTTTTTTTATATCAGGGGACAAATTCTCTTTCTCAAAGCATATTGTAGAGTTGCAAGAACATCGCCAAATGTCTTCTGCTCTCCATAATAATTCTTTATTATGATCTTCATAATTACATTTTTTTTTGTAATACAGAACTTATTTTTAAGCTTTTCTGTGCTTCTTGCAGCTCAGTCTGTGCTTTAATATAAAATAATACCCTCATGACACTGAATTGTGTATTATGTCATACTGACTCCACTGGCTTACTTCATACGAACTCCACTGGAGCGTTTTTAATTTGATAATACAATTAATTTGATATACAATTAATTATCCATTTCATAGATGATGGTCAATCACTCTAACCCTTAAAAAAAGCAAAGGTCTTAACAAAAAAAAAAAAAAGAACAAACCAATGTAGCTGACTTGGGGTTTCTTTTCCTACATTGTTTAAGCAATGAGCCCTGTAAATTGCATTATTTTATAAAATCAATTGAAATAAGACTTAGTATTAAAGTGCTATATATTCTCCAACCACATTAAGAGTAAAATTAATGTCAGGTGACTAATTCTGATTATCTGAATTATTAGAGCTGTGGTTTGTGTGATCTGAGTACATCTGTGTCAAGGGTTAGGGCTAAACTTGCCACTAGATGAGTGCCAGATGCTCTCTATGAACTTCTTTCCCTTGCAAAAGAGAAAAAGGGAGAGAGACTGACAGGGTAGGGAAGAAAACTAAAACAGTTGTGATGAAAACAATAACAATAAAATGAAACAGACAGACACAAACCATTATGGAATCCAGTCCCTGATGGCAATGATACTGTGAGCAGGCACTGAGGAAGTCCCAGACTGGACTCAGCAGAAGATGGGAACTGAGTCCAGGAGATGGATTCTGGAACTGGATTCAGGATTAAAGGCAGAGTAGACAGAGTCCTGCCAGGATAAAGATCATTGAAAAGAGGCTTGACTCCACCAATCCCTCAGCTTGATCTTGAAGGTGCTGTCCATAGGATCCAAGGGTCACCTGTCCTGTCCGCTCCTCCCCACAGGTGCCACCTCTGCCTTCCTGCCCCCCAAGCTGGGGCACAAGCTGTGGCATTTCCCTTGGTCTGCCCAGAAACAAGTCTAAGGCAGAGCCTTTTTGCAGCCCAGCCCTTGGCAGGACCTCTCCCCATCAGTGTACTCCCTGCTAGAAGCAGCCCCTGGCTGTGCACTTTAAAATGAACGTGCCCTGAGCTGCAGCAGAAACAGCTGAGCAGTCAGAGCACTGAACAGAATTAGCTGTGATCCAGCTCACACCAGGACAACCTGAAAAAACTCTTTTTTCTGATAGCTAAAATATTTTATTTTTCTGGTCATAACCTCAAGATTTCCCTTAAGACTTCGTGTGATGCCATTTTATATGACACCTTTGAAATCATGAAAGGAGATAATTTTAGGTTCAAACTGCACTTTAATGTGTTACAACCCTCCCAATTATCCTGAAAATCCCATTTTTTTCCCCCCAGAATAAATACATTAGGATCAAAAGCTGCGCTTGCAGAATTCAGGCAGTATTTCCATTACAGCACTAATAACAGAGGCTCAGTTCATACACCAGACATATTGTTCATCTGGATGACATTTGAATTGACTAAGCAGAACGAATCAGAGTAATGAAAAGGAAGCATGGTGACTGAAATGAGATTCCTGATTGCAATTTGCCAGCAGGATTTTTGGAAGGTCTTAGCCAGAAATCAAGAGCCAGGCTTTTTAACCTGAAATAACCTCAATGGCTGTGGTAAGATGAAAATGATAGAAAAGGTGCCAGAAAGAAATAGAAGCTGTGAGTATTTGTAAGTGTCTCAAGTGTCTGTTTTGGAGCATCGAGCTTCAGGGAGAGCAGATGACTAATTTGCAGGGAGGAGATTGATCTGGGGGTTCTGCCCTTGACTTGGGATTCATATTCAAACTCAGATAATTGACCTTGCCTGAGCTACTCTGTAAGATGATTTTCACTTGTTTATTTAGACTTGCCAGCTTAGTCCTGAATGTGAGCTATCACAGAATCATAGTCATAGAATCATTCTGGGTGGAAAAGACCCTTGAGATCATCAGGTCCAACCCTTACCCCTACTCTACCAAGTTCACTACTAAACCACATCTCTAAGGGCCACATCTAAACGACCTTTAAACACCTCCAGGAATGGTGACTCCACCACCTCCCTGGGCAGCCTGTTCCAGTGCTTGACCACTCTTACAGTGATTTTTTTTTTATAATGTCCAGCCTAAACCACCACTTATGCAGCTTGAGGCTATTTCCTCTTCCACCTGTGAGAAGAGTCCAACATCTACCTCTCAGATGGTTGTAGAGGGTGATAAGGCCTCCCTTCAGCTTCCTCTTCTTCAGGCTAAACAGTCTTTGAATGAGTTCTTGAATTTGATTTGGTAACCATGGAACACCTTTTAATAACTCACAGCTGTTTTAATTGAGAAAATTTAAACCACATGAGTTTTTCTTCTCTGGAATATAAATCTGGAAAAGACCCTGGGACTTTGTCTGATCCATCACAAGGCTACTCAGTGTGTCACATAACCTTAGGTTTTCCAATATTGCCTTCCTAATGAGGGCCTGCCACTGGCCATTCTGTACTCTGCCTTTGGCTGCTAGCTCTGCTAACCCATTTTTATTGGCAGTGCTATTTCAAAGTCTCTCTGGAAATATTTTTTCCCTTTTTTGTTGTCACACCGTTGGTTTTGTGCTATTGTTCACATGGTTAAGCACCATCCTGGTACTGTTGTTATGGTGTCTTTTCAAAAAAAGGATCAATTGCCTGAGAATCACTTCTTATTCTCTCCTCATTTCGTTATCCATTACCTTGCAACAAAGTCCTTTTCCCCTTCCTGAAGAAGAAAATAATTTCACTCTTAGAATTGAGATATCCCATCATCTATAGTTGCTCCTAATAAAACCTTCTGGATGTAAGTCGACCTCAGCATCCTTTAGGAAACAGCAGGTCCTCATTCCAGGTCATGTCACTGCAGAGCCTCATAATTTTCCCAGACAGCCTATTGAAGTGTCTCACAAACCCAGCAGTTTGAACTTTTTCACATTTTCTTCTACCTCACTATGTCTTATCCTGTTTGTTTTGTTCTGGCTCATGGCAGAAAAAAAGAGGGGAAAAAAGCCTTTCCCATTTCCATTTAAAACAGTAAGGCCTAGAAAATATTTGTGTTTTAAGTGAAAAATCACACTGAATAGCTAAGAGAATCACAGAATTTTAGGGGTTGGAAGAAACCTCAAAGAATCATCCAGTCCAGCACCCCTACCAGAGCAGGAGCACACCCAGGTGGGTTTTGAATGTCTCCAGAGAAGGAAAACTCCACAACCTCTCTGGGTAGCCTAGTCCAGTGCTCTGTCACTCTTAAAAGGGAAAAAGTTTTCCCTTATGTTCACATGGAACCTCCTCTACTCCAGCTTGCATCATTAAGTCTGTCTCTTTGGTACTTTATTGAAATAAGCCAAAATAGAACATACCAGAAAATTTTATAGTTGCCAAACAATGTCACTTCTGCCACAGATGCTCTCAGGGAAGAGGAAACCCCATTATTCAAGCCATTTTTAAGTAGACCAAGATACAGAACTTAGCAAGCAGCTATAAGAAACAAGCCTGGTTTTACACAGGCATGGATTATCCAGCCTTACTTCTACATCTGTAGTTTTAACTTTTGACATTGAACATTTCAGAGCAGAATTTCCAATGGTTGGTTAATATAGTCCAATATCAAGGATAACTATTCTAATAAACCTGAAGATTTGATGAAATTAAATCTTGACCCTTCATTGTAGCTTCAATAAGAAGCGATGAAGAACATAGGAACAAATTAAATTTGACTCTTTGGGGCAAAATTAATAAAACCAAAATTAATGTCCTCCCTGGGGTAGTCATCTTCTTTATCTCTCTGCCAATTCAGGCTCCTAAATCTTTCTCTAATTGAGGCAAAACCTTTAGCTGGAGTTTTTATGGGGTAGGAAAAAGAGAATAAGAATTTCATGTTTAGAAATTGTACTACATATGGAGTAGAGTGGCTTTAGACTCCCACATTTTCTGATTCATGAAGTATATCATTCTCTGGATTGTTGGACTTCAAAGGAAAAGTAAAACATTCTGAGGTAGTGTAGAATCATAGAATCATCAAGATTGGAAAAAACCTTTATGAACATCTACCATGACCACTAAACTATATCCTGAAATGCCACATCTGCATCTTTTTGAACACCTCCAAGAATGGTGACTCGACCACCTCCCTAAGCAGTGTGTGCCAATGCCTCAGCACTCTCTTACTAAACAATTTTCTCCTAATGTTCAACCTAAACCTCTCCTGGCACGACTTTAGCTCATTTCCTCTCCTCCTATCACTGATTACTTGAGAGAAGAGACCAACACCAGCCTCCTTAAAGGTAGTTATAGAGAGCAGTAAGATAGAATCATAGAATCATAGAATGGTAAGGTTGGAAGGGACCTCAAGGATCATCTAGTTCCAACCCCCTGCCATAGGCAGGGACACCTCTCACTAGTACAGGTTACTCAAGGCCTCATCCAGTCTGGCCTTGAACACATCCAGGGAGGGAGCAGCCACAACCTCCCTGGGCAACCTGTTCCAGTGCCTCACCACCCTCACTGGAAAGAACTTCCTCCTGACATCCAGTCTAAATCTCCCCTCTGCCAGTTTAAGCCCATTGCCCCTTGTCCTGTCAATGCAGGACCTTGTAAATAATCCTTCCCCAGCCTTCCTGTAGGCCCCCTTCAGATACTGGAAGGCTACTATCAGGTCCCCTCGAAGCCTTCTCTTCTCCAGGCTGAAGAGCCCCAACTCTCTCAGCCTGTCCTCATAGGAGAGCTGCTCCAGCCCTCTGATCATCTTTGTGGCCCTCCTCTGGACCCGCTCCAACACTTCCATGTCCTTCCTGTGCTGAGGGTTCCAGAACTGCACACAGTACTCCAGGTGGGGTCTGACGAGAGCAGAGTAAAGGGGCAGAATCACCTCCCTTGCCCTGCTGGCCACGCTTCTCTTGATGCAGCCTAGGACTCGGTTGGCTGTCTGGGCTGCATGTGCACACTGCAGGCTCATGTTGAGCTTTTCATCAACCCAGACTCCAAGGTCCTTTTCCTCAGGGCTGCTCTCCAGCCATTCACCACCCAGCCTGTATTTGTGCTTGGGATTGTGCCTACCCAGGTGCAGGACCTTACACTTGGCCTTATTGAATTTCATGAGGTTGGCCTGGGCCCACCTCTCCAGCCTGTCCAGGTCCCTCTGGATGGCATCCCTGCCCTCTAGCAAGTCGACTGTGCCACACAGCTTGGTGTCATCTGCAAACTTGCTGAGGGTGCACTCCATTCCTCTGTCCATGTCACTGACAAAGATGTTAAACAGCACTGGTCCCAGCACTGACCCCTGAGGGACACCACTTGTCACTGGTCTCCAGGTGGACATTGTGCCGTTGATCGCCACTCTCTGGGTTCGACCATCCAGCCAATTCCTTATCCAGCGAGTGGTCCATCCATCAAGTCCATGTTTTTCCAGTTTGGTGACCAGGATGTCATGTGGGACAGAGTCAAATGCCTTACTCAGGTCCAGGTAGATGACATCAGCTGCCCTTCCCTTGTCCACTGTCGCTGTGACTTCATCATAAAAAGCCACTAAATTTGTCAGGCAAGATCTGCCCTTGGTGAAGCCATGCTGGTTTCCACCAATCACCTCTGGTTTGTTTTCCATTTGCCTTAGCAGAACTTTCAGCAGAATCTGCTCCATGATCTTGCCAGGCACAGAGGTGAGGCTGACTGGTCTGTAGTTTCCAGGGTCATTCTTTTTACCCTTCTTGAAGATGGGTGTTATGTTTGCCCTTCTCCAGTCAGCAGGAACTTCACCAGTCTGCCATGACTTTTCAAATATGATGGACAGTGATTTGGCAACTTCATCTGCCAGTTCCCTCAGGACCCGTGGGTGGATCTCATCAGGCCCCATGGACTTGTGCACATTTAGGTTTCTTAGGAGCTCATAAACGTGATCTTCTACTATAGTAGGCAGATTTGCCTGCTCCCAGACCTCACTTTTACCCTCTGCAACAAGATCTCCCCTCAACTTTCTCCTCTGCAAACTAAACGGCCCTATCTCTCTCAACTGCTTCTCATATGATGCCCTCCAAAACCTTCACCAGCCTGATTGCTCTTCTTTGGATACCAGAGTCTTTCCTAGACTGGCACCCAGAACTGAACAAAGTACTCAAACTGTGACCTTACCAGGGCCAAGTACAGAGGCACAATGACCTCCCTACTCCTGCTGGACACACTGGTTCTCATGCAGACCGTGATGCTGTTGGCTTTGGCTACCTGAGCACACTGGGGGCTCATGTTCAACTGACTGTCCACCAGCATCCCCAGATCCCTCAGACTACTTTCCGGCCTGGTAATTCCCTCTTTAGGAATAACGTTGCTTGGTTCAATATGCACAACTGCCTTAAACTTTTGCAATAATAAACTAAAGATTTTCGTAATTTCTCCATTCTTTGTTACATTACTTTGTTATTTGGTATATTTTTATTAAAGTTTCAGAATTTTTCTGAGTTTATATGGGATGATATTAGCAGAGAACATAAACAGATACTGCCTTGGGATCAGAGCTACAAAAAAAGTACCAAGTAACTGCAAAGGTTGTTCAGATTTTGCTAATATATGTTATTGATTGACATAAAATAACTTTATACTAGGAAAAAGAATTGTCCTGCTAGTCCTGAGCAGAAAGTCTCCTCCTGGACGTAATGCAGTAGCATTTATACAAGGCTTGGTAGTAAAGTCCACAGGACAAATCAGGACAAGGAGGAAAAGGGTACACAGCCCCAAAATAGTTTTTAGAGTGAGGGTCTGAGTGTTGGTTAATTTTTAACTTTAATGCAGTGAGAGTGGCAAGAAGAATGAGAGAAAGCAGGCCTTGCTGGTTTAAATTCTCACAGCTTTCATTTAGTTCCTTTTGCACATAAGCAGCATTGGGTTTGGCTCTGGAGATGTAGGCCTGAGAATTAACGATATTTGGAGTTTCTGTCTGAATGGCAGTGATAAGACAAATTTATTGGCTCTTATCTCTTCTCATATTCCTACCAAGTAATTGGAGAGTTGTGCTTGTCTGTTTCTTTGTCCTAACTGGTAATGCCATTATCTAAGACCATTTCCCGAAGCCTATCACCTGAAGTTCTGACTACACAAGATTGTCTGGACTTCTATGTGGGAACTCTTGGGACAGCAAAGTTGACAGGGAAGCGTGACTGCATATTGAACATGCTGGCAATGTAAGTTAAGAACTTTGTAATAGCAGAATCACAATTGTGAGGCCAGTATTAATTTATTATTTAAATCCTCACCCCTAAGCAATTCTTGAGCTTCAGACTCTTCCACCAGTTTCCTTTTGTCAATGACTGAACATAAAAATGCTTGTGTGTTCTATGGGATTAACAGCAAAGTCTTTGAAGTGACTTATGAAAACTCTGGTCCGGTGTACTGAATATTGATCAAGCTGTAAATGCATCCATATGTAGCACAGAGAATTTGCACTCTGTAACAGAAGTGCATAACAAAGTAGCGAGTTTCATTAATTCCAGATTCTTTACCATTGAGAATTATGTACTTTTACATTATTTATTTTCTTCTGAGTTTTGTAAAGAGATGTGGAAGCTTTATCTGGCAATTTAATTGGAATAAAGTATATTGTTTCCAGATTGCTATTCCTTGGTGACCGATATTAAACTTATTGCCCATCTTCATCAAGAAAGATGTCTTCACTGTAAATGTAGCTTATTGCCAGAAGTACTGGCATTGCCAACAGAGAAAAAGAAACTTACAGGACATGGAAGTTACTTTTCCCTTTCATTTAAACCTAAAGGTCTAATTAAAGATACAGTGTATGACAAAGTGATACAGGAAAAATCATCAACTATTTATTCTACATGGAGCTGATGGAGTGGGTTCATAGAAAGGCCACCAAGATGATCAGAGGGCTGCAGCACCTCTGCTGTGAACACAGGCTGGGTTTTAATCTGGGCTGTTCATCCTGGAGAAGAGATGACTCTGGGAAGATCATATAGCAACATTTAAATATATGAAGGGAACCTACAGGAGGACTGAGAAGGGACTCTTTAGAGGGGTTTGTAGCTGTAGGATGAAGGGCAAGGTTTGAAACTAGAGCAGGGTAGGTTGAGGTTGGACGTCAGGAAGAGGTTCTGAACAATGAGGAACAGGCTGCTTGGGCATGTGTTTCATGTCCCATCCCTGGAGACATTCAAGATCTGACTTGATGTGGCCCTGGGCAGCCTGATCTAGGTGCAGGTGTCCCAGCTGACCGCACAAGATGACCTTTGAGGGCCCTTCCAACGCAATGCAATCTGTGAACCTGTGAAATGCAGACTCTATTCATGCTAAATATAAGTTCAACCAATTCAGTTGTTTACAGTTATGAATTACACCTTTTTTTCCAAACTCCCCAATAACAGTAGAGCTGGCAGAAGAGTAGGGGGAAAAAAAATTAGGAAAGAGATGTTTTTACTGTGTGACCTCCTTAATCAATAATTGCTACCAATCTTCAAGTCCCTGCCCATACAAATATTTAAAGAATGCTATCCTCAGAAGACATCAACCACACATGTTAGTCAATTTGCTTCAGTCTTTTGCTCGTGATTTTTGTCTTTGTGGGACACTGCAATTCATATTTGTGCAAGCTAATGGCTATGTGAACAACAGAATTCATTGTTTCCTGTTCACCATCCATTATTTTTTTCTAGTCACTCAGTCAAAACATCACCAAAAACCTATGACTTAGGCTGATGAATTGCATGTGAAGTGCAACCAGCTGTAACTAGTGAACAGTTTATCAGCTTCCCATGGGTGAATATTTTCTTTGACATACTATTTTGAAAACAGAAATTTGTGTTTCTTTATAAGCACAGAATAAAATGTTTCTAAAACCCAGAGTGAAGGTATTTGAAAGAAGTGAAGCTTTGATCATTTTTCATCAGAGTATGAAATTTGACCTAGGAAATATTAAGCATATTGAAGATTTAATTGTGTATGTTCTCTCCTAACCACTTAACCAGAGATGTTTTCCCAGGATGGAAATGGGCATATATACGTATTCATTTTAGGTAGAGGCATAGAATCCAAGCATGGTGGGGGTTGGAAGTGACCTCTAGAGATAATCCAGTCCAACCCCACTGCTGAAACATAGTCACCTACAGCAGCTTGTCCAGGATAACAGTGTCCAGGTGGGTTTGGAATCTCTCCAGAGAAGGAGACTCCACAAGCTCTCTGGGCAACCTGCTTCAGTACTCCGGCATCCTCACCAAATAAATTTCTCCTCCTGTTCACATGTAACCTTCCTGAGTTCTGACTTGTGCCCATTGGCCCCTTCTCTTGTTATGGGGCACTACTGACAAGAGTCTGGCCCATCATCTTGCCCCCCACCCCATCTTGTTCAGCTCTTGCTGAATATTGATCAGATCCCCTCTCAGGCTGCTCTTCTTTAGGCTCAACAACCTGGCTCCAGTCTCCTCAGAACCTTTGGAACATCTGCTGGACTCTTTCTCTTGAACAGAGGAGCCCAGAATTTGACCAAATACTTCATATATCACGATATTAGGATGGAGTAGATCGGGACGTGAACCTTCCTCAAACTGCTGGCCACGCACTTCTTATTGTAGCCCTATACCTTAACTTTTGAGCAGGCTTACAATATAAACCAATTTGCATTTTTCAAACTAAACTTTCCCTATATAGTTTCTATTAGAGGATTTCTCATAATTTCAAATAACTTCTCCCTTTTCCAATTTTCAAATAGGCAATGTCTAATTAAGCTGTGAGTCTCATAGATAACTGTCTTCTGGGTAAATAATATACTATGTTTAAAAATGTTTTCTTTTAAAATTGCAAGAGTAAGAGCAAATGAGAGTTCCATTAATAATAAGAGTATGAATGACTTCTCAGATAACTTAAATTATCCACTCATTTCTGTGGCTCCATAGCTAAGCAGCTGGCTGAAGGCACTGGAGACTCTTTATCTTTTTGGTGAGATTTTGCACTTGTCAGAGTATTCTGCAAAATGTCTACACTGTACAAAATTTGCACTCTGCTTTTCATATTTAAATATGTCTGCTAAAAGGTGTGATCACACTCACAGTTATGTTCCCTACCTTTTAGAGCACACTTGCCTTGTCAACCTTTTGAAATGTCATACTCCAAAAGCAGTAATGCAGAACATTTAGAATGACTCTTTTGTGATGAGAATATATGTATTTATTAATGGAAATAGTAGATTATTTTTTTTCCCCTAGTCTTCTATCTCTATAAATTTCTAAAGTCATCAGCAATATGAATATTTCCTCTTGTACGGGGACCCCAAATCATGACTAACACCACTCAACTCCGCCACTCCGCCTGCACAGGCCAGATTGATAGACCAAATCCAGTTGTATGAAATGAGGTCAGTGCTGGTTCCTTCACTAGGGTCACAATAACCCTAGGCAACACTCCAGACCTGGGACAGCATAGCTGGAAAGGGACCAGCAGAGAAAAAGGTGAGGGAGTTGTTTGACAGCCAGATGAATATGAGCCAGCAGCATGTTCCAGTTGCCAAGAAGGCCTCCAACATCCTGGCTTGGGTCAGAAATTGTCTTGCCAGCAGCAGCAGGGAAGTGATTGCCTCCCTATACTCAGCACTGATAAAGCCACACATTGAATACTGGGTTCAGTTTTGTCCTGTTCACTACAGAAAGAATATTAAGGTGCTTGTGTGTGTCCAGAAAAGGGCAATGAACATAGTGAAAGTTCTATAAAATAGACCCAGTGCGGAGCAGCTGAGGGAACTGGGCTTGTTTAATTTGGAGAAATGGAGGCTGAGGGGCTACAGCTCTGTGAAAGGAGGTTGGAATGAGGTGGGTGTCAGTCTCCTCTCTCTACTATCAGGTGATAGAAAGAGAGGAAATGGCCTGAAATTGTGGCAGGGGAGGACTATGTTGGATATTAGGAAAAATTTACTTTCCTGCAAGGGTGGTGAGACATTGGAATAAGCTACTCAAGGAGGTGGCAGAGTCACTGTGCCTGGAGTTGTTCAAGAAATGTGTAGACATGGCACTTTCAATGTCCATGGTGGTCTTAGTTGATGGTTGGACTTGATGATCTTATAGGTCTTTTTCAACTGAAACAGTTCTATCATTCTATAATTGTTAATCCTTTGAAAGTCCTCATTAAATGGACAGCACAACTATAGCTGATTATTTACAATCATCTCAGCTCCCTCACTCTCTCTGAATTCTTTGTAATTCTCTAATAGTACACAAAAAAAAAAAATTAAAAAAAGGTATTTGTTCATTAACAAGGCCTGCTGTCTTCTTTGGTCTTTATTCAGAGAGTTTAGTATACTTGAAGGGAACTGTCAGCTGTGCCTAGCACACAGATTTTGTTATTTTCTTTCCCCACATCTCTAACAAAGATCAAAAAAGAACACTCTGAGCACCAGAACAAGTTGAAGCATTGAAGCAACTTTATTATATTTGGGGTATTTCATCTGTAGACCTGAGCAAGTTTTACACAGACAATAAAATTCAATCCAACTACGATCAGATTAGGTACTTTCAGAGGCACAAAGCTGGTCTCAAGAAATGGGACTGCTGTGGTTCACCTGCACTCCAAGATAGCCTTGCTGGAAAATGGATAGAACATTTTCCTGCACCTGAGTTGGGGCAGTCTCCAGCAAAAATCAAGGCTGGGTGGAGAATGTCTTCAAAGCAGTCTTGAGAAGGACTTGAGGGTGTCAGTTGATGACAAACTCACTATGAGCCAGCGATGGCAGAAGGCAGCTGTGTGCTGGACGGCACCCAGAGCAGCGAGAACAGCAGGACAGGGAGAGGATTCTGCTCCTCTGCTCTGCTGAGAACCCATCTGGAGTACACTGTTCACCTCTGGGGCTCTCAACACAAGAAAGACATGGAGCTGGTGGAGAGGGTCCAGAGGAGGCCATGAAGATAATCAGACAGGCTGAGAGAGTAGGGGTGGTTCAGCCTGAACAACAAAAGCTTCTGGGGACATCTTAAAGTAGAATTCCAGTGCCTGAAAAGGCTACAAGAAAGCTGGTAGGGATTTTTTACAAGGGCTTTTAGTGATAGGATGAGAGGTAATGACTTTAATTTGTAAGAGAGGAGATTTAGAATGGATATTAGGAAGAAATTCTTTCTAGTGAGGGTGGTGAGACACTGGAACAGATTGCCTAGGGAAGTTGTGGATGGCTCCTCCCTGGAGGTGTTCAAGGCCAGGTTGAATGAAGGCTTGAGCACCCTGATCTAGTGAGAGGTGTCCCTGGACATGTCAGGGAGGTAGGAGCTAGATAATCTTCAAAGACCCTTTCAGCCCAAACCATTCTATGATTTTATGATTTGGTTGCAGAAGTAGCAATGTGCCAAACTATTCTATAACCTTAGTGAAAAGATTCTTTTAGATTTGGTGAAAATTTGTCATATTTGAGCGCAGTCCATTAGAACAATGCTTGGTTATTTGCTTGAGTATAATGCTAACACTAACATTGACACTAATCACTAATTACTAATACTAATTTATACTAATGTTAGAAAATAGTAATATTAAAACTTCTAATTAAAAAAAAAAAAAAAAAAGAAGAAGAAGTTGAGGTATGAATCGAAAAGAAATATCCACTCAGGGCATTGTGATACAGCTGTGGAAATTGTCTCCTCTGGATTTAACACTCAAAAACATTTTTAAATGATGGAAAGGGAAGTTCTTTTTATATCGACCAAGTGGCTGGAAGCTGAATTGTCAGCAAGTGCCTTTAATGAGCTCCAGGGGATAACAGGATATCAAACACAAGCAAAATATTAGATTTTTGCTCTCGTAAGGCTATTTATGACTAGGGAAATTGTTCTTCATGTTGCCATTGTTGTAGAAGGGAAATCACAATGCAGAGTTTAATGCAGTACAGGCAGGGTGAAGGTACAGTGTCAAATGCTGCTGCTTGCAATTACCTTCTCCATAAAGGCACTGGTCCACATTACTTGTCCTTACTACCTTGACACAGTTGAAGCAGAAATAAGGAGGAAATCAGAACATGAAGTAACTTTTGTATACATTCCACATACTTTTATTGGATTTTTATGTGTGTATTGCATTTGTGTGTGTATATTTATGTCCAGGCAAGAGCCACAAAGGTCATCAGAGGACTGGAAAACCTCCACTATGGGGACAGGCTGCAAGAGTTGGGGCTGTTCAGCTTGGAGAAGAGAAGGCTCCAGGGAGACCTTGAAGGCTTCCAGTACCTGAAAGGGGCTTCAAGAGAGCTGAGCAGGGGCTTTTGACAAGGGCTTGCAGTGACAGAACAAGGGGCAATGACTTTAAGCTGGAAGAGGGGAGATTTAGACTGGAGATTAGGAAGAAAGATAAAGAGGAGATACTAATCAGTTGTAGTGACAGCTCTGTAATAACCACCACTGCTGCTTTTTCCTTACTTATTCTTCCTGTGATTCTGAAGTTGATTCCAACCCTGCTTTGCTTGCAGCTAATAGAGAAGCATCTGCTCTTTTTCTGTCTTGTGTTATTTGCTTGCTGCTTGAACATGTTGCTTCCTGACACTTCAGATTAAATATGATAAATAAGATGTAAGATGAAAATATTTTGCTGGGAGTGACCTTAACCTGTCTGTTCCTTACTCTCTTTTTTCACTTGATTTTGCGTCAGGCATCCTTTCTCAACATCTCCACTAAATTTCAATTTATAGAAGACAAGGAGCAATGCCTGTAGTGAAGTCTTACTGCCTTGTGTCTATTTGCTCTTTTCTATTCCATTGACCTTGTGTACAGGATGTAGTCTTTAGGTAAACAGATCTGGTTGGAAGGGTTGGAAAGATCCACTGTTTCTTACAGGGAACATCACACCCATTTTTAAAAAGAGGTGAAAAGAGTACATGGGAACTACCATATATTGGTCTCACCTCTGTGCCCAGGAAGATCATAGAACAGATGGACTTAGAAGCTCAGATAAGGCACAGGGAGGTGATTTGAGACAGTCAGCATGGCTTCACCAAGGGGCAAGCCCTGCCTGATCAACCTAGTGACTTTCTACAACAGAGTGACTACATCAGTGGACAAGACAATATGTGTCATCTATCTGGACATCTGGAAGGCCTTTGACACACTCCCCCACAACATCCTTCTCTGAAGACAGGGAGACTTGGAGTCAATGGATGGGCTGTTCATTGACTCTGTGGTCACATCCAGAGGGTAGTGATCAATGGCTTGATGGCCAGATGAAGATGGGTGACAAGTGGTGTTCCTTAGGGGTTCATACCAGGAACAGTGCTGTTAGATTCCTTCATCAATGATACAGAGAGCAAGATTGAGGCACCCTCGGCAAGTCTGCAGATGACACCAAGCTGAAGGGTGCAGTCGGTATGCCTGAAGGAGGACAAGTCATGTGATAGAGAACAAGCCCTCAGAAAGGGACTTGGGGGTACCTGTGGATGGGAAACTGGACATGAGCCAGCAATGGGCACTTGCAGCCCAGGCCAATGGCAGCCTGGGCTGCATCAAACTTGCTTAGTCAGCAGATCAAGAGAGGTGATTCTGCCACTCTGCTCTGCTCTGGTGAGACCTTACCTGGAGTACTGTGTCCAGTTCTGGGACTCTCAACACAAGGATGTGGACCTACTGAAGAGGGTTTAGATGAGGACCACAAAGATGATCAGAGGGTTGGAGAACCTCCCCTACAAAGACAAACTAAGAGAGTTGGGATTATTCAGCCTGGAGAATAACTGTGAGATCTTACAGTGGCCTTCCAGTACCTGAAGAGGACCTATGGGAAAACTGGAGAGGGACTTTTTTAAAAGGACAGTAGGACAAGGAGCAATGTTTATAAACTACAGAATGGCAGATTTTGATTGGACATTAAGAAGACATTGTTTACTATGAGGGTGATGGAACACTGGAACAGGTTGTCCAGGGAGGTGGTGGAAGCCTCTTCCTGGAGACTTTCAAGGTCTGGCTTTGATGAAGCTCTGAGCAACCTGACCTAGTTGCATATGTCTCTGCTGACTGCATGGAGCTTGGACTAGATCACTTTTGGAGGCCCCTCCCAACCCAGTGCATTCTGTGATTCTATGATTCTGTTTATTAGTGCCACTGTACTCAGTGGTCATTTTCTAAGAAAACTCAATGACTTTCTATTTATGGGAGCTGTACTCACTTTGCTATGTTCTGAATGGAGGTCAAGAAAAGAAAATTGCAGGTCAGTTTCCATTTTATAGAGCTGTAGTCATAACTGGTGGCCACCTGGCCACTGCATGATAGATCTGATGACTTTGTAAAATGAATGTTTTTCTACTATTTTCCCAACAGGACAAATGTGAGGCACATTGTAGAAGCAGTGTTAAAAGGTTGCTGGTGCAGCGGTTGCTGTTAGGAGAAGCACGGTAATCAGTGAGACGTATCTCTGAGCACTAGCATTTTCCTGAAGATGGATTGCCTGTGAACATAAGCTCCAACCTGGAAGTGTAACTTGAAGCCAAGGTGTAGTTGCCCTTTACTCAGTCTCCTTGCAAGAAGCACGTATTTGGTTATGTCTTACGAGTTAAGGGCAAGTTGTTTGGACTACTCAGCTACGATTTTAATCGAAGTTCACTGAGAACCTAGCCTTCTACTCATTTCAATATGTCACTGACTCATCTTTCCATGCAGCCAGACCTTCTTCACCCTAAATCATGCTGCTTACTGTTGCTGGGCAACCTTACACTGTCACACTGCCTGTACATTAAGCAATACAATGAGCAATTCCTTTCCTCTTACTTTTTGTTCTTCACAAGAGAAACAGGCACAACATGAAATGCATTATGCCTTGGGGCAAACAAATTTTGTTCTGGTGGACATGGAAAAGTTGCTTTGCATTAAACTCTTACCTTTCTTCGATTCTGAAATTAGCATTTGATATCCTGGCACTAACACCTGCATGCAGGTTAACTGGGGGCTACTGGAAGAGACCTTCATGGTTGGAAATCTGTGCTTTAGCTAGCAGCTGTGTTTAGAGGTTTTATAATGATCTATCATCAAAACAGGTTGGGATGGAATGAAAAGAGAACTTTTTTGACACTGTTTTCAGCCGTACAGCATGTTGCTGGGTAATACTGAAGGGAAAATTGCATCAATATTTGAACTGATGGTAGAAATTATCGCAGTGGTTAATATCCTGCAAACCACAGCAGCTTTCCATACTCCAGAGTATTTGTTTACCTGGGAAGAAAACACAGATTTCAGACCTGAGGAGATATGGTAGGAACTAGTATACTCATCTCAGGATTTCTCCTCTTGCAAAAACAACTTCTGATTGCTGGTTTGGGCTGGATCGTGACTCCTGTGGAATTACTTCAGCAGCAGTGCTGAACATCAATCCTATTTTTCAAGTAGTGGAACTAACACTGATCTTAGCTGACATCTAAACTCATCTTTCTTCAATCATAAATCTTGGATCAATTTTAATGATTCAAGTAAATTGGTTAATCATTCTCTGACAGTGAAACTGACTACTCCTTTTAATCCAGAATGTTCTCGCTCAAGAAGTTACCACATCTCGCACAGAACTTTCTACGGTTATCCTGGCTTGGACTAGAAAAGAACTGATTCTGTTCAGTGCTGTGACTGCTCTGCTCAATCTCTGCTCACTGAGGCACTTTCTGAAGATCAGGGCAGGTTTGCACAGCCAGGGGCTGCTTCTAGTAGGGAGAAGATGATGCACAGAGTTCTTGCCGAGGGCTGGGCTGCAGAAAGGCTCTGCCTTAGACTTGTTTCTCAGCAGACAAAGAGGTGCTGCATCCCTCCACCTTGGGGTGCAAGAAGGCAGAGGTGTCACCTGCAGGGAAGAGCAGAAAGGGCAGGTGACCCTCAACTGCCCAGGAAGGGATTGCA
Organism: Eubucco bourcierii; assembly: GCA_013396675.1. NCBI lineage: Eukaryota > Metazoa > Chordata > Aves > Piciformes > Ramphastidae > Eubucco > Eubucco bourcierii. Next base: position 403,397 of record VWZE01011243.1, read on the forward strand.
GCCCATGGATGGCATCTTCAGGATCAATCTGAGGGATCACCAGAGTCAAACAACTTTTTCACTGACTGGTGTCCCAGGAGGATTCTCTTCTGCCTTCCAGCCTGATCCCTGTGTCCATGAAACCAGTTCCAGAATCCAGCTCCTGAATGTTTCCCATCTGCCACCAAGTTCATTCTGGGAATTCCCCAATCATTGCCCCCCAGATCAGTGGTGCCAATGGTGCCATCCTTGCCATCAGGAGTTGTTTTCCATATTGGTTGTGTCTCTTTGTCTCTTTTCCATGACAATGTTCTTCTTTCCATCTAAACTAGTTTAGGTTCTTTCCCACCCAATCATTCTCTCTCCCTTCTTCTCTTCTCTTTGGGAAGGCAGAGAGGTTCACGGAGAGCAAGTCTAGTGACTGACCCAGCCCTAACCCTTTGCAAAAGTATTATCTACATTCTCTGCAATATGATTTTTTTTTTTTTAGTATATCCACATTATATTATATTAGTGGTAAATTAAAATGCATAATGTTTCAGCAATGATTCACTTTGCAAGTATCCTATAGAGATAAGAATATGACACTTTGTAGTGTATCAAATGCCAGGCGTATGTCCAATGAACACAATCCAATCCATTTTTCTCTAGATTTCCATGTGGAAAAATTAGATTATCATTTTGTGAGGCAATTCAATAATTAATTATAGTGTAGTTGACTGCATGACTCAATAACCTTTTCCTTCTTTAACTCCAATTTCAAATGAGCCTAGGCAACAGTTACTAAACAGTGCATTTGATAACTGGTTTCTTAAGAGCTCCAGAAGGTATCTAGTAAACATATTTTCCAGCACAGATCCACAAAGATGCTGAAGGCAGTGGAATTTCTCCCTTGTGAGGAAAGGCTGAGTGAGCTGTGACTCTTTAGCTCGGAGATTGAGGGGTGACCTCATTCATGTTTATAAAGATGTAAAGGGCAGTGTCAGGAGGATGGAGTCAGGCTCTGCTCAGTGTTGTCCCGTGACAGCACAAGATGCAGCGGATGCAAGCTGGAACAGAGGAGGTTCCACGTGAACATAAGGAAAACGTTTTTCCCTGTGAAGATGACAGAACCCTGGAGCAGGCTGGCTAGGGAGGTGGTGAAGTCTCCTTCTCTGGACACATTCAAAACCTACCTGGTCGTGTTCCTGTGTGACCCACCCTAGGTGATTCTGCTGTGTCAGAGAAGTTGGACTTGATGGTCTCTTGAGGTCCCTTCCAACCCCTAACATTCTGTGGCTCTGATTCTCTGCAACTCTGAAGATATAGGTGTCTGTAGAAATTCTTAATGGATCTGGCACTTGGGGGAAAAAAGGGGGAAAGAAAAGGTGTATTCAATATTGAGATGAAGAATGAGATACCAGTTGCCCTTACAACTGCTCTAACATACAGAAGAACAATGATAAATCCTTGCTTCAATTGTGTCTATGTCTTTGAAAATCTGCTGGAAATCATCTGAGGAATGATTGATTTGATGTTATTCGAAGTACAAATATTCCAGTTGTGGTAATTTGCTATTTCCTGATCAACTGATTCAAATGAAACATGTTGTCAGATTTGTTTCTAGTTAGACTTCGTTAATTGAATTTCTTTGATGTGAGCCAAGGCCTGATTGAATCACTCCACACAAACAGAACAAGACTGGAATGGATTTTTATCTTTCTTACACTAGCTTAGTTGCTTTGGCCATTTATTCTTTCATTGTTTTCTGCTTGGCCAGACATGCCACTGATATTTTCCCTCTTCTTATGATTTAATTAACTTAGTAATAAAAAACCAGTAGCTGTTATGAATGTTTTGTTAAAACACTCATTTTCAAACAGGATTTTTAATTTTATTATTATTATTTGTGCTTGTTAGGTTACCTTTTTGGGGAGGAGGTGCTTTTCTCTTTTTAAAGTGGAAGAGTGTGGAGAGGATCTTTCCATGTCACAAATAAACCCAAACGGATAAGATATCATAGAATTATAAAGGCTGGAAAAGGCCTTCTCAAGTCCACCTGTTAATCTAACATTGCCAAGTGCATCACCAAACCATGTACCTGAGCACCATATCTACACATTTTGACCACTTCCAGTGTCAAAGACTCTCTGAGCAGTCTGTTCCATGGCTTAACCACTCTTTCAGTGAAGATATTGTTCTAATGTCCAATCTAAATCTCAAAGGACCCAACTCGAGGCCATTGCCTTTCACTCTATTGCTTGTTACTTGAGAGAAGACATCAACACCAACCTTGCTACAACCTTTTCTCAAGGGGTTGTAGGGAGGATTCACCTGTCTGCTGACCAGCATCCCCCAGTCCTTTTCTAGTGATTCTATCAATGTTTAACAACCTCCAGTAGCTGAAGCCAAGAATAAAACAATAGAAAGGACCAAGAAAATGGAAGACAGTCAAGTAACACTTGAAGTTAGGAAAAGGGAGTCTCTACAGAGAAAATTTTCAACCCAACCAAAAGGTTTTAAATATATGTTTTAGTAAAAAACAATTCTACTAAATCAACTTGCATAACTGCTCTAGGTACTAAGAGCTGAATGAAGGAATGTCAAGTGGTGAGGATGCTTGTGCCAGAGAAGGGTAATCCTGGCTTCAGTCTTTGACATGATCATTGGTTTCCTGTGGTTTAGTCTGGTTTATTCCATGAAGGGATATTAGCAATACATATTATTCCTTAAATTAAATAATACACAAGGATGTAAATATGTTTTTGATTGTGTGCCTTAAGGTCCTGAATTTAAAGGATTATTACTTATAATAATCAAAAGCATAGTGTGGTAGGAACATTTGCTGTCTAACTTGCACTGAAAGAAATTAGAATCACTGAATCATGGAATGATAGGGTTTGGAAGGGACCTCCAGAGATCAAGTCCAAGCCCCCTGCCAAAGCAACACCACCTAGGGAATGCATCCAGGTGGGTTTTGAAAATCTTCAGAGGAGACTCCTACCACTGAGCACCACTGAAGAGAGCCTGGCACTTTTATCTTGACACCCACAGCACAGATATTTATAGACATTGGTAAGATCCCCTCTCAGCCTTCCTTTCTCAAGACTAAACAGCCCCAGGTCTCTCAGTCTTTCTTCAGAGGACAGCACTGATTTCAATATGATTTTGGAATAAGACAATTTTTTAAATGAATATTCATAAAGCAACAGGCATCTTTTGATTTTTACTTTAATCTGGTTTTGATATTCAAATAAGTGAAATATTTAATGAAAATAATGTATGGATATACATTTTTACTAGGCTTAACTCTTTAATATATCTTTGATGAGCAATTTGGAAATAAACTCTCAAATAAGTGGCTAGGAATACTGCAATATGCTGTATGCAAAGTGGAGATATAATTAGAGTATCAATGATTAATTAACAAAACTAGAAAGAGATGCTAGTGAGGGAGGATGTCTGGAGTAGGAGGCTAAGTAGGAATCAATGATTATGACCTGATTACATTTGTAATCAGCACAGAAAAGGCAGCTTGTGCTTGTGATCATGTAGAGCTAAGTTAGTCCTTCAGATGGGTTAATGTCATGGTTTAGCACAAGGGTTAACCTATCTGCTCCCCCCCAACACAAGAGTGAGAGGAAGAGTAACACACACACAACTTAGAACTGAGATAAAGAGATAAGAGTTTAATATAACATAAGACATGATGAACACAATGCATAATTACCTTAGCTAATAATCTAATCAATCTAATAATACAATGGATGACTACCTTATCTTCACCTATTCACAGAAGAAACACAGTGAAATTGGAGGGGGATGGGAGGTGGGGGGGAATTCCCAGTATAAAAGAGAAAACTAAAAGCAGCACCTACCTGTCTCCCTCCCTATCTGCCACCATGCCTGCAGAAAAGACCCAACACCCAAGAACACAGAACCCAGAAACAGCAACCAGAACAGGAAGCCTCCCATGTTGGAGTCTGAACTTCAAGCCCCAATAATACTTTGCTCCAGTTGGCATTTTTGTTTTTTGAAGCTGGCATGACTGCACCATGGTGCAGCAGCAAACTTAACTCAATCCATGACAGTTAGTTTTGCATTTGCATGGAAAATCAGAGATAAAAATTATCAAAAAAGAAAGTGGATCTGAATAAAACTAAACTTTAAGACTGAACTTTATTGTAACCATCAGAAGCAATATAGGACTGGTTGTGTTTTTCAAGGGAGACTGATGTTTTTGCTTTCTGTAAGATTTTGTGCAACTCTTATTTAGTTTCTTCATATACTGTGCACCAAAATGTTATTTATTGTGAGTAATCAATCCAGAAACTGACTCAAAAAGAAATAACCGAGGAGTAATAGCATGTCAGTGTAGTGCCTGTACAACAGAGAATTTCAGCTGGGTTCCTCTGGGGCCAGCACTACACCCAATCTTCTTCAACAGCTTCATCAGTGATTTGGACGAGGGGATGCAGTGAACTCTTGACAAGTTTGCTGATGATACAAAACTGGGAGGAGTGGCTGCCATTCAGTGAGACCTGGACAGCCTGGAGAATTGGGCAGAGGGAACCTCATGAAGTTCCACAAGGCAAAGAGCAGAACCCTGCAGCTGAGGAGGAATATTCCCTGCACCAGCACAGCTGGAAAGCAGATCTGCAGAGAAGGACTTTGGAATGTTGGTGGACAACAAGTTCACCATGAGCCACCAACATGCCCTTGTAGCCAAGAAGGCTGAATGAGATAAATAACCTGACAAATCATTTTAACACAGACAAGGAACATGGTGCTGAAGAGCAGAAACCCACACAGGATGGCAACATAAAGGGGCTAAAATATGAGACTGTAGAAAGAAGTTGTGTATTTTCCTTCATATTTGAATAAGGATGCCAGTATGGAAAGAGCATAAGTTAATAAAATAACTTTAGATGAGTAGGCATCAAAGAAATTAACTGATCCCTGCTTCTGAAGTTTCCATTGTGCACAATAACCTGCAGTGATATTACTTCACGTATGAAAAGCTTATTCACTTCAGTAAATGTCATGCTCTTAATACAGTCATTTTCCAAATACTATTATATCATAAAGTGTTACAGAAAATAATAAGGCTGGTTTATAATTAGAACTATGCAGGATCACAATCTGAGATTACTCATTTACTTGAACATTCCTGTGCCACCAACCATCTGTATGACATTTGAATGTCACAAAGCTTCATTTCTTACTATTTGCACAGCGGTGGGTAATACTTGGGTGATAGTTTGTACACTTACAATGAGTTCTTCTTAGATTCCACATAAGCCATAGATACACTCAATTTCCTGCAGTTTCAGAGCTGATGTCCATAGGAAGGATTTTGAGGAGAAAGTTCTTCACTGAGAGAGTCATTGGCTACTGGAATGGGCTGCCCAGGGAGGTGGTGGAGTCACTGGAGGTGTTCAAGGCGGGTTTGGAAGTGGCACTTGGTGCCATGGTCTAGTCTTGAGGTCTGTGGTGATGGGTTGGACTTGATGATCTTTGAGGTCTCTTCCAACCCTGGTGATACTGTGATACTGGGTGATACTGTGACTGTCTAAAGAGCTAGTGTTTCAATTCACTGAGGTCTGACGCAAACATCTCTGCCTATGTATATTGCAGGATGAAGAATTAATCTGTTAGAATTTTAAGCAATTTGTAATCAGCTTTTTGCAGTTTAAGAAGTCCTGGTTGTTTTCTTTTATCTTTTTCTATCATGTCATCTCTTCAAATATTTCAAGTGATGCTATTTCATGTGATAATTCACATGAAGGTGTTTTGTGCCAGCATCTAAAAGCAGATTAAATGTTACAATCTCCACTTGCCGATAGCAGCATATGCCTTTTCCATACAACATAGAAAAAATGTTTTATCAAGCCAATGATCTTATTCATCATTAGTTTATTAATCAGAGAATCACAGCATGTTAGGTGTTGAAAGGAAAAGCAAAAAATCATCCAGTCCTGCCAGAGCAGGATCACCTAGGGCAGGTCACACAGCAGTGCATCCAAGAGGGTTTTGAATGTTTCTAGAGAAGGAGGCTCCACAACCTCTCTGGGCAGACTGCTCCTTGGCTCCAGCACCCTCATAGTGAAAATTTTTTTCCTTATGTTCCACATGAAACCTCCTCTGCTTCAGCTTGCACCCATTGCCACTTGTCCTATCATTGGACATCACCAAGCAGAGCCCGGCTCCATCCTCCTGACACTGCCTTTTACATCTTTATAAACATGAATGATGTCACCCCTCAGGCTCCTCTTCTCCAAACTAAAGAGCCCCAACTCCCTCTGCCTCTCCTCACAAGGGAGATGTCCCACTCTAAGAAAAATTATCTGTTAAATTTATCTGTTCCACTGACAAAAATGGTCTTTGCTTGGTTTTACTTTTTGGACTTTCCTTATTTATTTTTCATAGTCACTGTATAAATTCACAGCTTTTCTCCTAATTTACACAAAAAATGTGGCTTGCTTACTCTATTTTGTTTCTAATACTTCATCTGGCCAACTCTTCTATATTAACATTTAAGATACTGCTGGAAATGCTTATGTTAATTCAGCACATTTTAAAACTTCACCTGCCATGCTTTTGTTGTGAATTCTTATCACAATGAAAAATACCTTCACACAACTAAAAGAGTGAGTTTGTGTTAATCTGTCTTCTTTAACAAGAAAGTCCTACAGTTTGTTTACTAGGTACAAGATCTAGATGTATAACTTGTGCAATTTACCACAGCATGTACACAGGTGCTTGAAAAATGGACTACAGCAAATATAATAAATATCTGCTAGCAGTACTGAAAAGAAGGGGGGAAAAAGAAATGTTTTATATAAATCATATATTTAACAATGAAAGTGCCATTGTCCTCCTGTGTATCTTGCTTAAAAAAGCATCAATCATTCATTAAGCACTATCAACCAAATAAATTATTCCCTTGTGGACATCCAGCTTCATTCTTTCTAAAGTCTCACAAGAAATATATAATAAAATTATATTCAAATTCACATAAGATCATCTTTTATAGACAGGATCACAGTATCAGAGGATTACAGGATATAAGGGGTTGGAAGGGACCCAAAGAGATCATCGAGTCCAACCCTCCTGCCAGAGCAGGACCATACAATCTAGCTCAGATCACAGAAGAACACATTCAGATGGGTCTTGAATGTCTCGAGAGAAGAAGACTCCACAGTCTCTCTAGGGGGCCTGTTCCAGTTGTCTGTGACCCTTACAGTAAAGAAGTTTCCCTTGTGTTGAGGTAGAACCTCTTATGCTGCAACTTACATCCATTGCTCCTTGTCCTAACCCAGGGAGCAAGTGAGAAGATCCTGTCGTTGTCTGTCGTCCCCCCCACCCCACCCCAACCCTGAACCCCAACCCTCAGATATTTATAAACATTTATTAAATCCCTTCTCAGTCTTTTCTCATCCAGAGTAAAAAAACCCAGGTCCCTCAGCCTCTCCTCATAAGGCAATGCTCCTGTCCCCTAATCAACCTTGTAGCCCTCTACTGGACCCTCTCAAGCAGATCCCTGTCCCTCTTAAACTGGGGAGCCCAAAACACACAATGGATTACAATAAGTAATATTTGAGCTGATTTTTATGCTAAGTCTTCAAATCAAATGAACTTCGTTACATAGAATTTATGTCCTTGCAGTCTCCTGTATCTTTTCATATGATGGGAAAACACTGTCTTTAAAGAATCATAGAATCATTAAGACTAGAAAAGACTTTCAAGATCATTAAGTCCTACCCTAACCCAACTACTGTGACCACTAAACCATGTCCTGAAGCACCACATCTACAGCTTCTTGAACACTTCCTGCGATGGTGACTCCACCACCTCCCTCAGCAGCCTCCACTTCTGATGCCTCACCACTCTCTCAGTAAATAATTTTTTTTCCTAGTGTCCAATCTAAACCTCCCCTGGCACAACTTAAACCCATTTTCTCTCCTCCTGTCATTAATTACTAGTTGATTTAGTTTTTTGTTTTTTTTTTTGGGGGGGGGGGAGGGGGGAGAGGGGTGAATATAAATAATTTTAGAGATCAGTTCTTTAGGGTCTAATTATTAACCACAGAGGTAAGAAAAGAGCATTCACTGAGAACCCAGGTTGGCATCAGAAATTAAATAAAACACACACACACACAAAAATGATAAATTTGTCTGAAAAATGAAAAATTCTTGTGCTGGTGTTGTTCACAAAGATCTGTTTCTGAAAAAAAAATTATTCTGCTGTGTATGAATAATTGTGTAACAAAGCAAATGTTGATATTTCTTCACATGTTTGCATTCTGGCAGCTTAAACCAGTTTAAAAGCAGGCGAAAGCAGTCCTCTGTACTGCATGTGAGTGTGTGACATAATTAAGCATTCCCTTTTAAATTCCTTTATCTTGTGGTATAAACAGTACTATGACTGACTTCCTTATGCATTCAGCATCTCCAGATTTGCGTTTTGACAACTAAAATGTCACAGTTTGGAGTCTGTAAGTGGCTCAGTAATTCATGGCCCAGATATCTAACTTTGTTGAAACCCATATGAATGACTCACAAGAAAAGTGTGTAAAGTTAGTCAAGATCCCAACTCTGCCACTCAGGGAACACAGGGTACCTACACTGAAGAGGAAATGTTTACTAAGACACGTTCTGCTTTACTACATCTTGGCATCAAAAAAGAAAGCAATCTGGAGACCTGCTGAATCTTGAACAGTCTTATTCTACATCTCCATCAGTGGCCTGGATGAAGGGATAGGATCTTGCAATTCTATTGCAAGAAGTTGCAATTGCAACCTCAGCAATTTTCTGATGGTACCAAACTGGAAGTGGTGGCTGACACCCCACCAGGCTCTGCTGCTATTTGGCAATACCTGGACAGGCTGGATGGAGAGGAACCTCATGAAGATGAACAAGGGCAAGCATAGGGTCCTGTACTTGGGGACAAATAACCTTCTGCACCAGTTCAGGTGAGGGATTGACTTGCTGGGAAGGATCTTCATAGAGAATTACCTAGGAATTTTGACAGAACCAGCAATGTGCCCTCATGGCCAAGAAGGCCAGTGGTGTCCTGGGGTGCATTAAGAAGAGTGTGGCTAGAAGGTGGAAGGAGGTTCTCCTCCACCTCTATTTTGCCCTACTGAGATTATATCTGGAGTACTGTGTTCAGTTGTGAACTCCCCAGTTCAAGAGAGACAGGGAACTACTGGAAAGAGTCCAAAGGTCTGAGGAGACTGGAGCATCTCTCTTGTGAGGAGAGGCTGAGACATCTGGGCTTTTTAGCCTGCAGGAGAGCCAGCTGGGAGGGAATCTTCTCAATACTCAGCAGGAGATAAAGGGTCAGGGACAAGAGTATGGGGCCTGACTCTTCAGTTGTGCCCAGTGACAGGAAGAGAGGCAAAGGGCTCAAACTGGAACCCATGGGGTTCCATCTGAACAGGAGGAAGAAAAAATATTTCTTTCTTTTGAGAGTGGCGAAGCCCTGGATCAGGCTATCCAGGAGGGTTATGGAATCTTCCTCTCTGGAAACCCCTCTGAACATTGTGACCCTGGGCAACTTGCTCTGAGTGACCCTCTTTTAGAAGAGGTCTTGGACTAGGTGATCTCCAGAGTTCCCTTCCAACTCCCATCATTCTGGGATTCTGTGATTTTGTGATGGGTGTCCTTTGAATTCTGTGACAAGCACTGTAAGTTTGATCCCCATGTTTGATTGTTCTGATGTTCTTTACAGTGTTTATTAGGAACATCTATTGTCAGTAGGTGAAACCCAGTGTTTGCAATGCCATCTGTTACTCACTTTGATTATATCTTAGGGATAAAGAGTCTCTGTGTAAATATCCATCTTCACAATTTCTAAATCTACTGTCTTCAGACAATATTTTTTACTTCTGTCACTTTTACTTTGCAGATAGTGTAATGGAATTGGCATTTGTGGAGGTTAAAAGTCTTGGCAACAGAAAAGGAGACTCAGTCATCAAGCAGAAGTTCAAATTCTCCTACCAGGCCACTGCCATAGCCTTTTGCACAATGGCTCTTGGGAGGGTGAAAATTAATATGCCCTTTTATGCTCTTTTCACAATTAAATTATTTTTTTCTTACCAAGAAGGCATCCAGATGAAATTCTCTTCAGCTATGTGTTAGTTTCCACTGATGTTGACAAGATGTGGTATCAAGTGTTAATGTACAGGTAATGACTGAGAAATTACATGTTTACACTAATGGATTGCTGATCATTAGTACACTCTAAGCACACATCCTCATCAATCACTGCATATTCATCACTCCTGTAAGTGCTCTGCTGACTCTCCAACCTATTGCTTGAACAGAGCAAAACCTCACACAGGGCATGGTTCTATTTCTTGTTTAAAGGCTTAGCAGGTGGTTTCCTGTCAGACTAGACTTTTAAATGCTTTTTTTTGTTGTTCACTTGTTTTACCTGTGTTCCCAGCAAATTGATGGCAAGTTTGAAATGGATATCAAATTATGACACCATCTTGATAAATCTTCTGAAAGGACTATTAATGCAAACTGCCATTTGTTTTCAACACTTCCTTCTAAAAGTAACCATTCCAATCAAGCTTTCTGAAACAGAACTAATTAAACCAAAAATGAACAGCTATTTTAAATGGTTAATTTCAAGCCCCTCTTTATATTTTTCCTTCATTTGTTCCTGCATTGGGAGCATTTGTTTGTACCTGGTGCTTAATTTTCAAAGGAAAAAAGAAATGCTGAATTCCAGCATTCCATGGATACAACTGTTTTTAAAACAATTCATTGCTGACTCTCTGTGGACTGACTGAATCAAGACTGGAGATGGACAACTGTCTGATAGCCAGCAGGAAAACTAACCATAGAATCATTGAACGGTTTAGGTTGGAAGGGACATTTAAAGTTCATCCAGTCCAACCCCACTGCAGTCAGCAGGTACATCTGTGCCAGACCATTTTGCTTAGAACCCCAGACAACCTGCCCTGGAATGGTTCCAAGGATGGGGCTTCTACTGCCTCTCTGGGCAACCTGGGACAGGGTCTCAGCAACTTCAGTGTAAAAAATCTGCAGCCTTTCTGAGGGTGCCCTGATCCTGTCATTGAGATGGTCCCAGCCCTGGGGAATGCCATTGTAGGCTGTGTTTCTCTGTGTGTAGAGCTGCACACATTTTTGGTTTTATCTAAGTTGACACCCATATTGGCTCTTTTGTATTGTCATGTCAGAAGCCAGTAGATAAAGACTCTCAAACTCCTGGTGTTTCTGCTGCTGTGCATGCTGCAGCTTACAGACCCTAACAAAGAAAAAGGAGAGATTCTCTCCTACAGGTTTGTATCACCTTTTTTTGGCCACTTGCACAGAGAATGTATGGATAAACCATATTACAAAAACATTAATAAATTCTGCATGAGTTTTCCTTGAACTCTTCCTATGCAAGATGTTTTTACTTAGGATAAAACAAAACAAAACCAAAATACTTAAAAAAACCAAAACCCCACAAACACCAAAAAAACTCCCACCCATGAAACCAACCAACCAACCCACCCAAACAAAACCAACAAAGAAACAAGCACAAAACTACCCCAAACGTCAACGCTGAAAGGAAAACCATGGGGTGTGGTTCTTAACAGTGTGATTAATCAGACTGAGGTGTGCTCTTAATCACTTTGAATGTTTCAATTAGGATGAGTTTCTAAAATTATCTATTCTTGATTAGCCAGACAATACAACCTTGTGGCTTAGTGTGTACTAAATCAGTTTTAATTTTCATGCATTGCAAGAGATCTGCAAGACACAACAATGCTGCTGTATTTATTTACCAATCTGTATAATTCTTATTTTATTCCCTTAATTTAAGTTACTTTTGCAAACATTGGGTATCTTCTACACTATTCCGTTAACTCTGCTGACAACTCACTATTCACTGTACCACTACATTGCTGTTGTGTACTTGTAACATCTTTGTGATGGTACCAAACTGTGAGGGGTGGCTGACACCCCACCAGGCTCTGCTGCTATTCAGCAAAGCTTGGACAGGCTGGGTGGAGAGGAACCTTGCAGAGATCAATAGGGGCACCTCAGGAGGAATAACTCCCTGCACCAGCCCAGGTGAGAGGTGACCTGCAGGAAATGACTTCCAAGGAGAAAAACCTGGGAGTCTTGAGAGACAACAAGTTCCCCATGAACCAGTAATGTGCCCTCACGGCCGAGAAGGCCAATGGTGTCCTGGTGTGCATTAAAAAGAGTGTGGCTGGCTGGTAGAAAGAGATTCTCCTCCACCTCTACTCCAACCTGGAATATTGTGTCCAGTTCTGGGCTCCCCAGTTAGGGAACTACCAGAGAGACACAAAGATGCTGAGGAGTCTGAAGCATCTCTCCAAAACCAAAAGGCTGAGAAATCTGTGTCTGTTTAGCCTGGAGAAGACTAAGAGGGCATCTTCTCAATGTTCAGCAATATCTGGAGGATGGGGGTCAAGAGGATGGGGCCACTTTCTTTTCAGGGGTGTCCAGTGACAGGAGAATCAGCAACAGACACAAACACAGAAAGCTGCAACTGAATATAAGGAAAATGCTCTTTACTCTGAGGATGACAGAGCAGTGAAACAGGCTCCCTGAAGAAGTTGTGCAGTCTTCTCCTCTGGAAACTTTCAGAATCTTCCCGTGGAACCAACTCTAAGTGGCTCTGCTTTGTCAGAGGTTTTGGACCATGTGATCTCAGAGGTCCTTTCTAGCCCCTATCATTCTGTGATTCTGTGGCTTTGTTTTATCCCTTCAGTAATGTTCATAGAAGTGTTTTTATGGATATTTGAAGAGGAGGAATCCTAAGATAGTTGTGAAGAGATGTTTCAGCAGGACAAATAAATGTGAAAAGCCTAAAGCTGCGGGTATGGTTATTTTGTTGCTGATTTTTGTGGAGGGCAGTTTTGGTGCTTTTATTTGGTTGGTTGGTTGGTTTATTTTTTGGTTGGGTTTTTGTTTGGGGCCTTTTGCTTGATTTGGTGGGTTTTTTTTTTTTTGGTTTTTTTTTTTTTTGTCCGTCCTCTTGTTTGTTGGTTTGGTTTGTATTTTGTTTGGGTTTATTTTGAGAATTTTATTTATTTGGATTTTTTCCTCTCTTTTTTTCTCTCCCTCTCCCCACAGTAAGCTGCAACTGGACAAAAGCAAAGTGAAGAGTTTTCACATACCGCTTAGTAAATTATTTGACAGGAGATGCAATCTGGTGTTTGAGTTATATTTAGTCTGTGTTGTCACTGATGGCATACATCATCAAAGCATGTGATTTCAGGCAGGAGAAGCTTACTCATGGGACAGGAGGCAGAAGGTGGAGAGTGTTTGCTGAAATGAGGATATCTGCATTCCTTATGCTTACTTTCTCTCTCTCTTCAATAAGTAAATAGCATGACTCCAGACAGCAAAACAAATGAGTGAAGAGAGCAGAAGACAGATGGTAAAGCATTTTTAGTGCTAATGATAGGAGCTTCTAGAAAATGCCACTTGCTGCATGAATCACTAACTCCTGCCTGCATTAGTTTTATTTAAGAGGAAAATAAAGAAACCCTAGGTTTCATCCAGAAATTTAAATAATCACTGTGTGGAGTTCAATTCATGAGAGATGCAGGCAAGTCCCTTAGTTCTTTACAGTCCCATACATTTATATTGTGTATTGTCTGATGCAGGAGAACACTTCTGATTTTTGTGGGGATAGTGTGTATTGTGAAAGTTCATAGGCTAGATCATAGAATTGTTTTGGATGGAAAAGGCTTTTAAGGCCATAGAGTCCCATCATTCTCTAACTCTACCGAGCCTGGTGTTAAACCATGTCCCTCACCACCACACCTCTGCTCCTTTGACACACTTCCAAGGATAGGAATTCAACCACATTCCTGGGAAACCTGTTTCAGTGCTTGAGAACCCTTTCAGGCAATAAGTTTCTTGTAAAGTCCAGACTAAACCTCCTCTGGTGCAACTTGAAGCTGTTTCTTCTTGTGCTATCACTTGTTACTAAAAAGAAGGCTCCAATCTTCTTCCAGATAGTTGTAAAGAGGAAGATAGTCTCCTCTCAGTCATCTTTTTTTCTGGGCTGAACAACCCCAGTTCTCTCAGCTTCTCCTCACTGGACTTGTTCTCCAAGTTAAGCACATAATCATCTTTGAGGATGTGGGCTTCAGGATCTCTTGTTGAATTTATCAGGATCTTGTTTTTATTCATCAGTGAAAATATTTCTTCTGAAAGTATTGTTTGTACTTTCAGTAAAGTGCGATGTGGAGGAATGAAGAAAATACTACTCAAGCACTCAGAGAAATAGCAGTATCTCATGAATTAAGAACCTGGTAGTGTCTCTTGAACTAATAAGAATTCAGGTGAAAAGGACCCTTAAAAATCTCCAATCAAATCAACATTAAAAGTGTTATTGCTGGTTGTATTTTTTGTACTAAATATGAGGGAAGTGTTTATTTCTTACATTCTAGTTGCATGTCTGTTTAACTTAACATTTTAATCATCATATTTAGTCTCAGAAGCAAGCACAAAAGGTTTCCATTTAATTTCATGATCATGAAAAAGGCATGCTTTGTTAATTTTTATTACATATCTAGACACAGATAGATAGATAGATAGATAGATAGATAGATAGATAGATAGATAGATAGATAGATAGATAGATACCACCAATTCTTTCTCCAGTGTATCTTTCTTTCATGTGTTTTTTATATATTATGTATATCTGTATCCAGCTCGGGGTCCTCAGCAGAAAAGATGAGTTTGTATATTGGTTCAAGTTTAAGTTTCCCAGAGGACTCAAAATATAGCTAACAGAAACCAATACAGTAATAATAGGATGCCTTCCCCTCTCCCCCTCTTTGAAAAGAAAGGAATTAGATATACAGAGAGAAGGGGTAAAATACCCAAGGAGCAGTCTTCAATTTGGAAGTTAAAAGAAAAAAAAACTTTAGCAGTAAATAAAAAGTATTGAAGGTAGGGGAGTTACAAAGAGGTATAGGAAAGGAAAAAAAACCAAACCAACAAACCAAGATACAAAAAAATATGTATGCAACCAAATTGATGACAATGGATGGAGGCAGATTCAGGAAATGACCATCTGGTAGAAAATGTGCAGGTGATAAGAGAGGAGCAGCAGGAACAAAGATGGTGCTACCAGGCAGGCAGGCCAAGAGAGAGAGGAGCAGGAAATCCCTCTGTTTATATAGGGGGTCCAGATAGGAAATGGGAGTGGACTGACCACTACGCCTGGGATCAGGTACAGATCCACACCCTGGGAGGAGTCAGGAGGACCTGGGGCCAGGTTTGGAACACAGACCACCACCCCCAGGACCGTTAACCCTTTACAGTCTCTTAGACAAGGTCCAGATGAGACCATGAAGATGATCCAGGTCTACAATCCCCCTGTTGCGAGGCCAGGCTGAGAGAGTTGGGGTTGTTAAAGAAGGCTTCAGGGAGATCTTCAGGTGGCCTTTCAGTGCTTAAAGGGGCTGATAGGAAAGACAGTGGGAGATATCTTATCAGGGCATACTGTGAGTGAGGTTCATAAACCAAGAGTAGATTTAGACTTGCTATAAGTGAAGACTTTTTAATGACGTGAACGATGGGGCATTGGAATAGGTCACCTAGAGCAGTCACCCAGATACAGGCCTCCCCCTAAGTCTTCAAGGACAGGCTAGATGGGGCTTTCAACACCTTGATCTAGTGGAAGATGTCCTTGCTCATAAACAGGTCCTATGGTTGGAATGACATGACCTTTGAAATTCCCATCCAACTCAAACAACTTTGGTTCTATGATTCATGAGTACATCCTATGTATTATTCTTTACAGTGAGAGTGGTGAGATACTGGAACAGGTTTCTCAGGGAGATAATGGATGACCACCCCCAAGAGGTGTTCAGGATGAATGAGACCTTCAGCAACCTGGTCTAGTGGAAGGTGTCTCTGCCCACGGAGAGGAGGTTAGAACTAGATGACCTTTAAGGTCCCTTCCAAACTAAACCAATCTATGAATCTATATACATACAGAAATTAATCTGCTAAAAATATTACCAAATATGTGTAATAAATAACTGTCATCCTTTCTATAAAATACTAAATCAATGTTCCATTATTGCTATCATTCCCCAAAACAGCATCACTGCCTGCTCAGAGATGCTAGGAAATCTGAGTTTAGTAAATGGAATGTGAGTATACTTTCAAATATTGTAGTTATTAAAATCAATATTTCTGTTCTTCTATAAATGCAGGCAGTTAAAAAACTCTCTTTCTTAGATAAGATGGTTTAGCACCTACACCTGCATTTAGGTACCCCAGAGAAAATAAGCTATCTGGAAACCTGATAGGATGGATCCAGCTCATTATCACAAAAAGATTTGTTGGATCTAGTTTGTGAAACTGTCTGCTTAGATATTCTCTGAACACCTGAAATACTGGGGCTGTTTAGGGAAGATTAAAGGTGTCAGTTTAATTTTAAAACAGTTTTTTCCTCTCTGCTGCAATGTAGTCCTTTCAGGAGTGTGGTGCTTCTGTTTGATGGCTGTGTCAGCTCAAGCATCCCAATTACATCATGGATTGATTTTACCTGTTCCACACATGAGAAAAAGATCAACTTCTAAGTTAATCACTATGAGCTTGCTAAGCTGGAAGCTGGATGCAGTGGATGCTGTACATGACTGTCACTAAGGTATTCATTACATCCAGAGAAAACAGGAGATTGCTTCATGTTCTACAGTTACTACACATGGGGGAAAGGACAACCCCATGGACCAGCACAAGTTGGGCACTGACCTGTTGGAGAGTAGCATAGGGGAAAGGGACCTGGGGGTCCTGGTGGACAGAAGGGAAACCATGAGCCAGCAATGTGCCCTTGTGGCAAAAAAAAAGGTCAATGGCATCCTGGGGTGCATGAAAAGTGGTGTGGATAGTAGGTAGAGAGAGATTCTCTTCTCACTCTGCCCTGCCCTGGTGAGGCCACATCTGGAATATTGTGTCCAGTTCTGGGCAATAGCTTGAAACAAGAGTAGATTTAGCTTGGACATAAGGAGGAATTTCTTCACAATCAGGACAGTGAATTACTGGAACAGGTTGCCCAGGGAGGTGGTGAAGGCCTCATCCGTGAAGACATTCAAGGTCATACTTGATGGGGCTCTGAGCAACGTGATCTATTTGGGAAATGTCCCTGCTCACTGCAGGGGGAGCTGGACAAGATGACCTTTGAGAGTCCCTTCCAACTTGATGCACTCTATGATTCTGTGACTAGACCTGTTACCAAACGCCTTCACGGAAGATGATGCCAGGTGATGTTGCAGTCTTTGGAGACATGTAAATCCCCGATGATTTTCAGCTCAAGAACTAAAAGTATTTTCCACTAAATCTCAATAACATGGTAATATTAGAGAGTGATGCTATGCATAGATAGACTCCACCCTTAGAAAGTTAAGGATACCCACTTTATGCATAGTCTTTTGGCTTTTGCAGAACTGTTGGAAATCAAAAGAGATCCAACAAACAAACTTCCCAGATCCCCTCTCCCCCTCCCACATAAATCACTGCTTGATGAGTTCAAAGGCAGCATTGCTCACTTTGACAAAACTTTAAAATATACCCATAGTCATTCCCTTATTCCCTGCACACTCAATACTCAAGGTTCAGAGCTGAGGCAAACAATGACAACAAGAAAATAGCAGAAGGCCTTTACGTGTGGTTTTGTGACATGAAGCAAATGCAATTCAGGGCTGACAAATGCATGGTGTAGGAGTTTGGTTGCCAATAGAATAACAAATAGAAAATGAATTAAGTGTACTGGACTGAGAAGACTGAAAGTCATCTTAGCATGTATAGACATGCTGGCTTTGCAAAGCCTTTGTCCTCTTCTTTCTGTGCCTAGTGCCAATCTTTTTTATTATTATTTGTCTCTGTCCTCCTTAAAATCCTTTAACTTTATTTGTTTCTTTCTTTCTTTCTTCAATGTGCCCTTTCCCTTTCATTGGGTAGGTGACCACAGGTTACATAATATATAGTCTGTCTCAGAGGCTGCTATAACCTGCCATAGTATGTTTGATAACCCACTCATCACTGAAATTGAATATATTTTTAATGCAGTTTTACTCTAAAGGTTGGATTTAAAGAAGGATGGCCTTACAGGATTCCATGGTCCCATATTTTTATAGAGATGCAATGCTGACTGTGGGCAACTTACAAATGACAATAAATATACACTTCTGGATGGCATTTAGACATATATTTCATTATGCATGTGCATATTTAACAAGATATATACATTTATGTCTGATATTTATACATATATTACTATTTTATGTATATATTTAACAAGACATATACATTATGTACACTATTTTTACAGTATTTTATGTTATTCCCAAACTGGAAAAACATGGACTTGATGGGTGGAGCACTGCTGGATAAGGAATTGGCTGGATGGTCGCACACAGAGAGTGGTGATCAATGGCACAATGTCCACCTGGAGACCAGTGACAAGTGGTGTCCCTCAGGAGTCAGTGCTGGGACCAATGCTGTTTAACATCTTTGTCAGTGACATGTATAGAGGAGTCGAGTGCAGCCTCAGCAAGTTTGCAGATGACACCAAGCTGTGCGGCACAGTCGACTTGCTAGAGGGCAGGGATGCCATCCAGAGGGACCTGGACAGGCTGGGCCCAGGCCAACCTCATGAGATTCAACAAGGCCACGTGTAAGGTTCTGCATCTGGGTAGGCACAATCCCAAGCATAAATCCAGGCTGGGTGGTGAATGGCCGGAGAGCAGCCCTGAGGAAAAGGACCT